>JAQPPZ010003581.1:0-481330 GCA_028583015.1 Wollemia nobilis
TGAATTCATCCATAGGAATGAGATCATAGATATTGATCTTAAAGATGCAAAATTCACTTGGACTAACCATAGGTTAGGGGATAATATTATTCAGGTTAGATTGGATATATTCCTCATCTCATAAAACTAGGTCTCTCAAAACATTTGTTGTTGTTTGTGAACTCTTCCTAGGATAGGATCTGATCATAACCTGCTTACCTTAAGATTAGAGACCCTAAAGAAGAAAGGACACAATCATTTTAGATTTGAATTGATGTGGTTACAAAACCCCAAGTTTAATAATACATTGAAGGAATGGTGGAACATCCCCATTCATGGATCTAGCATGTGTTGACTTGTGAAGAAGCTAAAAAATGTGAAAATTTGGAACAAAACAGTTTTTGGAAACATCTTCAAACAAAAAAGGGAAATTTAGGATAACTTAAAAAAATTAGAGGATAATATAACTTTGAGAGGTATGAATGCTGATTTGTATTAGGAAGAGCAAGTTATTCTATATTAATACCACTCTTTAATAGCTAAAGAGAAAATATTTTGGAAACAAAAATCCCAGGCCCTTTGGTTGAGATATGGGAATACGAGCACAAGCTTTTTTCATACCATCACCTTAAAACATAGATATGCTTCCAAAATTAAGAAAATCATTTATGAGGAGGGAACTTTGATCAATGATGATGAAAAGATATAAGAGAAGTAATTTATTTTTATATAGATTTGATTACATAAAAAATGGACATTAATAAGGAGACAACAAAATCAATTCTACAACATATCCCCAATCTCATTTCAGAATAAGTAAATAAAAAAATGTTATATTAGGTTAGTGAAACTAGAATTAAGATTACCCTTTTCTCCATGAAAAGGGAAAAATTCCTTAGACTTGATGGATTTTCAACATGATTCTTTCAGGCATTCTAGGATATTATTAAAGAGGACTTAGTGGTAGCTATCCAAGATTCTCAAATATTATGTAAGTTTTTAAGATAATTGAATAATACTTTCCTTTTCCTAATTCCTAAGAGAAAAAAATAAGGAATTTAAGGATTATAGACCCATAAGCCTAACAAATTGATGCAAATCATATATAATATTGAAGGAACATTAAAATTTAAATAGGCTTTGAAATCCCCAATCCACGCTAACCAATAATCTCACAATAGCCTATGCCAAGTATGGATGACGCAAAAACGTCTAACCAATCCTAATATGCTTCGAATACAAATATCCTAACAACATGATTATATTCTAACAATAATGAATCTCGAACCTACTTAGGGGTAATTCCAACATTCTCCCCCTTAAAGTTGAGAGGGTTGAAAATATAGTCTGTCAACTTTATATACTGAGCTTTAACAACTCCTTTGGTGAATATTTTTGCTATGTTGTCGAAAGTGCTACAATATTTTAGCTCAACCACCTTTTTCTCCACCATGTCTCTCATGAAGTGATACTTCATGTCGAAGTGCTTTGACCTACTTGGTGGATAGGATTATGTGCCAATTGAATGACACTCATATTGTCACAATACAATATGGTAGGACCACTTTGTCTCTCACCTATTTCTTCAAGTACTTTTCTCAACCATAAGGATTGGGCACTATAATTTGTGATTGCTATGTACTCAACCTCAATAGATGATAGTGCAACAATAGTTTACTTTTTAGAACTCCAAGTAATTAGTCCTGACCAAAGACTAAAACAATTCCCTGAAGTAGATTTCCTATCATCTATGTTGCTTCCCCAATCACTATCACTAAATCCAACTAATTTTACATCATCATTTGTGTGGTAATGGATCCCATAATCCATTGTACCATTTACATATCTCAAAGTTCTTTTAGTTGCTTGTATATGAAGTTTAGATGGATCAGCCATATACCTTGATACTAAAGAGACAATATATTGAATATCCGACCGTGTATTGGTGAGGAACATTAGACTCCCAACCATGCTCCTGTAAGTGGTCTTGTCAAATTTTTGTGCTACATCTTCTTTGCATAATTGTATCCCATGACCTGTTGGAGTTGCAACAGACTTGCATTGCTCCATAGCAAATTTATTTATCATGTCATGAACATATTTTTGTTGACATATGAAGATCCCATTTCTTGTTTGATGTACCTCCATGCCTAGGAAGTAATGCATTAAACCTAGATACTTCATTTCAAACTCTTTCATCATGGAGTGTTTGAACTCCTCACTCATTTTATCACTACTACCCATGAATATTAGATCATCCATGTATAAGAACATAATAAATATATCTTTACCTTGTTTCATGTAGTAGAGAGTAGATTAACTTTTGCTCCTAGTGAAGCCATACTTTTGAAAGTAGCCATCAATGTGTGAGTATCATGCCCTTGGTGCTTGCTTTAGTCCATATAATGCTTTCTTCAATTTGTAGACAAGGTTCTCCTTACCTTGTTCTTCAAAGCCTTGATGTTGTTGCACAAAAATATCTTCTTTCAAGTACCCATTAATGAAGGCACTCTTAACATCCATGTGTTTAATGTTCCACCCTTTATGAGCAGCCAAGGAAAGTACTAGTCTGATGATATCTTGTCTAGCAACAGGAGAAAAGGTTTCCTCATAGTCAATCCCATACTTTTGAGTAAACCCATTTGCTACTAGCCTTGCCTTGTGTCTTTCAATGCTCCCATCAGCATCGAACTTGGTATTATATATCCATTTACATCCAACACATTTATTTCCCTTAGGAAGCTCCACTAGCTCCCAAGTGTCTTTCTTTTTTATAGAGGTCATTTCCTCTTTCATGGTTTGGTGTCATACATCATGAGTACATGATTTTTCATAACTAGATGGCTCTAGCTCTACACTAGTCATTAAATCATATTTTAAAACATCTCCCTTAGGCTCTTGGGAGTCTTCATCACCATACATGTGCAAATTTTCAAGTCTTTTCAAGACTTCATTCATTTCACTAGCTTGACTTCTAGTGTACCTTATTTGAAAATTCTTGTCCATAATTTGAAAAGAGGGATGGTACTGAAGTGTTCTCTTACCTCTTGATGGTGAATCTACTTCCATTGGAGAAGAACTTGTTGATCTTTGTGGAGAAAAACTTGGAGTAGCACTTGTTGTACTTGGAGTAGAACTTTTATTGGGTCTTGGAGGACTTCCATGGCTGTTCTTGTTAATGGGCTGAACTTGAGAGGAGCTTGCATCTTGAGATCTATCATCAACAAAAAGTTTTTGATGAACCTATACTCCCCCTTCATCAAAAATCATATCTTTGGAGATTACAACTTTGTGTGTTTTTAGATTGTAGAGTCTATATGCTTTTGAAGACTCACAATACCGAGTGAAAATACATGCTTGACTTTTGGGATCAAGTTTCTTTCTTGTCTCATCAAGAATGTGTGCATATGCAAGACAACCAAAAAATTTGAAGTGCTTTACATTTGGCTTTTTGCCATACCATCCCTCATATGGAGTTATCCCATCTAAACTAGAAGTGAGACTCTTATTCAAAATGTAAACACTTGTCCTAACAACATCATCCCAATACATGTTTCTAGGTTTCTTTGTTTTAAGCATTGATCTAGCCATTTCTACAATAGTGCGGTTCTTCCTTTCAACCACACCATTTTTTTGGGGGGTGTACGAAGTAGTTAATTGCATTTTTATCCCACAATATTTAAAATATTTGAAAAATGTATTTGAGCAAAACTCCCCACCTCTATCAATCCTTAATATTTTTACAACATACTCACTTTGATTCTCTACATTATTTTTGAAATCCTTGAAACATTCAAAAGCTTCATCTTTAGTTTTCAAAAAATAAATCCAACACATTCTAGATAAATCATCAATGAAAGTGAGAAATTAAGAATTGTTACCCAAGATTTTGGTATGCATTGGACCACAAATGTTCGAATATACCAATTGTAGTGGATGGATTGCTCTCCATGCTTGACCTCTTGGAAAATTTGTTCTTCAGTACTTTCCCAAAACACATCCTTCACACACCTCCTTGTGCTCTTCAAATTTTGGTAATCCACACACCATAGCTTGTGAAGTCAACAACTTCAAGATTAAAAAATTAAGATGACCATATCTCAAGTGCCAAAGCACACTTGGATTTTCTATGGCCACACTAGCAAGTTGAGCACCTCCTTGTTCCCCAAACTTAAGATGAAATAATAGGTACATTTGTGACAACTCTATTATAATTGTTTTTGTCAAAAATTACACATTTTCCATATTCAAAAACATGTTTATAGTTCTTTTCAATAATTTGTCCAACACTAAGAAAACTATATTGGAGTTTAGGAGTGTAATAGATATTGTTCACCTTCTTTGTGCCTTCTTTTTTTGGAACCTCCATGGCTCCCTGGCCTTCAACTTGTGTGCCTTGTCATGTCCCAATTT
The DNA here is from genome assembly GCA_028583015.1 of Wollemia nobilis. Taxonomy (NCBI): domain Eukaryota; kingdom Viridiplantae; phylum Streptophyta; class Pinopsida; order Araucariales; family Araucariaceae; genus Wollemia; species Wollemia nobilis. The sequence continues at coordinate 4,393 of JAQPPZ010003581.1, forward strand.
GATATTGGACTTGTATGTGGAATCCATTGTAGCAAATAACTCTTCTTTGCCACTCATATGATTGTAGCAACCAGTATCTAAAATCCAATTTTCATTAAGATTTTGATCTGTTTTTCCATATGTGAGGATAAAAATTGAATAAGTTCCTTCCTCTTCTCCATAGTTTCCATAATTATTACTTCTCCCTTATTGATAAGCCTTTATTCTACAATCTCTTACAAAGTGACCAATATTGCCACAATGATAACAAGACTTGTTTGATTTGTCACCTCCTCTTCCTCTTCATTTTCCTTGGTAGCCACCTTTTACTCTACCTCTTCCTCTTCCTCTTGAATATTGTCCTCTCCTTTGTCCTATTCCTTGTCCTCTTCCTTGGGCATTTCCATGAGTCTCACCTTCCTTGGATGAGAATGCTTTATCACCTCCAAAGCTTGATGATGTAAAACCATGTAGTCTCTCTTCATGGGACATAAAAGAACCAATTAGTGCATCAAAAGTTAGAGTAGACAAATATTTAGATTCTTCAATAATAATAGCAATATGATTCCACTTATGAAGAAGTGTTATCAACACTTTATTCAAAACCATTTTAGTTTTTATTTCTTCTCCAAGTGTCTCCATTTTGTTGACAATTGCTTTCACTCTAACACAATAATCTCCCACTCTTTCATCATCTTGCATTTTGAGATTTTCAAAATCTCTCTTCAAAGTTTGAATCCTCACTTTATTCACTTGATTTATCCCTTGATAGCTATCTCTCAAGGTTGTCCATGCTTCTAGGGCTATTGAACAAGAAGCAATCCTTAGAAAGATGCTTTTCTCCAAAGCTACTTGGAGGTGGTAGAGAGCAAATGAATTCTTCTTTTGGGCATCCTTCTTAGTAGTTCTATCAGCTGCACTCAAGGTGGTCCAATCTGTAAGTTCATTGTAGCCTTATTCTACAATATCCTATAACCCTTTACCAATGAGTAAGGTCTTCATATTGATAGACCAATACTCATAATATAATCCATTAAATTTATGAATGGGTAGATTGTTAGTGGTATCCATTGATGCTGAAAAAAAACTTGTAAAATAAATAGAATATACCTCTGTATTCTACCTTTTTTTTTTTTTTTTCCTGCCTTCTTTTTTTTATGCACCTCTGTATTCTGCATTCTAAGTGTTGCTAGAGACCAGATAAATAAAATTAAGAGATACAAAAAATGACTCACTTCTATTCCTTTTTATCTCACACTTGTCTGCTACCAACATTTCTCCTGTGGCTCTCTCCGCAAATTAGGCAATGGTTTTAACCTTGTAATGTGCTTACCACTTCTTTTATACTGAGTGACATAGCTTAATTCAATAGAGTGCAGTCACTTCTTTACAAAATGTCAAAATAGAGTTGCCTCCAATGCTTGGGCATTAATAGAAATGCAAAACAATTACCTGGTCAATAGAGTGCAGTTAAAATGTCAAAATATAGTGCTTGTACCATAATTACATCTATGATGGACTTTGTGATTATAGTCTGCTATTCTTCTGCAATGTGTGTATCATGACAACAATATGCTCTCATATGTATCTCACAGAAAAGGAAAACTATTGTTCTGGCCTCCTTGGTTGATGAATACATCTGCTGCAAATCGATCTTCAGGCTCTATGATTCTCACACAATCAGGAGCCAAGGATTTGGTATAGATAAACAGGATTACTCCTTTGCAATAGATCTTTAGACCTACAAGCTCTCCAATCTCCAATCGGAGCGAAGTGTCATGATGTTCAAAATGACATTATTCTAAGTTGTTGCGGATTACCAAAAGCATTTCAATCTCCAATCAGAACGAAGTGTTATCTACTGACATTTACGCAGTGTATTTTTAAAACTTGATGACTACTACGTAGATATCCCACATACAATATAGTATGGGTAAAAAAACAATTTAAAAATACAAATACTCCCCCATTTTATTATCTTACTTAGAGGAGACGCTCCCTCATGAAACCCACACACATGTGCCAATTGATATTTGTCACTTGGCATAGGTAAATTTTATCCAGATCCTGCCTTTATCTTCCATCAGGTCCACACTCCCATGGCATGTTACAGCTATCCAGACAGTAGTAGGGTTGTACTAGTCACTTAGATTGGTCATCCTAGGGTCTAGTAGGAGTTAGGTTGTCTTTGTTGCCACATATCCAACTTGTGTCAGGTCCAGTAGGAGTTAGGTCGACATCCTAGTCTCCCTTCAATCATCAGGTCCCATTGAGCTCCACATCGAAAGCCTATCATCCCTTAGTATCATGCCTATATCCCATCCGTGCTAGGGTTGTAGATCCGTATGATATGTATCAGGTCCTTAAACATCTTAGGTACACCAAGATTGACTATGTTTTTTGATGTCCTTCATCTACCATCATGTCAGTCATCGCAACAATTAGATTGATTGTCTATGATCACATAGGTCCCATGCATTGTGTCGTCCACGTCTCTGAAGTGTCATCGAATCTTACAAATATTATCTTAGGATAGGTCAAATCCTAGCTTGATTAGGGATCGCCCACGTTATGGCCAAGTCTATCATCGATCATCGCACGGTCTGTGGTTGATCGCTTAATAGCAAAATTCCTGTGGACTCATCTCGACCCACTTGTCCAAAGTTGTGGGCTCCTCTTGGCCCACCTAGACCTCTCTCAGGAATGCTAGTATTAATTGCTTCGATCCCTCCATAGCTATGATACCAAATGACAAATTGATGAAAATCATATATAAGATTGAAGAAACATTACAATTTGAATAGGCTTTGAAATCCCCAATCCATGGTAACCAATAATCTCACAATAGCCTATTCCAAGTATAGATGGCACAAAATCCTCTAACCAATCCTAATATGCTTCGAATACAAATATCCTAACAACATGATTATATTCTAACAATAATGAATCTCAAACATACTTAGGGGTAATTACAACAAAGCCTATGTAGCACTAATTATAAAATCATAACAAAAACTATGGATAACAGGATGTAACCTATCGTGAACCAAATAAATTCAAAATAATAGGGAGGGTTTGTTCAAGGCAAGGAAATTCTAGATGGTACTATTACTATTCATGAAATCCTTCATTCCTTGTAAAAAAGTGAAAGAGAATGTATGATTATAAAATTAGATATGAATAAAGTATTTGACATGGTTTCTTAGAGATTTATGAATATAAATATGGAGAAATTTAGTTTTGGGAAGAAATGGAGAATATGGATCTTGAGTTGCATAATAATTCCTATGTTTTCAATATTACTGAATGGCTCTTTAGTATATCTTTTATAAGCAATAGAGGTATCAAGCAAGGAGATCCTCTATCCTCTATCCTCTTCATTATCTTGGTTGAAGCACTAGGGATAAGTATTATAGCAACAAGAAATAGAGGAGATATTAAAGGAGTTATATCAACTTCCTTATTAGAGCCGGTATCATGTCAATAATTTGTCGATGATGCTATAATTTTAGGGAAAGCTAATGTGAATTAAGCTAAAGAATCCAAACACGTCCTAAAGAATTATGAGGAAGTTTCTCAACAAAAGGTGAATTTGGACAAAAGTAAAGTATTTTTTATTAACACTCCCCTTGAAAGATAGAGAAGGATATTAAGATCATTAGGATGAGAGGTTGAAAATCTACCTTCAATCTATTTAGGCATGCCATTATTTTGTGGGAAGAAGCAAGAATCTATATAGGATCCTATTATTGATTGATTCCAAATAAAATTTGATTGGGTGGAAAGGCAGTTTGTTAAGCCAATATGGTAAACATCAACTTGTTAAGAGTGTTTTGTAAACCATTCCAATATACTATCTCTCAATACTTAAAATTTTGGTCAAGGTGGCCAAAGTTTTAGAGAATATCCAAAGAACCTTTCTTTGGATAGGAGTTGAAGAGAAACAAATATTAGCTTTGGTGGCTTGGAAAAAAGTTTATAGACCAAGAAAGTAGGGAGGATTGGGTATCATATTTGTTAGAGTTAAACGAAGCTCTAGTAGGTAAAATTTGCTAGAGAATTATGAGAAAACTTGACAACCTTTAGGCAAAAATGTTTTTAAGCAAATATTTGGATAACCAAGATAAGAAAAGTGTGCTTTCTATTTGAGACCCTTGTAAAGGTTCAATGATATGGAATTTCATAACTCAAAGCAAAAAATTACTCTGGAGAAATGTGAGATGGAGGATAGGGAATTGGAACTGCATATCCTTTTGGGAAGATGCATGGTTGGAGAAAAGGCCTCTAAATAATATAGACAAAAATAATAATATAAAATATGTCATTAGAACAAAATATGACATCTAAATTCATAATTACATAGACATAGTTGAAGGGGAAAGAAAATGAATCCCACTTAGCTTTGGATTCTCAAGGCAAAAATATGCAAGTCCAAGAACTAAACAAAAAATTGAGATAATATTAATTAGGTAAAAAATAAAGGAAGACAAAATAATATGGACAAAATATCCCTCAAGTGAATGCAATGTAAAATTAGGTTACAGAAGCATATATCCCCAAGAAAACGAAGGTTACAATTGGGAAAGTATATGGGGAGATTTTGTCACTCCCAAGATTGAGCTCTTTAGTTGGTTATTGGTTTAGAATAAGATTATAACTTTAGATAATATACAAAAGAGAGGTTTTCAATTCCTGAATATGTGTTATTTGTGTGGAAACAAGGAAGAATCAATCAATTATTTGTTCCTAGAGTATGTTTTTTTCTAGAAGGATCCCACAACTATTACAAAAAGAACTTGATGTAGCATGGGTCTTCCCAAATAATATTCTAGATTGGATCATCCAATGGGTTAATTCTTATAGAAACAATAGATTAAAAGCTATATGGAATTTGATACCTTCTCATTTTATGTGGGGATTTGGTTGGAAAGCAATTAGAGAATTTTCAAAAAATTAAAAAAACATAGTTTTAGATCATTATTGAATATTAAATCTTGTATAGTAGATAACTTATCTGTCATTAATTTCAAGGAAGGCTATGAAATACCATGTGAATGTAAAATTACAATCAACTATAATCTTAAGGAGATGAAAGGGGTACACAAAGATTATAATAAGAAGAAAATATTGGAGGTAAAATGGGAAAATCCAGATAATGGACAATTTAAGCTAAATTTTGATGGAGCAACTAAAGAGAATCCAGGAAAGGTAGAGGGTGGAGGGATCATTAGGGACTCATAAGGGAAGATTATTGGATCATATGCAAATTATTATGGAGTAAATACCAACCATGTGGCAGAGGCTAAATCACTGCTGATTGGACTCAAATTTTCTAAGAATATGTAGATAAGGAATTTAATCATTGATGGAGATTCTATAAACACATTAAAAGGTTTAAGATATGATAATTTAGTTAGTTTTACAATACATGATATCATTAATAATTCTATATATATTAAAAATGCTTTCTATCCAACAAGATCAAGCATATTTATAGGGAAGGAAACATGATAACAATTTGAATGGCCAATTGGGGGATACAAAGAGGCAATAATTTTGTGGTAAAAGAGTAAAAATATCTTCATAACATTATTTTTTAGATGGCATAACAAGAATTTATGAAGAGATGATTGAGATATGGAAAAAAAAAATCATACTGAGATTTGGAAATACAAAAATGTGAGAAACACAAAAAGAGTGATATCTAGAAATAAAAAATCTAAAAAATAGATAGAGTAAGTTCTAGAAAAACATAAATAAAGTGAGATCTAGAAACTCAAAAATTTGAAAAACATAAACAAAGTGAGATCTAGAAAGTCACAAAAAGAGTGAGATCTGGAAACACATAAATTTGAAAAACATAGATAAAGAAGATATGGAAAAACACAAACATAATGAGATTTGATTTCATAGAGGGTTAGGGTTTGGCACAATAGTGGTGTTAGATTTTGTTAATATGAGCCAAGGGAGAATGCAATCACATGATATAGAATATACAAAAATGTAAGATGCTGAAATATACTATAAATGGTAAGTGACGAAAATTATACAATGCTATATTGAGAAAATGAACACTCCAGAACAGATGATAAGAACTACATAGTATCCATAACCAAACTATATGGTGATCCTATAGAGTATCTCTACTACTACCTAAAACACTCTCTATCTGTATCTATATCTATATATCTCTCTCACAATGAGGTATTTATATAGAAATATGGATTGCTTGGCAACACTCTTCCTAACATGCACATAGACACTTGTGCATTTATTACAATACTTGAAGTAACTTTCTAACTACCCCCTAAGGTAATATCTTACTTTAGTTTTGTACCAAAGGTGGTATATTTTCATGACTTAAATAATATAATATACTCTAACACCCCCTGTATTACATTATTTGGGTATTGAAGACTTTAGTCTTCAATATGGATCTTCTTCTTTTCGTGTATCTTGTCCAAGCAAATAGTTAGTGTCTTCATGCCATGTTACTCTCGTTGAAAGATCTTTGACTTCATGATCATCTGTAGTATCTTCCAGTTCTTCAATTCCTTCAATTCTATGAGCTAGATGTCTTTTTTTATTCCCTTTTTGGTATTCCAATTGTGGATAGTAGTTTTGATACTGTGATCGTTGTTGTCGGGGATTATTTTGATATTGCCTTGGTTGGAATACCCTATTTGATTGACTTCCATAGTTCATTTGATTCCCTTGGTTCTGGATTCTTGGATTGAATCTGCAGTAACTAGTGTTGTGTCCTTTTCTCCTGCATATATGATAATATATGTTATTCCATGGTATTCGACCTTATGCTATTGAAGCAATGTTTCCCTGTGGATTATCTTTCAATACCAATGCATTGTTAGTCATTTCATCTTTCATTGTTTTTTCTATCTCGTATTCTTGAAGAATGTTGATTAGTTCGTTAAACCCTAAATATTTGCTTAGAACTTGTAAGGATGTAACTAGATATTTGTAGATATTTGGAAGTGCTCTCAAGGTTACTTGAACAAGGAATTTATCTTCAAATTTTTATCCTAGAGTTAGTAACTTTCCTTTGATATATGCTATCTTCCTTAAGAATAACTCTATGCTTTCACCACTATTAATTTTTAGGGAATGTAACTGGGTTTGAAGACTTAAGATTGTGGTTTTATTTTGCCCTTCAAATATTTTTTCTAATGTTTTCCATGCATCTGTAGATATCCCTGCTAAGTTAATGTAGGCTTGTATTTCATCTGTGATAGCAAATATTATTATGATTAATACTTTAGCATCATTTTCTTCAAATTTTTGAATCTATGCATCACCTTGAGTTGGTTTAATTCTTACTCCTCAGACAATATCCCAAAGCTTCTAAAATATTAGAATAGTTCTCACTTTGTTTTCTATGAGAAGTAATTCGGACCTTTAAGCAATTGAGATTCTGTAAGCATGAATTTATTTGTATTCATGATGACCTTACTTGCTTTTAGGATGTGGTAGAATTCCTTATAGCTCCTAGTTAAGATATGTGAACTAATTTGATAAAGCTTTTCTTAGAATTAGGTTTTGTAGGCTTCCTTATATCCCCATATTAATTATAATATGCTTAGTTCACTTTCTAAGTTGATTTTGCAATGTTTTAAGAATAAATAACTGATTAATTTTGCCTTCTCTTTCCCAATGAAGTATGCTTTAGCAGTTGTATTTCTTTTATCTCCTTAGAATGAGTATGAGACATTTTTTATCAATTAATTCCAACTCTATATGTAGGAAATTTGTTTGTTATTCCTTTTAATAGATTAATTTTCTAAATTTCAATTATATGTATATAGTTTGAAGTAGTATGTCTTGATTTTTGAAATATTAGGAAAATTATATTATTTGAAATTTAATAGTATTTTAACCAATAGTTGACAACCTTATATCTCCTACTTGGTTAATTACAAATGTTCAATATCTTGAAATAAGCTTGCTTGATAATTACAAATGTTTGTTAGATTTATTCCAATGCAATATATCACTTTATAATAAAGCAATAGTTTATACTTTATATCACCTTATATCTCTGATTTTAGTTAAAGCAAGCAAATTTAATTTACCTTTGTAAGGTTTTATTCTCCACATCCTTCGTGAGACTTAATGATCTTCGTTCTGCTTGATGCTCTACATCCTTTATGGTTCTCGATTCTCTACATCCTTTGTGATGCTTGATATTCTATGTGCTTGATGATGCTTGATTTTCTACTTCTTCAGTGAGGTTCTATGTCTTTGCGAGCCTTGATGCTCTATGTATCTCCATGTATTTTGATGGTGACTTTGTGCATATCTCAGTGCTATTGCTTTGAATTTGTTGTTCAATCAAATGTCCTACATATTCTTCCTTCTACCTCTGTGCTTTCATAGTACCAATTTTAGCTTAGTATTTTCCTCAATGGACGCTTCTCATAGTAGGAATTAATTGTTGGTTTATGATAGTCCTCTCTACCTTATTTGACTCTAATTTTAGCATGTTATTACTCATGTAAACGTTGCAACTTTGCTTTGAATTTCCTTCACCTCCACACCTACGAGTTGAATGTGTATGTTGCTATGTGGCATGTGAATCTTGAGTAACATCTACGGTATTTCTTATTCCTTCCTTGAAAGAATTTCAAGTGGATTCTATGCTCCAACATGCATGGGACTTCTCTTGTAATGCTTACAACTGAGTCTAATGCCTTCTACAAGTGGATTATGGGTTCCAATTTTGGATGACAATGCTATAACATACCTTCCTATCACAACCACTGTGTAAGTCCCTCTGCTCTAACATATCGATGTTTATTTATGATATGAGCATTTCTTATCAGTGATGAAAAATGGCAAATGCATGTATTCTTCCCTCCAATGCTTCTCTTCTCCTATATAACACTTTTACCAATGTACATCCAGTTGTTTCTTGTCTTTCAACGCTTCTTCCAAGCGAGTATGAGTTGGCTCTTCAATGGAGGTCTTGGGAAATTGGTGCTGGTTCTATGGTGGTATGATTTGAGCACTTCTATGATTGATATTTTCTCTTAAGCAATAGCTCTAGGTATTTCTTCTATTTCCTTTTCGTTTGCTTCCAATGTGTTGGTTCGAATGCTCCTTTTGCAATGATCGATGGATAACAACCAACATAGATGATTAACAACCTTTTACCATAATTTGTACTTCAGGATAGGTTGCTAGAGATGTCTATTTTTGTGGTTGTAAGGATGTTTTTGAACACCATAATGAGAGATCTTTATTAGCTCTTATATTAGCTCTCTCACTTGCTTTGAATTGATCCTTCTACGACCACTTGTATGATAATATTCACTTGTGGAGGATGTGTCTCTCAGAAACTTAGATTCTATCCTATTTCCTATGTAGGACAAGATGCTATGGTGCAAAATAATGTAAATAGAATTATAATAGAATACCTTGATTTGTACCTTCTCTTGCAAGCTTATTTTGCTGGTTCTAATGACAGATTCTTTGTATTATCTTTTGTAGGTAAGGGTTGATTGAAGTTGTCTTCTCTGTTGGAAAACTCTCTCATTTTATTGGTTGATCTAAGTAATGAAACCAAGCTAATAATCACATAGATAATATGCCCTTTTAAGGAGTAATTAATGCACTAACTTTTCCTGTATTAAGCTCTTTAGTGCACCTTGAATCTGAGACTCACCAAGTCTCGATTTTGGCTTCTACCACTTATTAATGGCTTCTTCTTCTCCACTCCTTGGAGGAATTTTGGTGGCCTTTATTGGCCATAATACCTTGCAGGTATTGAGTTTTGAATAGTTTCTTTAGACACTTTGATCATTTGCATATTTTTGTGCCCTTGATTTTAGCAATCAATACACAAAATAATTCCTTGAGAGCAACTAGTTTAACAGAAAACTAGTATAGTGCAATGAACCAATACTATTTTCAATATTAATGCACTTTAATAATCTCATCTTATCACTCCAATTAATAATATCTCAAAGCAATTTCTAATGCACTAATAATCACTGCAAATTCCTTAACGTGGTCCTCTTTTCAATAATAAGATAATAGGAAGAATGTATCTAACTCCTATTAATGTGCAGGTAATGAATCTTATCAGAAACTATATTCTACACTTTCTTTGAGGACTTAAAATGCAACCTTCTATTTTGCATCTTCCAAATTCGAATAAGGTGCTCAATGAAGTTAAGTAGTAATCTAAATAATTGTTCAAGTAATGAACCCTTTTTGCACCTATGTTTCTTACCTTTAATAATGAATAGCTTGATGAGTAGATTCACCAAGTCTCTTATCTGGAATGGTAGTTGCTTGCAACTATGAATTCTTCTAGTTTGCTGCTCTATAGTAGATGATTTTCAACTTCTTCAAGATCTGGCCTAGAACTTCCGAAGTCTTCTAGCTAGTAATGCTATCTTGATTGTTGCCCTATAGCAATCGATATATTAACTAAAGTATTATCCTTGAGTAACTCTTTTAGTATTTTGTTGTGAATCCAGTAAATCTCAATTTGTACCTTTTTAGCTATGAAGGGAAATATCCAAATCTTCTCGTATTTGGAAGGCATATTCTATCTGAGTTCTTCAACCTTATTGTCAAGTTCTGACTTCAAACATGATTTTCTTCTCAATAATATGAATATCTTAAGGTCTTCAATATTCTTCTTCAAGATTTGGCACTCCTTGCCAAATTATTCTTCTTTTGGGCTTGCTATCGGATGGCAAAAATTGTCCCAAATATTTCACTATCTTTTGTAGTGAATTTCTTCAATGAGTTCTCCTAGGAACTTCTTTTATGGCTTGTCCAATTTTTGAAATGAGGCTCTCCAAGACTTCTCCTTGAGACCTCTCCAAGGTATTCAATATTGTAGTTTTTTTGATCTTCTTGATGATACATTTCCTTCAACCTTCAGCTCCAAAAGTGTTGGCAATAAGATCTCTCTAGTGGATATCTGAAGTCTGCTTCTTCTAGAATTAGTTATAGGACCTTGCTAGTCCTTCAATCTTCCAATAATGGAAGTTCTTTCAATGAGACCTTTGATGGGTCTCTTTAGCTTCTTCTAGAGGAAGTATTAAATCATAAAAGGAGATCACCAATCTCCTATATTTCATAGACTCTTCTCTAGAGTCTTATTCATGTTCAAGGCTTCTATGGAATTTTCTTCAATAAGGTTGTTGTGGCCTTCTCTTCAAAAATAAGGCTTATGTGGCCTTTTCTTCAGTAATAAGGATTTTGTGGCCTTTTCTTCAGTAATAAGGCTTCCGTGGTATTTTCTTTAGAAATAAGGCTTATGTGGCCTTTTTCAGTAATAAGGCGTCTATTGCATTTTCTAGCAATAAGGATTTTGTGGTCTTTTTTAGCAATGTGCAGGTCTAAAATAGGTCTTCCTTTAGTTTCCTTTTTTTGCAAGAAGATATTAGTAAGCTGATTCTAAATCTTGTCAATAATGTATATTAAATAGTTGATTTATCAATCTAGTGGAATGAAATGCTAAGTCCTAGTCTTCACGAGTTTTCCTGCAACTCTGTGGAAAGACTCTAGCCAAATGTAATCTCAATTTTTTTGGAACTGAGATTAGCTTCTCCTCTCAATATTTCCTGTGACTTTCCTATTTCTAGTAACCTACTATAGATCTTCCTATCCAACAAAACTTTGCATGCAATGATGCACAATAGCTGATTTTGTATGTAAAAATGTAACAAGGTTCAAAACTACAATAACAATGGTGCTTTCTTATGGCTCTCTTTATTTCTATTGATCTACCATGGATTTGATACCACTGTTAGCTTTTTATGCTATTAGGCAAGGGAGAATGCAATCACAGGATATAGAATATACAGAAATGTAAGATGCTAAAATATACTATAAATGGTAAGTGACCAAAATGATACAATGCTATATAGAGGAAATAAACACTCCAAAATAGATGATAATAACTACATTGTATCCATCACCAATCTATATGGTGATCCTCGAGAGTATCTCTACTACTACCTAAAACACTCTCTATATGTATATATATATCTATATATATCTCTCATAATGAGGCCCTTTATATAGAAAGATGCATTGCTTGGCCAACACTCCTAACATTCACATAGACACTTATGCATTTATTATAATACTTGAAGTAACTTGCTGACTAGCCCCTAAGATAATATCCTACTCTAGTTATGTACCAAAGGTGGCACATTTACATGACCCAAATGATGTAATATACTCTAACAAGTGGTAGGAGAAATACATACAAAGTGATATGAAAAAACATAGGCAAAGTAATTGCTTTAATATTTTTGGGATGCTCTTGTTTTTTTTTGTGGTTAGCAAGATTTTTTTATTTTGGTAGGTTGTATCTCAATTTTAGTTTGTGGACTATATTTTGTTTCTTGTTGGCATTCTTGGAATAGGTGGAAATTCTCTCCACTTATTAGTATTTTGGCTTTCAAGCCTCTTTGTAAAAAGGTAAGGGATCCTTTCCAAACCATTTTCATACCCTTATATAAAAAAAATTTTCAACCAACAAAACAATATTTCATTTTATCTAAAGTTGGATCATATAGCTTATTCTTTTTTATTTTATCAGATAATGGATTATCTATAAATATGATGATGGATTTTTTTGGCTTTTAACCCTAATTCTTTTTGTAATAATTCATTGCAAAATAAAGGAAGTGTTGATAAAAAGATCTTAGATTCTATTATATGGACCAATTATCTAACAAATTATATATAACATAATTATATTAATTTAGAATCCATTGCCTAACTAATTGAAGAATAACATAAATAAGTGTCATCAATGAACTGTACATGAAATTTAAAAGGACCATTTTCAAAACTTAAATACCTTTGATTTTATCTTCCATTTTTACCTTTGAGAAAGCTCTTTTAAAACCTCAACATGAATAATGAATAGATAAGGAGATAAAAAATAACCTTGGTGGATATCATTGAGTGATTCATATAATCTAAGATGAGATACATTGAATAAAATAATTTGGAGTATTATAACATATCTAATCCATTCACACCAACCTAGATCAAAACCCATTTTTTTTAGAATACCATATAGAAAATTCCAACAAACTCTATTATATGTTTTATTCATATTTAATTATAAAAGCATACTTGGTTTTTTAATGGACTAAATAGAATGTATAACCTTTTATGCAATGATTATAGAATCAAGGATTTGCTTGCCATAGAGAAAACCATATTATTCCTCTAAGATAACAAAATCTAGGAATATATATATATTGATAACACACACAACACACACCATCATGCCAAAACAAGTGATTCTCCATGATGTACACGAGAACCAAAGCTCGAACCATACAAAATTGCACACATACACACATCGCATTTTAAACCTTGGACCTTCCAAAGAGAGGCCAAAGCCCTAATCGTTGTATTGTCCCCATTGAGACATCTGGGACATATTTCAATTTATTTGTCATACTTTTAAAAAATATCTTATAAATCATGTTACAAAGGCTTATGGGATAGAAATTATCAAATTATTTTTTCTCCTCTTGCTTAGCAACTAATGTAAGAAAGGTAACATTGATTTTACTTATTATATCATTTTTTTAAAGCTTCTTCAACCATAGCCAACATCTATTTATTCAACATATCCCCAAAAAATTGAAATAAAAATTTAATAAATCCATCAAGATCAAGTGCCTTACCAAGGTGGAAAGAGAATTTGCCTTTTGTAGCTCCCCCATTGAGATATTTCTCATTAATCTTTCATTTTATCTTTATGTGATAATTGATGGAATATTTTACAATTTATCTCCTTGAGCCTCCTTGACCTCCCCAACTTCTAATAAAATATCTTTGAAATAATTAATTATTTTCTTCATGTAGGCCAAGATTGGATACATCTATACTTAAATCAAATTGTGTAAAAATTGGCTAAGTATAGAGAAAGAGAGCAAAAATCTGCCGATTTTCCCATTTTTTGTTGAAAAATGCAAATCTTTGAAAAAGGCTAAAATTGGAAAAATGCTCTAGAGCGCGATTTTCTATCTTCTTTGTTATACACACATAAATCAAAAAGCATTGGAAAACACAAATCACTAAAAAGTGGGTAAATTAGATGAAAGTGGTGCACGTGATATCCCATCCTCTTTGTTAATCATGAGCAAATAAAAAAAGTGCTTGAAAATGTGAATCTGCTAAAAAGCATGATTCCATGGTAAAATATGTGCAGTTACTATTGCAAGTAAGGCATCATGATTTTTTTTTTCCTTTGGTCATCGCACACAAATGAAAAGCACTCAAAAAAGCTAAAATAAAAAAATCATTCAAAAGGGCAAATCTGCACAAAAAGGTCAAAATTGGGGAAAAGACTTCCTAGCGTTTGATTTCTTATCTCCTTCATTGTTGGTGCGCAAACCATAAATATGATGATCTTAGCAAGCTAAAAGGGAGTGAAATATTACTTTCATGCACCTCTCTATTCTCATGGCTAAGGCAAAGAAAGTTCAATATTGCACGGATTAAAGGAGAACATAGCGACAAGTAACCGCATGATAATAAATCACAATCATTCATCATTAGATCAATGGTAAAGGTTAATATTTCTCTGAGTTCACTTTAGCATATTTTTGTGCGACTACATGTTACAAAGATAGATGAAAGATGAACCAAGGTGCCATGGAAGCTGGATCACCGCTTACAGTTCAAAAGCTTCCAAAATCTTATGTTCAAACAAATTCAGGTGTAGATCAATGGATTAAACAAGGCGATAGGAAACATCAATGGTGAAGATGACTTTGATTTAAAATTCTATTATAATTGATCAAGAAAACACAGTTGGCTAGCACCGTGGATGGTAAGCCACTAAGAAATTAAGAACATCAAGATTTCCCTATAATGCTTAGAATGAAACTCATTGTAAATCTATAAATAAAGGCAGTGACCTCCTTTCAAGGGTCAGCTATGAAGTGTTTGCTTGCACTACTATGCATATTTTTTGTAATTAATAAAAGAAGCATTACAAGGGATGTTTACCTCGAACTTGCATTTGTGTTGATTGGTTGATCATAATCTTGTGAAGTTATTTATGCTATTGTTGCCATGGTTAGTTTATTCTATTAATTTGGATTTCTAACTTAGAGCAAATTGGAATAATTCATACTTATACACATGCTTATGAGAATTCTATTTTTGTTAGTCGAGGCATTGATCTTATTCTATTAACTTGGATAATTAATGCTAGATGTTTGAAATAATTCCTTAAGTCTGTAAAGGCCATTGATGCAGAGTATTACTGAATTTTGAATGCTATTAGTCTCAAATATTGCTTTTGTAAGTTGATTTGTTGGAATGTACTTTGTGTATGTTTATGTTGATAGTTTTATTCATCTTTCATCCATTCATACATTTCTAACCCTTTCATTCCTATCCCTAAAACCTTTACCATTTTGAGCTAAAAGGATTCAATACCTATTAAGTTGACAAGGTACACCAAACTACTCTGAAAGTTGAATCAAAATAATTTGATTCTTCCAATGTTTAGCCTGGGCTATGATTAGTAGGTGCTCGCCTTCAAATCTCTTAGGATAATGATGACAATTCTAGTTTTGGCTTGATGACAAACCAGACTACAATATTTTTTGG
Organism: Wollemia nobilis; assembly: GCA_028583015.1. Classification (NCBI taxonomy): domain Eukaryota; kingdom Viridiplantae; phylum Streptophyta; class Pinopsida; order Araucariales; family Araucariaceae; genus Wollemia; species Wollemia nobilis. The sequence continues at coordinate 20,002 of JAQPPZ010003581.1, forward strand.
TATGCTCAATGAGACCCTTTCCCACTATCTTTGTTAAATAGGGTCTGGTGATACTTTATTTTGAGATATTTGTGCTGAATTCATATGGCAACTCTAGTGTAAGCTAATCCTGGTTCTAAGGACGATCATATTTAAAAAAAAGTTTCAAAAGGACTAAAAACCCCAAGAAATCAAGGTTTTATGGATTATCTTGATGGAGTGAGTAGGGATTGTACATTTACTAGGCCATTCTATGAGAATATGATTTTAGGATTAGAGGTTTACGCTCTAGGTCTTGTTAGAACCTCATAGATTCGATTAGATGGCTCATAAAGATATCCCTTCTTGGTATGATGCAAGACCATTGAACCTTTGTATCCTTAATAACATCCCTAGAATTGCTCTAAAAAAATTACCTAGCTATGAAGAAAAAAAAAGTCTGCAAAGGAACATTGTCAAGACATAGCTTCTCTATCCACAGTTTACAACATTATGTTTGAAGATATCATGGTTAGACTACTTGTATTATATCTTGATGGAAAAGTACTATTATGGTATAAATCTTAGAATATAAAAGTATTTGTAGTTGGGAATATCTATCTAAAGCCCTCATTGATGAATTTGATGACCTTGGAGATCCCTTCTTATTGCTCGCTCAATTTTTTTTGTAAAAAGATATACTCATGAATGTCTTTCCGAGTTCAACGTCTACTTCAAGAGGATGTGGAGAAGAATTCCCTAAGAATACCAACCCTCCCACCCCCAAGCATATCTTTACTACATCCATGATCTCCATCCCGATTTAAGTATTCTTATTCAGCAATCCAAAGAGAAGAGTTTCCCCTCCATTTTCAAAAAAGCTATCAGATCTGAAAATATATTTATCACGACTGGTAAAATTCCCCCCATAAAGGTCAATACTTCATTGGTTTACCTCGCATATTTGTTTTCAAACACACTCCTAGAAGAGGTAAAGCTATGGCCAAGACAAAGAGATAAAATGATGTTTTCTTTGGTTGCCAAGCTGACCAAACTTGTGGTAATTAAGACTCTAGAATGAAGATGTAGTATATCGGGCATGGTAATAAAATTGAAAAACCATATTCTCCAAGGATTAAAAAATCCAACAATATGGATGACCAATATCAACAACCCTGGCAAAGTTACTGCCTATATATTCAAAAGAGAAATATCTATGAAGATGAAAAAGAGAATCCATATCAAAAAAACAATAAACAAAAAAATAATAAGCTATTTACATCTTCAGTATTACCTTAGCCTTGTCCACCCATGAGTTTACCTACAGGTTTCACTAGAGAAGGTAACTTATGATATACCTACCACCATACTTAGGGGAAAATAAGGCAACCATCTTCAATTTTTAGAAACCAAGGAGGAAGTCATGGAAGGTCGAACATGGATCCAAGAATGGATTCTTGAAGAGGGCCCACTAAATCAGAGAAGACATGAAGCTCATAAGAGTATTTAATTTCCAACTGTAATGCTAGAGCAAAGAAATAAGAGAATAGTTTAGTTTCAAAAATTATTCAAGGAATCTCTTCGATGTGATCACGAATTGAGAATGAATTTGTTGATTAATCCTCAAGTCGATTTGGTTAATCTCTCTTTGGAAAATTCAATTCAAAAGGAAGACATAATTCCTAGGAGTAGAGATTTCAATTTCTAGAAAAGAGAGGCGACCCAGGTTGTTTATCACTCTAGGTAGAAGGGGATATAATACACAACTGTGTAATTGATTCGAGGACTAAAATATCTATATTTCACTTTAAGGTATGTGGAAGTTTGGTATTGACTGTAAAATCAACGAAACTAATATGATTACAATTCAGAGGAAAAGACATAGAAGTTGTAGGTATTTTGGAGCATTTTGTGATGTTGTATGGTCACCCAAAGCTAGTCATGGTTCATGACATGTTGATAGCAGATGTTTCCCCTTTATTTGGTGTGCCTCTCCAAGGTTTCCTTCAACCAACATAGGTTTCACTTTGAACAAAAAACATATCAGCTTAAAATCTTCCAAGAAAAGGGTATGATTAGAATATCCAACCAGGGGTCCTCCCATTTCATTATCGAAGAATACAAACAAGTTCATTCCACCATGCCATAAGTAGTTTTCAGTATCATTGGAGCATAAATGGACACTTTTCGATAGGGAAATCAGTCGTAAGGTTATTATTTAGATAACAAGCAACAACAAATTACTATGTTGATCACATTCTCTTACCAAGAAAAATGGCTTTGTTAATCGTGCAATTTTTGGGTAGATGGTCAAAGAAATATAAGAAATTAAAGAGCCGAAACATCGAATAGATATGGATATTTGTGAAGTAATTTGGTACCTTCGACCATTTGTAGGGACTGTCCTTCCAATGACTCATTGGTTGCAAGGTCACCATTAGCCTCACAAGTTGAATATCTGAAGAGAAGCATGGAATCAATTTGTTCACATGAAAAAGTACAAAATATTTGTGCACCGATAAATGAAGCATACGAGGAAAGGTACAAATTCAAGAGCATTTTTTCTGAACATTGTAGATTCATAGGATATTTTCATTGATAAGATTTAAAGTCAGGCATGTATTATCACATCATATTTTGTGTACATAGGTTGACATGTAAATACAATGGTTGATTACAGTCATCATGAATAAAAAAATGCATTTGTGCGCTAGAACATGCACCTTACATTCCCTTGTGCATATATTTTATAAGAGCAAAAGGATATTTAGGGCATAAACTGAGAAAATCAAGATGGGATACTTGTGGTAGCCACCAAAGTACAAAACTTACATCACCCTCTTGAATATCACTTACAATATCCTCCCACAATGAATTGTTTTCGACTCTATCGCCCAATGGATAACTGGAATAAGGTATCATAGGGTAATAGGAGGGAAGCCCAATAGTCACATGAACAAGATTTATTGGTAGGGATAAAATATCTTACTCCATGTAAAATGACGTTAGCTATTAGGTAAAGTAACATGAGTAGAAGGCTTGGTCGATGCAAGAAAGCCAGTTCAGATGAGTGAAATATATTTGAAATCTAAGGGGCATAATTTCCACTGTCATTAGATGACGATATGCTCTCCTAGCTGAGTCTATATAGATATGGATATCCATTTGAAATCAAAAGGAATGCTTCACTATTTAAAATGGGTTTGAGTGTGCAAATAGAAAGAGGTAGAAGTGAGAATGATCGACTAAAGAAGATGTTATTAGCATGTGCTAAGGGTAGAAGAAGACGCAGAAGAGATGGATGATTTCCTATGACCTTGGTAATATATTTTCCTTGGAAGTGCCCCTACCCCCTAACAGAATATACATATGGATTTTTCACCATGATGGAGTATAAATATGAAGGTACAATGTTGTTAGTGGTTTCTTCCTTTTGTGTACCTCTAATTATCTTTATTTGTTTTTCTCTTTTCCTCTTCCCCAACACATTAATGCTGCTTCTTCTCATACGTCTATAAAGATACCACATATACCCTATTTTCAGCTATCCATTTTTGTTTTTTATAGGTTTTCATATTGTGTTTTTTCCCTCTCCATTTCCACTCACCACCATTTCCTGTGTATTGTGAGGTTCGTTTTACCTCACTCTGCCACATACCATTATAATATCGCCCCATTCCTGCATGTTGTTCATTGTGTCTTATTTTTCTTGATTCAATATAAATTAGTGCTTCCATTCATTTTTTTGTTAAATTCCCTCCTTAGTCCCAGTGCATCATTTAGACTTCTGTGTTACTGTTGAAAAGGTTAACATCTTGAGGCTATCTAAGTTATGCAACTTTCCAAGTAAAGTTCTTTGAGAGGCACCATCATGTAGGTCAATATTGGCTACATCTATACTTAAGTAAAATTTTATAAAATTTGGCTAAGTATAGAGAAAGCAAGCAAAAATTCGTTGATTTTCCCATTTTTCACTAAAAATGCAAATATGCAAAAAAAATGCTAAAATTAGAAAAAATATCTAGAGCACAATTTTCCATATTCTTTATTATCCATGCGTAACTAAGCAAAGCACTAGAAAACATGAATCCGTTGAAAAGTGGGTAAATTAGATGAAAGTGGTGCACGTGATTTCCCATCCTCTTTATTAATCACACAAATTAGAAAAGCGTTGGAAAATGTGAATCCATTGAAAAGCACGATTCCATGATAAAATATACATAGTGACCATTGCAAGTAAAGCATTGTGATTTCTTATTCCCTTTGGTCATCACATGCAAATGAAAAGTTCTTAGAAAAGCTAAAATCTAAAAAGCACTCAAAAGGGCAAATTCGTAAGAAAAGGTTGAAATTGGGGAAAAAACTTCCTAGCATGCGATTTCTTATCTCCTTCATTGTTGGTGCATAAACCAAAAATACGTTGAGCTTAGCAAGATAAAAGGGAGTAGAATATTGATTCCATGCACCTCTTTATTTTTGAGGCTAAGATAGAGAAAGTTCAATCTTACATGGATTAAAGAACATATCGATGAGCATCTGCATGATAATCAATCACAATTGCTCATCATCAGATCAACGATGAAGGTTAATATTTATCTAAGTTCACTTTAGTGCATTTTTGCATGGCTATGTGTTACAGATATAGATGAAAGATGAACCAAGGCACCATGGAAGATGGATCACCACTTACAGTCAGGAATCTTCCAAAAGCTATTATTCAACCCCTTCAGTTGCATATCAGTGGATGAAATAAGGCGATAGGAAACATCAATGGCAGAGATGACTCTGACTTAAAATTCTGTTATAACTGATCAAGAAAACATAGCTAGTTAGCACCATGGATGAAAAGCACCAAGAAATCAATAAAATCAAGATTTACTTGTAATTATTAGAATGAAACTCATTATAAATCTATAAATAAAGGCAGTGACCTCCTTTCAAAGGGTTAGTTCTAAAGTGTTTGCTTGCACTACTATGTAGATTTTCTGCAATTAATGAAAGAAGCATTACAAGGGATATTTACCTCAAACTTGCATTTGTGTTGATTTGTTGATCATAATCTTGTGAAGTTATTTTTGGTACTGCTGCTATGGTTAGTTTATTATGTTAATTTGTATTTCAAACTTAGAGAAAATTGGAATAATTCATACCTGTACGTATGCTTATGGGAATTCTATTTATGTTAGTCGAGGCATTGATATTATTTTATTAACTTGGATAATTAATGCTAGATGTTTGGAATAATTCTTTAAGTGTGTTAAAGGCCATTGATGCAGAGTATTGCTAAGTTTTGAATGTTGTTAGTCTCAAATCTTGCTTCTATAAATTTATTTGTTGAAAGGTCCATTGTGGATATTTATGCTATTAGCTTCACCCGTTCATCATTCATTCATACATTTCTAAACCTTTCATTCCTATATCTAAACCCTTTACCATTTTGAGCTAAAAAGATTCAACACCTATTAAGTTGACAAGGTATACCAACCTACTCTAGAGGTTGAATCAAAGAAATTTGATTCTTCCAATGTTTAGTCTAGGTTGTGATTAGCGGGTGTTTGCCTTCAAATCTCTCAAGATAATGATCATAGTTCTAGCGTTGGATTGATGACAAACTAGACTACAACACTTCCTAGTATCTTTTTCTTCTTCGATAATATTTCTATTCATGGTTGAAATATTTTTATCTAACAAAATGACAAATTTGTTTTGGTAGTGGTAGGAAAAATAGTTTTTCTATCACCTTTCTTAAGTCATATCTCCTTTGATTTTGGGCCCAATATGACTCTTTATTTTTTAATGTATTTAAGCAAGCTAAATTTTGTTTCTATTAGGGGTCATTGCCGTCAAAATATTATATAATTACATTTCCCATCAAGTTAATTAAACCATACCTAGTTTACCCTTTTATCAAGGATACTACTCATATTTCTCAACCTGTTGTATGTATATAATGAATTCCTTTATAACAATTTTTTCAAGAGATAATATATTGCTTGTCTAATTGCCTTCTTAAATTTGAATTTTATTAAGACGAAGGTCAACATCAAAATTGACAAAATTATCTATTACCCAATTTTCTTCCCTACAGATATTCTAACATTTTTAAGATATTGCCTCCACGAATAATTGATGAATATACAAAATAATGTTATTTTTTATCCGATTCCCCTATTCATTTTTCTTTATAGCATTAGGAATAAAGTATGAATTCCCCCCGATAAGTAATTGAAATATATCTAGACCATCCATTTTTTAATAGCCATATTAATCTCATCAAGAAGTTCGCTAACCTCTACATAGTTGTTAGTGAAAATTCCATATTATTTGAAGTGAGGAGAATGTTTCCTTCAATATTTCAAAAAAATACCACCTTTGTTGGCTTTCAAAAATTATCAAACTAATCTTGATAAACCTAAATTTTAAACATTTTCTACATGGATTAATGCAAATCTTTTATTTTAACTCCATTATCATATATGACCATTTCTATGCATATCCAGATCCTATAACCAAGAGGCTATCATTTCTTTTTTGATACTTTGAGAGCACCATGCCTATAGACACTCTACAAGAGAGGTAATAATATGATTTTGACATGTGTTTTCAAAATTTTTATTATTTCTTCCAAGCCATAGATTTCAATAAACAATGGTAGGAGTGATACTTTACAAAAAGCATAATGCTTTAGCTTTGAAATGATGGATCCAACATTTCATCAACTCTTTCAATGCAAATTGTGCTACCTAGTATATTCTCATAAAAAAAACTAAATAGCATAAAAAAAGTAACAACAACAAATTAATTTTTCTAATCCTTTAATATCCTTCTTACACAACACCTATAAGTTCTATGATATTCTTGTTGATCCATGGAAGTGGTATGTTCCTGTGAGGTTACATTTTAATAATTAGAACAAAAGTGGGAATCCCTTACAACCTCTACTTCAAGTTGAATCCCATGCAACCTACACTAATTTAACTAATCTAAGTGTTGAAATGAAATCTATAGAGGTAAGGGTGCAAGAAATAAAAGAAAAGTACAAAAAATAAAATATAGTTGAAGCCATAGTGAGGCTAATGTGTGATAAATTGTGCTTTCAAGGGATGACTGAATAATATCAAGTAAGATTATTATTCATGAATCATGCAAAATAGTCGGAAAAAAGGAGTACTAAGAAAATGATAAAACAATGCCACAAACACCATTGATTCATGCATCAAGAGGTTTGACAAGTGAGATATAGTTGTAACATGAATTCCATGCATGCTTTTTCATTAATATTAAAAATGTAGAATACAATCAATGAGCGTAGCTCTAGTATTTCTCAAAATATCCAAATATGTTTGGAATGAGCCCAAGGATCTTATTTTTAGTAAGGGAATTTCCAAATTTTTCTTCTAAGTAAAAACATTCAACTTTTAAAAGTACAAGTAAAAGACAAAAAATTACTTTCAAGTCATTATCTTTAGCTACCACCTCAAGATCTAATGAATTGTTGATTTGTCAATGAATCACAAGTTTTTGATAGATCATGACTTTATTGATGGATCACTCATTGACATATCATAACTTTCTAGACTTGGTCACTTTTTAGGTCCTATTTTTTTATTCACTACTTGATGACTACAAAATTGGCAATGTGGGTTCCTAAGGCTTGCAAATTTTTGAATCTTTTCCTTCTTCACTAAAGTCCTATGTCTTTCTCACTTGACACCCTCTGTTTAATCACTCATTCCAAATATTAAATAAAAAGTAGTACCTTATACTATATTTTTGATGACTTATAGGGATGTCAAGCCTAATTAAAATGGACCCTAAAACAAGATTCATTGAGAGATGAAATAAAAAATGATTAATATTATAAAATTATGGGTAGCATCTTCATTTTTACTTTGGTGGTTGGTCTTTGTAATACATCCCACTACCTGTCAAAATGTATCTTTATATTTTCAAGTTGTGTAATTGTTGCAACCACGTCATTGAGTTCATATTATAGAAATTCCTCCGTGGTCTTAGGAATGGACTTTACCCCTTGTAGTAATGCTTCTAGTTGTAAAATTATGTTAGGGTTATTGGCTACTATGTTGACTAGGGATGCTAAATGTGCTTAGGAAATTACTTTCTTTTGTTCTTCAATCAAGCTAGCATATTTGTATTTAGAAATCATGTATCATTGGTTCAAGAGAGGGTTTGGGAGTTCCCTCTAGACCAATTGAGCAATGTAGTCATTTAGCTTTCCTATAACTTCCTTTAGGCTTTCATGGGAGGACTTTTAGGTCTCTAAAATTTATACATTCATTAGCCACACTTAAATTACTTGCTTTAATGGCAAACCTATTTATTATAGTTGTTAATTAGTGTCCTTGTAGGTTTACCTTATGATCTATATGTAATTGGCCTTTGAGATAAACTCTAATTCCACATTATCAATGGTAGTTTGAGCTTTTTTCAATAATGCTTTTCAAGTCTAGATGTGTTGCAAATATAGCTTGTCTTGTTTTACCTCATCTAAGAAGTTATCCCATAGAGACATTATAATATTGGAGGCTCAAACCTTTAATTTTATTGACTCAATATCTACTTTCATACTCTTCTCTATCTACTTCATCTGGGAGATTTCATCATCTCTCTACTTGAATATGTCAACCCTATACTTTTGTAGCTATAATTATTTTACAATATTGCCTTTCTCTTGATATAATTATAGCTACTCTTACCTTATTTACTCTACCCTTTAGGTCATTGTGTTCCTACTTTAAGGCCTCTAGTTCTTATTACAACTTGATATTCTCTTCCTCCTTATGAAGAGTTTTGAAGTTTAACCTTTCTAATGTTATTACCAACTCCTTATTCTATTTAGTATATGATTGGTTATATCTAACCAACTTGAGATAGTTGAATGGCATTGCCAAGTTAGCTAGTTCAAAGAATTACACCAAGTCCACATACACTACCCATTAGATCTAGGGAGAAAAAGTAAGTGACATAGTCTAAGGATGTTGTAGGACAACTTGGGTATGTAGGATGTTCTTATGTATGCACATCTTCCTACCTCTTTGGGCCACCTAGGTTTTAAGAGATGATGACCCTCAATATATAGAAAGCCCCATATTGATATTTTATCAACAACCTTTTGGGATTTTAGTAGGTACTCATCCATTGCATTTTAGCCTATATCACTAACATGATTGTTTGAAGTGATAAGAAAGTTAGGATTTTTATGGGTCCACTTGGTTATTGGTGCTTTCTACATCATGTGTGAGGTTAGAGATTGCCTAGAGTTAGATATCTTTTGGTGTTTCCACCTTAAGAGGTTGTAATTTTACCTTAAATGCCTTTTTTTTCTCTTTTAGAGTAATTTATTATAATATTATATTCTTGAATTATATTTTAGGTCTTAAAGTAAACTCAAGTCTCTTAGTAGCTTGGGAAGATGATTCAAAATTTTTGATCTCATGTTCTTCCCAAGGACTACAAGACCGGGAGCAGGAATCAATATTGTGGTACAAGTGGACCAAGTGTATGATGCCATTGTGGAAGTGGTTAATGTTATGACCAATGTAGCAAATGTGAGCATGGTGGAAAAAGAGGTTGTGGTGATTATTGATAATGAGGTTCTCAAAGCAGTGGTTGTGGGTGAAATATGCATTACTATGTTGGTTGCACCTGTATTTTATGGGATGGAGTTGCAATAGAATAAGATGAAGTAGTACAAGAGGAGAGTTGAGAAATTTTAGTCAAGAGAGGGAACACTTAAGATGGATTAGTGGTAAATATTGTAGAAAATATGCTTGGAGCAGCTTTGTAGGCCTTTGAAGTGGTACTTTTTGCATGTGGTACCTCTTAGAGCTAGTACTAATTTCTTGTATGACTTTATCAACATCCATTCCTTTAACTTATGCTAACTCTTGGATGCCTCTTACTTCAATTGAATACATGGGATGTTAGGTAACACATGATTTTCCCCCTTGTCTCTTGTATTTGGCTCTTAGTTATATGACATAACATATCTTGTGATTCAATTATCCTCTTTTGTAAGCCTCTTTTGCTATGACTTGCATGACCTTACTCATTCGAGATATGGTTTTAGGAATTATGGATACTTAGAAATATGGATCCTTAGCTCTTATTTATTCTTGGATTTGCCATATCTCTACCTCTTGTAGGTGTCAATTATCCCAACTATTTGAAAATAAATTATAAAAATATCCCTTTATTGGTTTAGGTTTATGTTATTAATTGAGGTCCTCTATCTTATATGTTAAAAAAATTTATTCTCATAAAGATAAATCATTCACCAATATGCAAAAATACCATATCATTCATCCATAAATAATTATCCACAATAAAAATTCATAAATGAGAGAGAGATAGATAATACCCTTAAGGTAGGGAAACACCAATAATAATCCTTAAGGAAGGAATAAATCCACAAGATATCCCAAGATGAGAGAGTCACTTAAGGAGGGCAAAGTCCTATAAGCCACTTTGTGGGTAAATATGATTACATATTATTTATCTCCATGATGATTACAATGAAAAAATATCTCTTCTTTATATACCCATCTTCTAATTCTACTTTGGGGAGCCTACTACTAATATAATATAATATTATAATACAATCAACCTTGGGTTATATGTGGCCCATGCCAATCCTTATACAATATAATAATATATCCCCAAATATCTATTTCTAGGTACCCTAACATGCCACTCTCCTTACAACAGTTTCATCCTCAAAATATATGAAGAAATAAGATAATATGATTTGCCAAGCAATATTAGCAACCGGTACCAATCTCGATAATCCATACATCTATGTGAAACACGTTGATGTTGGTATGTCATTTTACCACTTGAGTATCCAAATCTACTTCATTGGATCCATGCTTCTGCTATTGTATTTTAATAATTTGAATGATGGGTCCACTTGTTCCTTGATGCTGATGAACCACTCTAAAAACCAAGATCACTATGCTTTCTCTTCCAAACACTACCATATTTGGAGCTCCTTCTGATTTCATGTAGAACCATAATATTGCTGCCTTGAACCATACCTCCAAGATTCTTGATGCTCATGATCGTGTGGATGGCGATATGGTGTAACCTTAACTTGATGTTCTACCTTCTTTGACTCCTCAACATTTTTCTCGACTATTCTAAATGCTTCCACACATTATTATTTCATGTTCCCTTTGTTTGGTGTGTTCTTATATCAAATATTTCTTGGATTGTACCACTGTTATTTCCACTAACCTAGTTCCTACTACTTCTTCCATGGAATTTGTTGTTCCTACTAATTTCTTGGATTATGTATTAGGTTCTTCTATTTATTTATCTGTAAGCACTTCTTGTTCTTCCTTGGATCCTTGCTCCTCAAGCTGAGAAATATCTTGCAATGTTATCTTCTTTTTCCTGTACCATAACTTCATAAACTTATTTTGCACATTAATGTTAACATTACCTAAATAATATAACCAACGATAACCAAGAACAATATCATCATCATCCATCTAAATAGCATAAAAATCTGAATGTCGAACATATTTATCCATGGTGATATTTAAATATTCAAATATCTAAACATTCTCACCCTCAAGATGTATGTCCTTTATTTTTGTTGCTTGAACCTGCAACCTCTTAGCAAAATAAATATTAATAAAATTATATTTTCTACTAGGGTTAATGGAAATAATAACCTTTTTCTTTTGAATGCTTCCATGGACCTGTAAAATAGAGTTTTCAGATTCAAAAATATCCTTTTATCCACTATTTAACTTATCTACTACCAAAGGTATGGTTTCTTCCATATGCACACTGACATCTTTTTTACCTTCTACCACTTTGAAATTTTCTAGCTCTCTTTTTAATTCCTTTTGTTCTTTCTAAAGCATGTTTATTTCTTCTTCATATCCATTGATGGTGACCTTCAAACTAGCTATTTTTTTATATGGGTCCCATTGACTCAAGAATTCTTGCTCTATCTTATCCCAAGTCAACTCATTATGGGTGCTACAAAGACTATCAAACCAAGAGAGAGATTCTCCTCCAAGAAAAATAGGAAGATGACAGTGCCAATAATAATAATTAGTAAACATAGATTTAAATAGTTTCCACCATTCAATATCATCTTCTCTAGAAAATGTTTGTAGTTCCATATTTGATGCCCCAATGCAAACTAGGGTTTTATGAGAATATATATCATGCCCCAATGTAAACTAGTGTTTTATGAAAATAAATATCTTCCCACTGAGTTGAAGCTAAAATTCTATAGAGACAACTAGATCTATAATTTATATTCCAAAAAAAATAAATTGCAACTGATTTGCTTACTTGAATGAAACAAATTTTGTCTTTCAAAATGAAGAACACAAGATTATACTAAGAGAGGGGTGAATAGTATAAGACCACTTTTTACTTTGCTTTCCCAAACAATATTTTGTAATGTATCAATGGCAATATCAACAACAATAATCAAAGTAATGCAAAAATAACCACACACAATAGAAACACCAATTTAATGTGGTTCACCCAATGTGGGCTACTCCATGAATAAAATATTTCACTAATTTTTTCTCAACAAATATCTTGGGAATACTTTATAAATTATAATGTTTATGGACCTCTATCCAAAGGAGACACCAATCCCCTAATCAATTTCATGGATATCTATCCATAAGAGACACCAATCCCCTCAGTTGGTTCATGGATCTCTATCCACAGGAGAACTCCTCTGCTTTAGCTGGTGATCCTCTAGAAGACTACTACATCCACTACACTGGCTTGTGGATCTCTCTCCACTGAAGACTCTGTTCTCACTCATAATATCTCTATCCTCACTACCCTAGCTAATGGATATCTATCCACTGGAGACTACTGTCCTCTACTTTATCACCTCCAAAGCTTACTCTTAGCTCTATCTCAAATTTATACTAAACATAGTCCTTTGGTATAGCATAAATATGCTCAATATCTATCCTCAAATATGCATTTAACATAGTCCTTTAGTCTGGAAAAAATCTGCTCAATATTTGTCCTCAAATCTACACTAAACACAGTCCTTCGGTCTAGCACAAATATGCTCAATATCTATCTCTAGTTTGGCACAAACCTATTCTCAAATCTACATCAAACTCTATCCTCAAGCCTTAACATAAAGCTTGACTTAATCACAAATTAACTCTGCTAGATCTGCACCAAACCTTAACTCAAGGTTTGAAAAAATCAATCATACAACTCTGCTCTCAAGTATTATCAAAGACTTATATTAAATTTGTCCAACAAGTCCTCACTAAAACTTGTCCAATATGTTCTCAATTCTTCACTAAGACTTGCCTCAAATACGCTCAACAAGTCCTCACTAGAACTTTTCCAATATGCTCTCAAGTCTTCACTAAGACTTACCTCAAATATTCTCAACAAGTCCTTACTAGAACTTGTCCAATATGTCCAACAAGTCTTCACCAAGACTTGCCTCAACTCCGTCCAACAAGTCTTCACCAAGCCTTACCTCAACTCTGTCCAAAAAGTCTTCACCAAGCCTTACCTCAACTCTATCCAAAAAGTCTTCACCAAGAATTACCTCAACTTTGTCAAATCTTCTCAACAAGTCCTTACTAGGACTTGTCCAATATGTCCAACAAGTCTTCACCAACACTTGCCTCAACTCCGTCCAACAAGTCTTCACCAAGACTTACCTCAACTCCATCCAACAAGTCTTCACCAAGACTTACCTCAACTTTGTCCAATATGATTGTAAGATTTCATAAAAGCTCACATAGATCTGTCCTTAAGCTTTCATAAAAGCTTCCTCAATTCTGTCCTTAAGTCCCCTCTAGGACTTACTCAAATCTGCTCACAAGATCTTACAAAATCTTGCTCAAATCAATTACAAAACTTGCACATAAAACTTAACTTAATATTTCATAGAAAACCTCTTTCAATCAAACTCACAAGTTTCACTCAGAATCTTGTTTATCCATAGAAGCATATAGAGAATTGTTAGAAACTCAATATGTAACACTCAATCACTTTCAAACTCTTTTGTTTAACCACATAAACATATAGAGAATGGTTAGAGAATTAATATGTTTCACACTCAATCACTTTCAATATTTTTATCAAATTAGTAATGAACAATTTGTTTTACAAAACTTGAACTATCACTCCAACACTTCCAATCAACTCCACTCAACCAATCACTCAATGAAAGCTTCATCAATAATTCTTATCAATCAAACCTCACATAACAATGATACTCATGATATTTCATAAACCCTAGTTCAAGATAGTTCTTAACTTCATATAATAATGATACTTATGATCTTTCACCAACCCTAGTTCAAGCATATGAAAGCTTAGTTCAATATTTCCAAAAATGCTTATCAAACAAGGTTTCTAGTGTCAACTTTCATTTTAGAAAACCCACATCAATAAATATTGGATTTCTCAAAACCAAACTCAAAAATGCTTATCAAACAATCCTTTTCACTCCAACTTAGCATTCACAACATCCAACAATATTTCACTCACAAGGAAGATATGCCCATACCTTTTGTTTGATGAAGTTTTGACCTTAAAACTATCTCAATCACTATCACTGTCTTTGCCAATCTCAAATGTTAGATAGAAAAAATATATCCTTAATATTTTCTTCCAAAAATATTTCACCAAGTCAAAATATCAAAAATCAACTATGCCTTATTTCTCCTTTCAAATCAATTTTTATAATATAACCTTATTTCAACAAAAATATCTAACACCCTTGGCACACCTTATTACTCCTTTCATAAACTTTAACCACTCAAAAATTAAACACAAAAATAAAACTTTGCATACCCTTTTATCTCCCTTGTATAACTCATAAACCCTTTTTAAATATGCAATTTCCAATTCATAAAACTTTAGGAAATTAAAAATTAATTTCCACCTTTACAATTTTTGGATGCAATGTATAAACCTTAGCAATGTGAGCGCATACCTTAGTCAATCCACCAAAAATACCTTGACGGGTTTCAAACATGCAAACCCCTCCTTCCAAGCACCTTTGCAAAGTGTGCATCCACCAAGTGGGATACGTACCTCCACACAAAGGGAAAGGCATGCGCCTTCTCTTTGTTCCTCTTCAACGATGCAGACCAAAACCTTCTCCTCTTGCAAAATAAAGATCATGAGAATTGAACCCTTAACCTTGTGCCTACGAACATCTTAGCGTAGCCCTTGGCTACCAACCGTGCTACCCAGCTCCTTGCAATGTAAAGTGGGCTCCCCACTTACTTGTTCCTTGACCTATCTCTTTAATGCTTTTTAAAACACACGTGATTCTACCTCTTGACCTTGTGCATGATTTTCTATAGCATTCGATGGATCACATGGATAAATTTTTCAAATAAAACTTGCCCCTTTTATATGCAATGTGCCATGTGCTCAAAATGTCGGTGATATTTTTAAATTCAATTTAATTTGAATTAATTAAAACTTTGTGCCCTTATAACCCTAACCTTTAGGGTTATTTAAATTAAATCATAAACTAATTTATAATTAAATTATTATAATTAATTTATAATTAATTTAATAACTCTTAGAGTTAATCAAATTAATTTATAATGAAATTATTATAATTAATTTAAATATTTAGGTCTTGACCTTAGACCTTTAATATTATAATAAAATATTATTTTTCTTGGGCCTTCCTATTGCTCTTTAGACCTCATTTGACCACCTTGAATATTATAATAAGAGAGATTATAATATTATTTCCCTTAGACCTAGAAGCAATATTTCTCTTGCACTGCTTACTGAAACTGACTCTTGACATCCTTCCTTTTGTCTTGCTCACTGAAACTGACTCTTGACATCAATGACAACAAAACCTGCTCATATTTCCAACACGAAAATATTATGAATTGAAAATTCATCACTACCCTTGTTCTAGATGGTTGAATTCAGAAGGTCATATCTCCCTCAATACTACTTATATTCCTTCATATGACCATTCATTTTAAAACTCTTTAAATTCTACACAAACTGATCCAAGAATCTTCTAAATTGGATAAAATTTCATAGAGATATAGCTTTTAAAAAATGAGATGTTTTTAAAAAAATCTGTAAAATTCATCACTGTCCTTGTTCTATATGGCTGAGTTAAAAAGGTCATGTCTCACTCAATACTACTTGGATTCCTTCATATGACCACTCATTTTAAATCTCTTCAGATTCTCCACAAAATGATCCAAGAATTGCCTAAATTGGATAAACTTTCACAAAGATATGGCTTCTGAAAGATGAGATGTTTTTCTAGAAAAAAATTGTCCTAATTCTGCAATTCCACAAAAAAATCTCCACTTTGCAAAAATCGTTGCTCTAATACCACTTGTTACACAAATTTATTCTCATAAATATAAATCATTCACTAATATGCATAAATACCAAATCATTCATCCATAAATATTTATTCACAACAACAATCCATAAATGAGAGAGAGATAGATAATACTCTTAAGGTAGGGAAACAATAATAATAATCCTTAAGGAAGGAATAAATCCATAATATATCCCAATATGAGAGAGCCACTTAACAAGGGCAAATTCCTATAAGCCACTTCGTGGGCAAATACGATTGCATATGATTGATCTCCATGATGATTACAATAACAAATATCTCTTCTTTATATACCCATCTTCTAATTCTACTTTGGGGAGCCTACTACTAATTAATATAATATTATAATATAATATAATATTATAATACAATCAACCTTGGGTTATATGTGGCCCATTCCAACCCTTATACGATATAATACTATATCCCCAAATATCTATTCCTAGGTACCCTAACATTATACCTCATTTGGGTGTATGTAACAACCTTTTTGAGGCTCCACTTATACTTTCCCTGGTGAGTATAGACATGGTTTTATGATTAGTATACTCTTGGGTCAAAGTCCCTTCAAATCCTTTTCCCTTATTAAAATTATTTTAGAAAAGTGAAATTAAAGGCAGGGTTTCTCCTACAGTCTTCTTATCTTGTCTTTCCATGTATATTCTACTTCTAGCCTCTTTATGGCCTTCTCATTGAGATTTTTCTCATTTTGTATGTTGAACTATTTATCATTAATGTAGATAGTTTGAAGCTTATTTTTTAGTAATTTCTATGAACCAAGCATCAATATCATAGGTCCATTGGTTTAAATTATTGATAATACACATGTATTGATCTACTTTTAAATTTCCTCCATATAGAATTTAGCCAAGGGAGTCACTGTTAGATAGTTTTTCTTATGATCAAATTTTTTGGATTCTTGTAACTCTTGCAAAAATGTCTACTAATCAGATCAAATTGTCAAACTACTTCTAATGTAAAATTATAGTTAGGTATAAGTAACAATAGTCTACATAATTCCTTGGAAAATCCATATAGTCTAAGCATGTAGAATAGGATCCCAAGTAAAAATATCCTTTCTCCTCCACCCTTGTTTACACTAAAGCTTTACATGTCATTGATAACTTGGGGAGCTTGTCTTGTAAGTTTTGCATGATGGAGGTATATGCATCCATGTTAAAATAAAAATAAAATTTCTTAGGTTCCATGCAAGGGACATATGCTACCTAAAACATTGGTAGGGTTAGTATCTAGATATCTTGATCTTTATTGTCCAACATGATATTACAAAACCAATACCTTTTCTACTGCATTATCAACCAAGCTAGGTGTGAAATGAATCTAAAAATTATAGTGTTCTTGAAATATTCCAATTGATCTCTTTAGATATGTAGGTGGAATAGTCTAATAGCTAGGGAAATTTTTTCATTTCCATTATGACATGTAGCATCCCTAAATGTTCCTTTATAATTTTAAGGTCCAACCCACTGTCTGTGATGAAATTAATCACCAACACCCTCTATGCTTCTTACTTGAACATATTTATCCTAAGTGGCAACCTAAATCCTTGAGCATCTATGGTATTATTCATCTAAGTGGAAAGATGTATTTTACACACTCTTACTCTTCTTGTCATAAAATGTTTATTATGCCTTAGGAGCATAGGGGATCCATCCGATTGGATCATCCTATATATGAATTATTTCTTTAATTTTCTTGGGAACTATTACAATTGAGGAGGTATTTTTTACCTAGGCACTATAGCCTATTGTTTGTTGTCATATTAGATTATGCAATAATTAATCAATTTTAGGGAATCCTTGAACCATGGTACCAAAAACTGCCCTACCCCTGAACTCCACAATTGGTCCATGACCTAGGAGTCATTGGAGTTGATGTTGTATCTCATTATTACCTCCATCATATACACCTTAGGTGGAAATATTAGGGCTACATCCTCCACGACATCAAACATGGTTTGAAATATTTTTGCAACCCCTTTGTTCTCTTTTTTGCCTACTTGGGTGGTTGAGATATTTATTCCATTTTTGAAGAGGAAGGTTACTCAAAGAATTCTAATGATAGAAAATATATAAGAGAGGAATGATCCTCTTACTTTGATCATAGCTCAATGATTTCTAGGTATGAGTAGACACTAATTCCTACTAGGTCCATGGTTGAATTTTTGACAGTATATTTTAATTTTTTTGTCAAGTCTCAGGTATTGCAATTTGGTGGATATTTGATGAATCACTGGTTTTACTATTAATCATGGTGTTTGGAGCCTTGGTAATTTGATATATAATGCTATATTTGTTTATGGATGTGTACAATTTTAATAAATGTTTGGTCTAAGTGCTTAGAGAAACATTTGTTTTAAACGACCCTCCTAGTACCCTTCCTTCTTTGAGAACTTGATGAATTGTTGATGTGTTAATAATCTAATATTTTTGGTACTTAGGAGAGTAAAATAAATGTTGTAGTATCTAGGTTGAAGGTCAAAATAATTTGGTGATATTGGTTTGAGTTACATCAACTTATGGAGGGTAAATGGTTTATGGTGCAATTGTATAGCTAGCTCAACTTAGTTCGATGTTAGTTTATGCTAAGTAACTAGAATAGGGGTTGGTGTCCCTTGATCCTTCCCACTTTTGCCTCCAAGGTACTTGATATTACTACATTAAGCCTACTATACTAGGATTTATTGTAGGCTTTGATGAACCTATGATGTGTTGATAATAAATATATTAGGGTCCAAATATTACAAAAATAGAGGCAATTATGTTTCTTCAAGTGTCTTTACACATTAGTTGCAAGTTTTTGAGGTAGCAAGAGTGAAATTCTAATAGCTAAAGGTGAAAATAAGGGTTTATATTAGGGGTATTTATATTTTCTTAGATTAACCCTTGTATGTGCACAAATTAATTTTATAGGTTTGCAAAATAAATTTACTATGCATGCAAACTAGGTTGAGAAGTCAGTATTTTCCAAAGTAATATTAACATGACATCATCATATTCTTTGTGCCCTACTTGCCAAGTCAACAAGTCAGGAAATATTGATACTGACATCATTATAACATCCTCATGATGCCAATATTGTAACTTAAATCAATATGACATATTTTTAGTATGCTGATGGATCACACTATTTATTGGTAGAACAATGCTCATGGATGAATTTTAGATTTCATCCTATTGATGCCAACTTCTTAAATTTTAGGCACTATTTTAACTAAAAAATATTTTCACTATCCTTTTAATCTAGCAAATCATCAAATAATCCAACAAATGATTAAAATCTTTCATTTGTAGAATTTATGCCCATTTTGCTAACTTCTGTGATTCTTGCTACTTTCAAAGCTATTACCTATCAAAAAGGGATGCAAGGAAAGGGTATATAAGTATCTCTCTCAAGATATTAACTTAGGTAGAAGGCATTTTTTAGAAGTATAAATAAAAGGAGAATATGGAAGAGAAACGAAACAAGAAAATGTGATGTAAATATTTACAAGGGTATTCTACTTTAGTTTTAAAGATTGAATAAGTGCTTCCCTTTTATTGAAATGGACAATGAATTTCCATTAATTATAACCAAATTGGAAGTATTCAAGGCTTGTAGTTTATTAATATGATATGGATCACTCCAAAAAGAGTTAAAAACCATGTGTTATCTTGGTTCAGTCCTTTCCTCATCCTATTCCATCACTAGATTACCTTCCTTAATTCCACATATAATAATCACTTATCAAACCATTTCTTGATGATCTTCTAATATTGTATAAACCTTTGGAAATAGTTTACATGGTATTTCTATAACTAAAGTAAGGTACTAAGATGTGCTTGCATAGGAGGGATTTTAGTGTCTTCTAGCTCCAACTATTGAGATATTTGGAGTGAAAGGAGTTCTAAATTGGCTGGCAACATTACCTCTTTTCCAAACATAAATTTGTATGGGGGAGGTCCTTATGGATGACTTTGAGGTGACTTTGTCTACCTATAGCATGCTCATTAGCTTAGTGTTCCAACCTCGTTTAGAACCAATGCTTGTCCTTGTTAGGATTTTGACAATATTCTTGTTTGTGGATCTGGCCAATCCATTAAACTTGTGGGTAGTAATTTAATAATTTTTTCAAGATGAACCCATGATCCAATGCTAGATGAAATAATTTTACCCCTATGAACATCAAAATATTATCCATTATTACTATTTAGGGCATCCTAAAATTGGTTATTAAATATTCCAATAGTTGAATAACCTCTTCTTAGACTAGGATGGCTTTGATCCACCTAGTGAAATAGTTTGTCATCAAGACCCATCCAAGATTAGTGCTAGATAATATATTAATTTTCTTGATAAAGCCCATTTTTTATTACAAGAATGATTTTATCAATGGGATATAAAGGTATGGATGTTATCCTTACATGACCTATGTATAGGGGTCATGCCTTGCAACTTTTCATCCATTAGAAGAAATTAACGAATATAGTAGGTCAGTAATATCCTACTCTTAGAACTATGTAAGTTGTTGTATAACCTAAATAATGACCACCTTCAACATGATATTATGTCAACAAGCCCTTAGTACTCTCTTCTTAAACACACCTCAATAGTACTCTTACAAGAGGGTGTCATTGAGATAGTTATAATTCATAGTTTTTTACATAGTTTGTATCTTTGCTTGATCATAAAATCCCTAGGAATGTCTCCAATCAACGTGTATCTCTTTATGTCACCCACCCATCTAGTTAATTCCCCCAAATTAAATTTTGTAGTTGATGCCATTTATTTTTTGGATTGAACCATAGCCAAACTCTCACAAAGAGATCTTCCTCTTACTAATTTTATAGGTTTAATTTCAATATCAAAATCTTGTATTTTATTTATCTAGCCAACTTGCTTTTCAACCAAATCACCATGTAGCACTATATATCTAACATCAAGATAAACCATGAAAATGGTAGTTTTACTATGATACAGATAATGTATAAAATTCCTTAGAGATTTCATCATACCAAATACCTACTTCTCTAATAAAGTAAAGCACTCCTCATAGTTATTAAGTACCTAACATAAAGGATAAGGGATGTTATTTCTCTTTTTCATATTTTGAGTCAACACAAGAACTACACTCTTATTGTTTTCAAATTCATATAATCTAAAGACTTTTGAAAATTTTGGATTTATGAGGATTTTTCCCCTAGTGATAGGTTTTATTTCTTGAAATGCTTTCTCCTTACTCAATTTAGGCAAAGGTAGTATCCTTGTTTAACATCTTGGTGATATGTTGACTGGTTGTGTGAATTTTGTGATGAATTTAGATACAAATTAATATTGAGTTAAGAAAGACTTTATGCCTTGGACTAAAGATGGAAGTAGTGGTTCTTGAATGGATCTAGTATAATCTAGATCAATGGTGAGGTTGTATTTAGACATCACATGCTCTAGCACTTTACCTTCCTATATGAAGAAAGTAAATTTTTTTTTTAGAGATATTCCAAACTCCCTCCACCTCTTGAAGGTTGCATCTAGGTGTTTGATATATTTAGATATTTCCTTGGAGAGAAACCATAAAACTATCTAGGTATATTAGGATAATCTCATCAGTTAGTCCTACAAAGGCAATATCCATTGCACTTTAGAATGTTGCACTTGTATTTTTTTAAAGTGAAAAACCCCTTACGGGTCCGCCTTGGTCTGAGAGACCACGAGCAAGGGGTTATATACCGTCAAAGTCACCCAGGAGTTGTGCCTGGACCTGTCCTCACCAACATTATCAATTAGATTTTGGGTACCCAATTCAACTTTTTGGTAGGATGGAGATTCGAACCTGGGACCTCCCTTGGAGGATTGCCCTCTCCTCTCCAACTCACCTACAAAAATTGGGTGTTGCACTTGTATTTAAAAGCCCTAACAACATTATTCATTAGGTAAAAGTACCCCATTTGTTGATCTTTATCTTCTACCTAAATCTTATTATATCCTAAAAAGCCATTAAGCAAAAAATATCTATGATCCAACTATTTTTTATAAAATTTAATCCATGGACAATAGTGGATAATGGTCCTTCAAGGATGATTTGCTTAGATCCCTAAAATCAACATATAATTGGATATCTTCATGCTTCTTTCTCATGGGTACTAAGTTAGCTAACCATATGAAGTGATTTATCAGGAAAATTATTTGAGCCTATAGTATTTTTAGAAGTTCGATATTCATTATTGTAGGTCAAATTTATGCCCTCATTTGCAAGCCCTTTTGATAAGATATGCCCAAAATTTGCTAAGGAAAAATTCCTTGAGGTTGTTCTAAGTACTCAAGCAACATAAATAGCAAAAGCCCTAATGCATCGGTGCAAAGCTAAGTTCCAATGCAGTTAAGTATTTTTCAAAAAATTGGCTAAGTCCCAAAGAAGATTGTGATAATGTGCAAATCCAAAATTGAACAATTTCAAACTTTTCCAAGTAATGACATCAACAAAGTGCTCTAAAAGTCTAAAAATATGCCAAAATATTAAGCATAACAAGGTCATATTTTCAAAGTAAAATACAAAACATGATGTGATTCCAACATCAATCAAATGTAGCTCTCTCAACTCAAAGTTAGAACAAAATGAGAATTCAAAACTTTCTTAGTAATGACCTAAGCTTTTTCACTATGAAGTTTGAAGATGTATAAAAGATGCCAAAATAGAACAAAGATTTTTTTTCAAAACAAAGCACAATGGAAGTCCCAAATTATTAAAATGGGGAGAACAAAGCACTACCCAAAAGTGCAAAAATTTGGACTCTATCGAGGGGTGACATCAACAAATCATACCAAAAGTATGGATTTGGTTCAAAAGGCCTTTCAAGAAACCAAAAGGCCTGATACTACTAGAAAGTATGAATTTGGCACATATCTTCTTATGAGCATTCCTTTCAAAGTATGACTTTGACCTAAGAAAGACTTGATACCTTTGACTAAAGATGGCAGTAGCGGTTCTTGAATGGATCTAGTATGATTTAGATCAATGGTCAGGTTGTCTTTAGATATCACATGCTCTAGCATTTTACCTTCCTATATGAAGAAAGTAGAATTTTTAGGGTTTAGAGATATTCCAAACTCCCTCCAACTCTTGAATATTACCTCTAGGTGTTTGATATATTTAGATATTTTCTTGGAGAAAAGACATCAAACCATCTAGGTATATTAGAATAATCTCATCAATTAATCCTACAAAGGCAATATCCATTGCACTTTAGAATGTTGCACTTGCATTTGAAATCCCAAACAACATTCTTCATTAGGTAAAAGGATCCCATTTGTTGATCTTTGTATTTTATCTAAATCTTATTATATCCTAGAAAGCCATTAAGCAAAAAAAAATCTATGATCTAACTATCTTTTATCAAATTTGATCCATGGACAATAGTGGATAGTGGTCCTTCAAGGATGATTTGTTTAGATCCCTAAAAAAAAATATAATTGGATATCTCCATTCTTCTTTCTCATGGGTACTAAGTTAGCTAACCATATGAAGTGATTTATCAAGAAAATTATTTGAGCCTATATTATTTTTAGGAGTTATTTTTTTTTGGTAAGTAAATTTCTTCATTAATTACCGGGTTTTACAGGTTGACCCAAAACCTTTTACAAAAGATAGCCTTCAGCTAAAGCTATGGATCCTAGTTATCCTGAGGAACATCTGTCCTCTACAACTACTAAACTTCCTAGCAGTCCTAGTCGGGTAGGTGACATATACAAAAATAAAAAACAAAACAGGACCAACCAAGACGGGCAAGCCACACTGATCAACATTACAAAAGTAAAAGGGAATCTCATCCCTGAGAGGATTACTTCCTCTGAAAAAAATTCAACCAAAAATGATATCCCCTAGGAGCTGGGGATCCTCATACCTCATCTTTGACATCTTCCTCAAGCTCCTATTTCTTTTCATCCTCTTCTTCCTCATCATTGACCTTGGCCTCAATTTTTGGCATGTATCCTTCGTTGAAGATCACCTGAGTCATAGTGTCATAGTGCTCCTGCATTTGGTGGATGATGGCCGCATAAGATTTCAGAACGAACCTCTTGAGAACCATGATTGTAGGTCCCTCCTTGTCTAGGTCACTAGCACTGGTTTTGGAGCTGCCTTGGATTTGTTTGTTCTTAAGTCTCAATGAGGATCTCATTGGGGGTTCCTCAATCCTTAGTTTTTTCTTAGTCGTGCCCCCTCTGGTTATGGGCTCCCCCACTCTCTTCTTTGCTAGAGACACAAATTAAGGTTTGCTGGTACCTAGTCTAGCTCTTGCCCCTGAGCTATCTGGCTAATGTCTGAGCGGTATCTCCTCGATGACTTGAGGTTCGAGATTAGGTGCCATGGCCAACACCCACTTATAGATTACTTTGAACAATCCTTGGTGCATCGGCATGGCAAACCCTCTCTTGCTACGATAGGCATTGATGGTGTAGTTCATTGAGTTCATTAGAAACTGAGGAATACTTATCAAGTTGACATCCCAAAGAAGTTTACGAAAGTATAGTGAAAGCTCAACAAAGTCTTACTGGGATCCTCAACCATGATAAAATCCATCACGTTTTTCATGAACCCATTCCACGAAGTGGGAAAATCCATTCTGGTGAGCCCATTCTTGGGTTCCTTGAAATTTTTTGGGTTATCGTGAAATTCCTTCAATTCCATCTCCTAGGATTTTTTTGGCGATGGATGGAGTGGCCTTTCACCATCTGACCAATTACCGTAGCCAACATGTTCACATCAATGATGAAATCTCTTCCTCGTATCTCCACTTTGCTGTCCTCCCAAGTGTCCATCACCGCATGGGTGATATCTTCCTCCACCCCCAAGAACATATAAAAAAATTAGGTAAAATGCCGATCAGTGAGGATGGCCTGAGCCACGGGTTCCATGATGACCATTCTCGGCTCAACGTAAGTCATATTTCCGCTCGCAGTCTTCTTCCTTATGATTTGTTCAGACTTTCTCAGGTTAACACACTATTGATTTCCTCTTTTGCTACTACTGGAGAAGGGATAGGGTATAAAGCCATGGTGGTGAGATATGGGGTTTTCCTTAATTGGTGTGCCATCTTCGGGGATCCATCCCCCATTTGCCACCTTGGATTTGTGCCAGCTATCCTTGGGTGCCAACGTGTGATTCTGGCTGCCTTTGATTGTCCATAGATCAACATTATCCTTAGGGAGATTACCATGCATTGGAAAGGATCGGTCGTAATCCTCCACCTGTGTCTTCTGCTTCCACGTGTGATCTGTCAGCCTTATCCACCTCCCAACTACCTCCATGTCATTATGATTTGGATCCTCACTAAATGTTGTTATCACCATTTTTACTGTGCCTTCATCGACCTTTATACTTTGCATGGACCCGGTCCAACCAACGTCCTCCATTTGGGCTTCGCACCAGGTGGCCCTATCAGTCAACAACATCCATTTCCTCGTAGTCTACCTCTCATTGCAATGATTCTAAGTATTCTTGAGATGCTTACCAAAATTTAAAATTGCCACCATCGAAGTCTGCGTGTCAATGACCCTCGCATTATCGCCATAGATGTGGCCAATAATGTTGAATATTTCAGCACTGAGTCCCCAGAGGAGGTTGGTGGTGTGGGTCAAGAAGTTTACCTTTCCGTACCTTGGATTCCTACCCTTGCGGATTCTCCCATAAATCTTGTCTGAGGTATTTGAGAACGTTGACCTGGGAATCAACTCCGTCTGATTAGGATTTTTTTTAAACATGGCCTCATGATGCACATTGGCCACATGGATATTTGTCGCTTTTCTAGCACCACCCTTAGAGCATAGGTTGTCTATCATTGCAAAGGGTGAGATAAATTTCATGAGGCACATCATGTGTCCACGTAGTCAATCTTATGGCCTCGATCCCTACATTTACCAATTTATCCTCTGATCTGTTGGCCTCACAAAAGACGTGGTGAGCCCTCTTTCCTTATCTAGCCTCGAACATGGTCCTTGCCTCATGGATACTGACTTCAATCCTACAGGGTGGTTTTTTTCCATTAGTTAAAAGGTTGATAATGATTTTTGAGTCTCCTTCCATCACCAGGTTGCCTTGGATCTCTCAAGCTAACAATAGGCCCCTCCACAATGCTCTAGCCTTAGCCTCATTGTTAGTTATGGATCCTAATGGTTCAACAAAGGCCAAAATCATGTTTCCTTGATGATCTCTGATTACTCCTCCAGCACTCACCCGCCTCAGGTTATCCTTCACCACGCCATAAAAATTGAGCTTGGACA
This sequence comes from Wollemia nobilis, assembly GCA_028583015.1. Classification (NCBI taxonomy): domain Eukaryota; kingdom Viridiplantae; phylum Streptophyta; class Pinopsida; order Araucariales; family Araucariaceae; genus Wollemia; species Wollemia nobilis. Next base: position 46,616 of record JAQPPZ010003581.1, read on the forward strand.
AGCCAGTAAGGGGAGGCTCCCAAATGATTCTAGCTCTAGGGTTAGGTTTTGGTACCAAGGAATTGTCCTCCAATGGTATTCCTAGGAACAGGGCTAATTATTTTTCTGAAGGAAGGGTTCCTCTGTTCGCAATTTTTGGGTTTGAGATCCTAGCTCCTTGTCTATGAGTTGTCATTGATGTCAAAAGGAAATGGCATTAATGTTAAGAGGATGTGTTGGCTTCAAAGGTGAAAGATTCCAAGAGAATCTTCTTAAGAGAATCCGGAGAGATTCCATTGGATAAGGTTTTTGGATAGGGTTTTTATTAAAACCAAGTTAAATGGTTTTTATTAAAACCAATGGAGGTTCTCTTTATTATTTAATTATTATTTAAAACCCTTCAAGGTTTTAATTAATTAATTATTTAATTAATTAAGGGAGAAATTATTTTTAATTTATTAAAAATATTTAAAGGTTTTTAAACCTTTTTTATTCTTAATTTATTAAAATTAATTAAGGGTTTTTAAACCCTTTAGAAAGCAATTTCGATTAAATTCGAAATTACGTTTCTCTGTCGCCGACGTGTTCTAAAGTCCACGATTGGACTATAAATATGGGAAGGATCCTAAGGTTTAACTCCTCTTGAGAATTTTGAATGCATTAATTTTTGGCTGCGATCGATGCTCGTTGACGCCGCGGAAGAAGAGAGCTCGCGTTTGAAAAACTTACGAAGTGCTTGTTCGTTGAAGTGGTAGGAAGTCTGTCTTAGACTTCGTTAGCCCCTTGTGGGCTAGTGGCAGCATAGGCTGCGTTTGGGCTTTGCGTAGGCGGAGGTCTGCGTTTCGATTCCCGCGGAGGGAGTTGTGCATGGATTAAGTCACGTTTTTGTTAAAACGTATTTTGTGCCGCGTTTTTCGGATTCGTCAAAGGCAGCCATTCCATGATTTTTGGATTCATCAAGGGCAGCCATTCCATGATTTTTGGATTCTTCAAGGGCAGCCATTCTAAGGTGTGATTAATTTCTTGATATAATTTTTGGCATTGTTTAGCATTGTTTAAAAGACATAGGAGAAATAAGGGGATATTTCTTTGGTTGTATTTTTGAGATTAGTCTTTTGCTATGCTAAAGTTTAAAATGGAGATATAAGGTGTAAGTTTTGGTTGTTGTGTTTTTGACTTCTTTGGTGGTTGTTTTCAAAAGAAGAGAAGCTAAAAGGTGTATTAAGGAAAGTTTTTATATATGCTCATTTATCTTGGTTCTAACCCTAACTTGGTTGGAAGTTTGAGGGTTGTGTGTGGTGACAGCTTTAAGGGTCAAGTTTCTTCTACTCCAATAAGGTATGGGCACATTCTTCTTATGAGTATGATTGGTGTATGTTTTCTGAAATAAGGTTGGAGTGAAAAGGTTTTCAACTAGGTTTTCTTTGATTGGGTGTAAATCCTATTTTCTGGTTTGTTGAAGACTACTTATGCATTGTTATCCTTAAGGAGAGTTTTTTGATGAATGCATAATTTTTGGTTTGAGATAGTGGAAGCTTTGTGCACTAGGGTTTGTATTTGTGAGTCAAGCTACTTGCATTGAGTTGGTGGAACCCTTGGTTGGCTGTTTTGAGTTTGATGGTTGAGTTGCTTCCATAGAGGTTGTTTGATCAAGTTATTGCTTTACTTGATTCATGATATTGGGCTTACTCCATTGAGTTGATTTGAGCAAGTTATTCTTTGCATTTGGTGATATTGTGTTGGTGGCTGTTTTGTTCAAATATCTTTGGAGGGAAAAGGATTTCTACTTGTTTCCTTTTCTTGTGATGATTGGTTGAATGCTTCAAGGTTAATGTTGAGTTGAATGATGTTGGTTAAACCTTGTCTATAAGCATTGTTGTTAAAGCCCTAATTGGTTGAGAAAAGATATTGGTTGTGGAAAGAACATGAGTAGCATTGTTATATGAGATATTGCATGTTTGGCAATTGTTGGGTTGTGTTTCATGTTCTTGAGAAAAGCATACTACATCTATCTTATTCTTTTGAGATTGAGATTGAGTTGAGATTGATATTGGGAGTCAAGTATAGATCATATTGAGTCTCTAACAATTCTCTTTATGTTTCTATGAGATTTGAGATTGAGTTGAAGATTGATATTGAGAGTTAAATATAGAACATATTGAGTCTCTAACAATTCTCTTTATGTTTCTATGAGATTTGAGATTGAGATTGGGAGTTAAGTATAGAACATATTGAGTCTCTAACAATTCTCTTTATGCTTCTATGAGGTTGATGAATCACATTGGGTCTCTAACAATTCTCTTTGTGGGTTCATGCTAAGCAAGTTTTTTCTTGGTGAACTTGTGAGCTATTTTGGACAGGTTCCGTTGGGGACTTGTGAGCAGGTTTTGAACAGGTTCCGTTGGGGACTTGTGAGCAGGTTTTGGACAGGTTTCGATGGGGACTTGTGAGCAGATTTGGATAGGTCCTAGCAGAGGACTTGTGAGCTGAGATTGATAGTTCTATCAGAGAACTTGAGGACAGAGGTACATTGGTTCTATCAGAGAACCTGAGGATAGATTTGGCAAGTCTTTGAGAAGGCTTGTGGATAGAGGATTGATTTGTTCAAGAGTTGGACAGATCTGACAGATAGAGGAAGACTTGTACTAGACCGACTGATTGTGTTTGGTACAGGTTGTTGAGCTGCTGTGGACGTGATCATAGAAGGCAGAGGTCTCTTAGGCTAAGCATTGAGGACAGGAGGTCTTCGATGGAAAGGAGTTCCACATGCTGGCAAGAGGTAGAGACAGTTGATCTTCTAAGGGATCATATCCAGAGCAGAGGGGAAGGTATCTCCTTTGAGCAGAGGCTCATAAATTTAGATTGGGGGAAGGTTTCTCCTTTGGGCAGAGGCTCATAAATTTAGATTGGGGGAAGGTATCTCCTTTGAGTAGAGGCTCATAAATTCAGATTGGGGGAAGGTATCTCCTTTGAGCCGAGGCTCATAAACATTGTAATTGGGAAGGTTTCCCAAAGAACTTTGAGATAACTTTTAGAGAAAAGTTTTGTGGACGTAGCCCAGCCATTCTGGGTGAACCACGTTAAAATTGGTGTCACTTTGTGGATGATTTTGTGCATTGCTTTGATATTGCTTTGGGTATATTGCTTTACTATTTTGAAGTATAAAGGAAAAAGTAAAAAGAGGTCTTATACTGTTCACCCCCCTCTCTCAGTATAAGCTTGTGTTCTTCAATTGGTATCGGAGCGGGTGCCTTCGAAAAGTTTAACAACTTGAAGGAAAAGCTAGTAAAGAACACAATGGATCATTCAAGTGGCAATGCAACACCTATTCTTGATGGGTCAGATTTTGGTCTTTGGAGTGCAAGGATGAAGGTTCATCTAATGGCACTTGGGAATGAGGTTTGGGAAGTGATTGAAGATGAGTACACTATTCCTGAACATGGTCCTAATACTAAAGAAGAAAGGCTCCTACATCACAACAATTCAAAAGCAATGAATGCAATCCTGAAAGGCTTACGTAAAGCGGATCTCACCAAAGTGATTCACTGCAAGACAACTAGTGAAATGTGGAATCAGTTGAAGGTGGTTCATACAAGTGATACAAATGTCAGAAAGGCCAAGTTGAGACACTTCAAAGGTATGTTTGAACAACTCAAGATGAATGATGATGAAAATATTAGTGACTACATGCTTCGTATGGATGAGGTTGTTAACTCCATGAAAGACCTAGGTCTTGAGCTTGCTGAAAATGATGTTTGTGATAAGATTTTAAGATCTCTTCCTAATAGATTTAGTGAAAATATTTCTGCTATTGAGGAAGCTAAAGATTTGGATAAATTGAAAAAGGATGAGCTCCATAGTATACTTGCAAGCATTTGAGTTAAGAACTCAAGTGAAGGTTGATGTCAAGAAAGAGGCAACTTTCAAGGCTACAAAGGAATCCAAGGGTAAACAACTTCAAGATAGTGATGAGTCTTCTAGTGATGAAGAGGCATATTACAGCAAGAAAGGCAAGTTCTCTAGAAAGCACAAAAGTATGAAAAATGTAAGATGTTTCAATTGTGGAAAGTTTGGTCATTATGCTACTGACTGTACTGTTCCCAAGAATGAAAGTGATGAAGATAAACAGGATTCTAAGAGCAAGGATTCTGAAAAGCACAAGCATCACAGGAAAAACAAAGATGAGCACAGCAATCAAGGAAAGAGGTATTCTCACAAGCACAAGAAGAGTTTCTACCTAGACAAAGCAAGTAAGTGTTCTAGTAGTGATAGTGAAAGTTCTTCAAGTGATAATGAAAATGAGATGTTGTTCATATCGGAAAAAGAGGAAGAACCGAAACATAGATTCATTATCATGAAATGTCTTAGATGTGGAAATTTTGGTCACCTTGAGGATGATTGCACAAATAATGATTTGGTTTCTAGTATGTATGAGGATGCTTCAGAAAACTATAAGGAAGATGCATGTATGGTTTTTGAAAAGGGTAGCACCTCTAGTGATAAGAAATCTGAAAATGGCTTTGATGATTCAAAAGGAAATCAAATAAAGGATCTTGAGAGTGAACTTATTAGTGCTCTTAGTGCTTTGAAAAAGGAAAGAAAGAAGAATGCTAGACTCAAGGATAAGTTAGATGAATGTTGTATGGAGAGAGATGATCTTATTGAAAATCTTGATTTCTCTATAGCTAAGACACAAGAACTCAAGGATGAGTTAGAGTCTAAGGTTCTTGAGTATAGTGAGTTAGAACAGAAAATGGCTTCTTTGAAAGAGGAAACTAAAGAGTACAAGGATAAGCTTTACAGGTTTCAAGATAGCTCCAAAAAGGTTAAGTCACTCATCAAAGGTCAAAGAAAGACAACAGATAAAACAGGCCTTGGTTTTGTTAAGTCACACAAGGAACAAGTTGAAGAGTCTAGTAAGAGACTCCAAAAGGAAGAGAGTTCGAATGAGGAAAGTATTTCAGATCATGAGTCCTTGAATGATAGATGCACAGAAATAGAAAACAGAATTCAGAATGAGAAGAAGAAGAAGTTTTCAGGACCCAAGAGGTCAAATAAAGGAAAGTTTCAAGGCAGATGTTTTGCTTGTCACAGGTTTGGTCACATGGCTTCACATTGCATGGCTCAAGTGAAGAAGGTAAATGACAGCTTTAGAAGTGCTAGTTACTTTCAAGGGTATTGCTACTCTTGTCAACAGTTTGGGCACAAGGCAGTTTATTGCAAGGCAAATAACAGGAACAGATTTGGTCAAAACAGGGTTGGCCAAAATAGGTTTGGTCAGAACTGGTGGATTCAAAGATCAGGTTTACCATAGAGAAATAACATTGTTACTTGTTATAAGTGCAACAATAAAGGTCACATAGCTAGACAGTGTAGAGCTGAAATTCTAGAATACAAGAACAGGAACAGTGGCATGATCAGGTCCAAGGATCAAGGCATGGACAAGAACAGGGATGAGAACAAGAACAAGAACAGTGACAAGAACAGGAATATGGACAAAGAGTTCAAGAGAAGGCCCGACAAGGAAGTTATAGACGCTGATGATGATCAGTGCCTAATGGGAGTTTTACTCCCACCCCAGAATTAATCACCTCATCAGGAGGTGGGGGAGGGACTAAGCTAAGAGGCTCATTCTTAGTCCCGAGCCCCAAAGGTGACCCTTTGCCATTGATGACAAAGGGGGAGAGATTTGAGTAAGGGGGAGAGCCTCAAGACAGGGGGAGCTGTTTATGTTGAGTTTTTTGTTGTTGAGAAGCATGGTTTGCCATCAATGACAAAGGGGGAGATTGTTGGCAATTTTGGGTTTGAGATCCTAGCTCCTTGTCTATGAGTTGTCATTGATGTCAAAAGGAAATGGCATTAATGTTAAGAGGATGTGTTGGCTTCAAAGGTGAAATATTCCAAGAGAATCTTCTTAAGAGAATCCGGAGAGATTCCATTGGATAAGGTTTTTGGATAGGGTTTTTATTAAAACCAAGTTAAATGGTTTTTATTAAAACCAATGGAGGTTCTCTTTATTATTTAATTATTATTTAAAACCCTTCAAGGTTTTAATTAATTAATTATTTAATTAATTAAGGGAGAAATTATTTTTAATTTATTAAAAATACTTAAAGGTTTTTAAACCTTTTTTATTCTTAATTTATTAAAATTAATTAAGGGTTTTTAAACCCTTTAGAAAGCAATTTCGATTAAATTCGAAATTACGTTTCTCTATCGCCGACGTGTTCTAAAGTCCATGATTGGACTATAAATATGGGAAGGATCCTAAGGTTTAACTCCTCTTGAGAATTTTGAATGCATTAATTTTTGGCTGCGATCGATGCTCTGTTGACGCCGCGGAAGAAGAGAGCTCGCGTTTGAAAAACTTACGAAGTGCTTGTTCGTTGAAGTGGTAGGAAGTCTGTCTTAGACTTCGTTAGCCCCTTGTGGGCTAGTGGCAGCATAGGCTGCATTTGGGCTTTGCGTAGGTGGAGGTCTGCATTTCGATTCCCGCGGAGGGAGTTGTGCATGGATTAAGTCACGTTTTTGTTAAAACGTATTTTGTGCCACGTTTTTCGGATTCATCAAAGGCAGCCATTCCATGATTTTTAGATTCGTCAAGGGCAGCCATTCCATGATTTTTGGATTCTTCAAGGGCAGCCATTCTAAGGTGTGATTAATTTCTTGATATAATTTTTGGCATTGTTTAGCATTGTTTAAAAGACATAGGAGAAATAAGGGGATATTTCTTTGGTTGTATTTTTGAGATTAGTCTTTTGCTATGCTAAAGTTTAAAATGGAGATATAAGGTGTAAGTTTTGGTTGTTGTGTTTTTGACTTCTTTGGTGGTTGTTTTCAAAAGAAGAGAAGCTAAAAGGTGTACTAAGGAAAGTTTTTATATATGCTCATTTATCTTGGTTCTAACCCTAACTTGGTTGGAAGTTTGAGGGTTGTGTGTGGTGACAGCTTTAAGGGTCAAGTTTCTTCTACTCCAATAAGGTATGGGCACATTCTTCTTATGAGTATGATTGGTGTATGTTTTCTGAAATAAGGTTGGAGTGAAAAGGTTTTCAACTAGGTTTTCTTTGATTGGGTGTAAATCCTATTTTCTGGTTTGTTGAAGACTACTTATGCATTGTTATCCTTAAGGAGAGTTTTTTGATGAATGCATAATTTCTGGTTTGAGATAGTGGAAGCTTTGTGCACTAGGGTTTGTATTTGTGAGTCAAGCTACTTGCATTGAGTTGGTGGAACCCTTGGTTGGCTGTTTTGAGTTTGATGGTTGAGTTGCTTCCATAGAGGTTGTTTGATCAAGTTATTGCTTTACTTGATTCATGATATTGGGCTTACTCCATTGAGTTGATTTGAGCAAGTTATTCTTTGCATTTGGTGATATTGTGTTGGTGGCTGTTTTGTTCAAATATCTTTGGAGGGAAAAGGATTTCTACTTGTTTCCTTTTCTTGTGATGATTGGTTGAATGCTTCAAGGTTAATGTTGAGTTGAATGATGTTGGTTAAACCTTGTCTATAAGCATTGTTGTTAAAGCCCTAATTGGTTGAGAAAAGATATTGGTTGTGGAAAGAACATGAGTAGCATTGTTATATGAGATATTGCATGTTTGGCAATTGTTGGGTTGTGTTTCATGTTCTTGAGAAAAGCATACTACATCTATCTTATTATTTTGAGATTGAGATTGAGTTGAGATTGATATTGGGAGTCAAGTATAGATCATATTGAGTCTCTAACAATTCTCTTTATGTTTCTATGAGATTTGAGATTGAGTTGATAGTTGGTATTGAGAGTTAAATATAGAACATATTGAGTCTCTAACAATTCTCTTTATGTTTCTATGAGATTTGAGATTGAGATTGGGAGTTAAGTATAGAACATATTGAGTCTCTAACAATTCTCTTTATGCTTCTATGAGGTTGATGAATCACATTGGGTCTCTAACAATTCTCTTTGTGGGTTCATGCTAAGCAAGTTTTTTCTTGGTGAACTTGTGAGCTATTTTGGACAGGTTCCGTTGGGGACTTGTGAGCAGGTTTTGAACAGGTTCCGTTGGGGACTTGTGAGCAGGTTTTGGACAGGTTTCGATGGGGACTTGTGAGCAGATTTGGACAGGTCCTAGCAGAGGACTTGTGAGCTGAGATTGATAGTTCTATCAGAGAACTTGAGGACAGAGGTACATTGGTTCTATCAGAGAACCTGAGGACAGATTTGGCAAGTCTTTGAGAAGGCTTGTGGATAGAGGATTGATTTGTTCAAGAGTTGGACAGATCTGACAGACAGAGGAAGACTTGTACTAGACCGACCGACTATGTTTGGTACAGGTTGCTGAGCTACTTGTGGACGTGATCATAGAAGGCGAAGGTCTCTTAGGCTAAGCATTGAGGACAGGAGGTCTTCGATGGAAAGGAGTTCCACATGTTGGCAAGAGGTAGAGACAGTTGATCTTCTGAGGGATCATATCCAGAGCAGAGGGGAAGGTATCTCCTTTGAGCAGAGGCTCATAAATTTAGATTGGGGGAAGGTTTCTCCTTTGGGAAGAGGCTCATAAATTCAGATTGGGGGAAGGTATCTCCTTTGAGCAGAGGCTCATAAATTCAGATTGGGGGAAGGTATCTCCTTTGAGCCGAGGCTCATAAACATTGTAATTGGGAAGGTTTCCCAAAGAACTTTGAGATAACTTTTAGAGAAAAGTTTTGTGGACGTAGCCCAGCCATTCTGGGTGAACCACGTTAAAATTGGTGTCACTTTGTGGATGATTTTGTGCATTGCTTTGATATTGCTTTGGGTATATTGCTTTACTATTTTGAAGTATAAAGGAAAAAGTAAAAAGAGGTCTTATACTGTTCACCCCCCCTCTCAGTATAAGCTTGTGTTCTTCATCCTCTATCATCTGAAGGAAAGATGCTGGTATTTTATTTTGCAAAGGTGAGGATTCGGTTGAGGATGGTTTGAGAATTATGCTTGGACTCATTAAATGCTCTATGATTCCTCTCTAACCAAATTTGCCAAAGGAAGTGGTGCCAAATTATCTTCCAAAGGAATCTCAATTTTGGATTAACAAAGGGGAAGGGCCATTGTTGGAAGACTTTAGGGATTGAGGCCGATTTAGCCCAAGAGATTCTAAATGCTTGGAAAAGCCCATCTAGGATCGAGGTGGTCACCGGGCATTCTAAAAAAAGGTGTTGAACTGATTCCCATCCTGCCCTGCACATGAAGCACCGGTTAGCAATAATAATTCCTTTAGTTAGAATTTGGTCAATGGTAAGGATCCTTTCTTGAATAACCAGCCATGAGAAGAAAGATATTTTGGGGATGAGGCCCTTTATCCAGACCAGATGAGGTTGAAACTAGTTGTCTTCATGATTGAGAAGTAAGTTGTAGGCGGTTTTGACTGAAAATTCTCCACTTTCTATTTTTGCCCACACTATATGGTCTTCAAAATTCCTTGTGGGTATGAGCTACTGATGTAGAATATTTTGAAGCTCTCCGCACTCGGCTGACAAACCCTGGACCCTGATAGTCTACCATTTTGGGAAGTTCCTATCCTGCCTTATGTAATCTACCACCTGAAGCCCTATGGAACGTTTTGTGTGATATTTGAGCCTAGCCAAGTGAGGGTTGCTTGAAAGAGCCTCAGATATGGCCCACCTATCTTCCCAAAAGTTGATTTTGTGTCCATTACCTAATATCCATCGGATCCCATTCTTGACCAACTCTCTGCTAGTGAGGATTGCTTTCCAGAAGGTGGATCCCCTGCTTACCAAATTTTCATTAAGGAAGTCTGCTCCCTAGAGGTATTTCCTCTTGACTATGGTTGTCCACTCATTTTCAACATTAGATAGCAGTCGCCAAGCTTGTTTAGCTAAAAGTGTTGTATTTAGGAGAGAGACTTTCCTTAGATTTAATCCTCCATTAGTTCTAGGTTTGCAGACTTTGCTCCACCCAACCAAGTGGATCCTTTTTTCTCTTCCATCCTAGACCAAAGGAATTTTTTTTGGAATTGTTTGATTTTTTGATACACTTTTCTTGGGGCTTTGAACACGGATAAAAAGTAAACAGGAATGCTCTGCAGGGAAGCCATGGTGAGCGTCGCTTTCCCTACCTGGGATAGGAGATGGCCTTTCCATCCCGCCAAATTTTTTTGGATCCTCTCTAGAACGTTATTCCACATTGCTCCTTTTGGGGTTCTTGAGGATAAGGGCATGCCTAGATAGGAGGTTGGGAGGGATGCAGTGTGACATTCCAAAATCCTTGCAATGTTGGTTTGTCTGGGAGTAGGGGTATTGAGGAAATAGAGCTTGCTTTTGTTGAAATTCACCTTCTAGCCAACAACTTATTCATACATCTTAAGAATGTGTTTGATCCTTTTAGCCTCCACCACTGAAGCCAGGGTTAGCAACAATGTGTCATCCATAAATTGTTAGTGAGTGATGAGATTGGTAGAGGAGGTCACTTGAATGCCTAAAATGAGTCCTACAATAGAGGCGGCCCTGATTGTCCTACCTAAAGCTTCTGCCACAATGATGAAAAACATAGGGCTAATAGGGTCTCCTTGCCTTAATCCTCTTTTGCTTTGAAAGTAACCTACCATTGACCCATTCACCAAGACCGAAAACCAAGGCTTCATAATGCATCCTCTGATTAGTCTAACCCATTGAGGATGAAATCCAAATTTTAGTAATATTGCATCCAGGAACTCCCAATTAATCCTATCGAAGGCTTTGTTCATGTCTAATTTTAGAGCCATGGTTGATTTCTTTGTCTGAGCTACAGTATGGAGGGCCTCATGGACCATAATAAAATCATCTAAAATTTACCTTCCTTGAACCGAGCTCCCCTGACTCTGGTCAATAATACCACATAAAATTACTTTTAACCTATTGGCTAACACCTTGGTGAGGATTTTTTAGGATACGTTACACAAACTGACCGACCTGAAATCAACCATTGTCCTTGGGTTTTGGACTTTTGGAATCAGCACTATAAATGTGGAATTGAATCCCCTAGGAATATGTGTTGAGGTTTGAAATTCCCTAATGGCAGCCATGACATCTGCACCCACAATGTCCTAGTAAGCCTAAAAGAAGTGGGGTGGAAACCCATCAGGTCCAGGTGCCTTATCCGGTTCCATACTGAACAAGGCTTCTTTAACTTCCTCATCAGTGAAAGCCGCTAAGAGAGAATCATTTGTGGACTCATCAATGAGTTGAGGTATGAACTGGAGAAGAGAATATTTTGCCTCAACCTGATAGATAGTTTCTTCACCCAATAGGGTTTTGAAGTAATCAACTGCCTCTTCTATGATTTCCTGGATGTTCTGAGTTGAGGATCCATTCGCCTTAATAAGATTGCTGATTTTGTTATTGCTCCTATTTCTTAGGGTGGAAACATGAATTTTTTTGAGTTTGAGTCTCCCTCCTTTAACCACAGAGCTCTAGATTTTTGTCTCCAATATATTTCCTCACAAGAAAGGATATTGTGAAACTCACTAAGGGTGTCCCTCTCTTCTAATATTGTTGCCTCATCATAGTTGCCATTCTAGATTCTGCTTTCAATCATTTGTAGTTTCTCTCCAACTGCTTTCTTATTTTCAAAAATATTGCCAAATACTTCTCTGTTCCAGATTCTAAGTTTATATTTAACCATCCTTAGATTTTGAGCTAATTTGAATGAGGAACTTCCCTGACAAGGTTGCAACCACCATTCTTTGATTCGTTCCCTTAGGTCATCATGTTTAACCCACATTGATTGGAATCTAGAATGGTTTTTTGAAAGGGTTGGATTGAATGACCTCAAACAAAAGAGGGCTATGGTCTGAAGCACTTTTGGGAAGAGCCTGCAGTATAGAATCACCAAACATTGTGATGGCTTCCTTAGATAGAAAAAATCTATCCAATATTTCCTGAATCAGCTGGCTCCCTATTCTTCAGTTGGTCTAGGTAAATTTGGCTCCTTTTAGTTTGACATCCATCAATTCATTTATGTTTATGAAGTTATTAAAGTCTTCCATGCTTTTTGATAGAATTCCAGATCCTCCCTTTTTGTCAGATGGGTATAAGGGGGTGTTAAAGTCACCAAAAATCACCCAAGGAATGTTGTTGAAGGCTTGATTTAAGTGGCCTAGATGTTCCCATAACTCTGATCATCCCTGGATAGAAGTTGGGGCATACACATTTGACATAATCCAAGATTTGTTTTGATCAATATCATGGAATAGGACACTGAGCACTCTATCATCCGCCTATAGCATAGTACCTTCTAATTTATTTGGATCCCATAAGATCATTATTCCACCAGACACTCCCATTTCCTGTTGAAAAGCAACTTCCCCTTGTTTCCAAATATTTTTAGCTATGGATGTTGATTGTATTTTGTCTATTTTTGTTTCTTGAAGAAAAATTATTGTAGGACTGAATTCTTTCCTTATTTATTTCACTACCCTTTGCTTCGGTAGGCCATTTAGGCCTCTCACATTCCATGAGAGAACCTTCATTTAGACGGTTTGTTATTTTTTCCTCTCCCCTTTCCTTGGACCAAAAGGGGTTTGTTTGTATTGCTATCATCCTGACTTGGAATAGCTTGTTGTAGAAGTGTTTTTTGTTTGCCATTAGCAATTTCATTATTGATCCTAAGTCTATAATGTTCTGCAGTGGTCATCTGCCCTCTCTTTTTCTCGCTTCCATAATCGATAGGAGACTTGGTTGTACTTTTTGTTTTTTTTGGACTGAAGTGAGGAGGCATGGGATCCCTCTCCTCATTCTGAAAGGTGTCATCACCATTTTTGATATCCTCTTTACTTTGGATGAGCTCCTAAAATTTAAGATCCTTGGTCTGAGGATTTCTCGTTGAGGATTCTGTAAGGTTAGGGCTCCCTTGATAGGGGAAAAGTTGTTGCAGAACTAGACTGGAAGCTCTTTTGATACCCACTGATTCAACCACCTCAAATATTGACTCCATTCCTTCTAGATTTTGGTTGAAGTACCCCAAGTCCTGCTTCTTCCCGTGAGAGGATTTTTTGAGATTTTTTGGGTCAATCGTAGATGGGCCAGATTTGGCATGGGACTCTAGGGTTTTAGGAAACTCTATTTGGGGATTTTCCTTCTCACCCATTTCTTTTTTGACATCAATGTTGGCTAAAAATTCAAATTTATTAAAGGTAGGATCCTTGTTACATACCTAAAGGTCTTTGACCTCCTCATACCATTGTTTTCCTTTCTCCTAAAATTGGGGTTGGCCTGTATTGCCCCGATTGTCTTGGTTGGGCCTGACTGACCTGTATCCTGCAAAGGCTTGTCGAGATCCTTGGTTTGTAGGGATACCTCTCCCATTTGTCTTGCTAGATTGGGGTATGTTCATGGCTTCCTTGTTGGTTGATGAAACCGAGCATTGGTTCCTGAGATGACCCTGAGTTTTACATTCGCTGTAAAAAGTTGGCTTGTTCTCGTACTCCACTAGTTGCACCCTTAGATAGTCTCCATATTCTAGCTCCACCTGGGTCGGAATTTTAGAGTCTAGGTTGGCATTCACGTAGATCCTGGCATGCATCATTCTCATCCTTTCCCTGGTCGGGTGATCTATGGCCACCAACTCTCCTATGGTTTTGGCTATGCTAGTAAGCCAGTACTCATTGAAGAACTATGCTAGTAGCTTTGGTAAGCGAACCCAAATAGGTGTTATATTGATATTTCACTTATCTATATTAAAGTCCTCCCTCCATTGTCTAAGGAACATGTTATATTTTCCTAAAAACCAGGGTCCTCCCGTTAGTATTCGATCTGCATCGACTTTGTTATTGAATCTTAACATGAAAAATCCCCTTGATAAAGCCATAATCTCTAGATTTCCTATCGTTTTCCATTTGGTCAAAGCCCAAGAACGTATGGTTTCAATATCTGGTCTCCCACCCAGGAACTTGCCAACTAAGGAGAATGATTCCATAGCCATAAATCTTTCCATGGTTTCAATCGAGGCCTTTATCCTGTTGTTGTTTGGTATTAGAGGAGGTAAGTCACCCGTCCCCTCCTTCCTTTTGCCTCTTAGCATTTACAAGAATGAAAAGCCCTTCCTAGGGTCCCTCGACCCCTGCTAGGGCCCTTTTTTAAGGAATTTTTCATGAGGGTTGGTCCCTATTGCTTTTTGAAACTATGCGGACAGGGGATCCTGATTCTCCTGTCTCCTTCCTGCTATAGTAGGTCCTACCTCTGGATCCTTGTCCTCTGCTAGTTTGAGGTTCCAGCCAATCGCCAATACCCCTCCTTCTGCTCCTCCATCGCTCTCCTTCTGCTCCTTCATTGCTCTCCTTCCAGTTCGAGGTTCCCTCTAAAGATTAATATTCCCCTCATTATTCATTATTGTGAGTTCTTTATTCATTATTGTAGGTCAAAATTATGCCCTCATTCGCAAATCCTTTTGATAAGATATTGTTCAAAATTTTCTATGGAAAATTTCATGAGGTTGTTCTAAGTACTCAAGAAACACAAATAACAAAAGCCCTAATGCATTAGTACAAATCTAAGTTCGAAGGCAGTTAAACATTCTCCAAAAAATTGGCTAAGTTCCAAAAAAGATTGTAAAAATGTGCAAATCCAAAATTGAACAATTTTACCCAGGTGTTGTAGGTGAGTTGGAGAGGAGAGGGCAATCCTCCAAGGGAGGTCCCAGGTTCAAATATCCACCCTACCAAAAAGCTGAATTGGGTATCCAAAATCCAATTGATAATGTTGGTGTGCGCAAGGTCGGGTGCGACTTCCGGGTGACTTTGACGGTGTATAACCCCCTATTCATGGCATCTCAGACCAAGATGGCTCCACAAGGGGTTAATCGCTTTAAAAAAAAAATTCACAATTTCAAAAATTTTCAAGTAATGACATCAACAAAGTGCTCTAAAAGTCCAAAAATATGCTAAAATGTCTAAGCATAGCAAGGTCATATTTTCAAAGTAAAATACAAAACATGATGTGACTCCAAAATCAATCAAATGTAGCTCTCTCAACTCAAAGTTGGAACAAAATGAGAATTCAAAACTTTTTTAAGTAATTATGTAAGCTTTTCCTCTATAAAATTTGAAGATGAATAAATATACCAAAATGGAACAAAGACATGTTTTCAAAGCAAAGCACAATGGAAGTCCCAAATTATTAAAATTTGAAGAATAAAGCACTACCCAAAAGTGTAAAAATTTGGACTCTATCGAGGGGTGACATCAACAAATCATACCAAAATTCTAGATTTGGTTCAAAAGGTCTTTCAAGCAACCAAAAGGCCTGATACTAGTATGACTTTGGCATCTATCTTCTTATGAACATCCCTTTCAAAGTTTTAACCACCCCAATGCCTTCTAATTATTCTAGCTAAATATTTTGAGCTTGAGAATGATGTCTTTGACAAACAATTGTAGCGATCAAGCAATTTGTAGAAGAAGATGGCTGGAGATCCATGAACTAGATTGCAAACATACTTGAATCGAAGATTCAAGGTGAATTCTATACCAACCACATTAGCAATACAAGCAATTATATTGGTGTAGTGTGTGACATCCACTCCCAAGAGTGCTCTCTATTAGGTTGTTCTTCTAATAGACATAATAATTTTGTAAAATTTACCAATTAAAGAAAGTGAAAGTTATTTGGCCTCTATTATAATTGCATGATCTCTTTTTATGAGCAAATGTTATACTTTAATTCATTTCTATTGCACTTTATGATCAATTTATTTTTTAAAGTGAATTATGTTTATTGGATCACTATTTGGATTACTTTTCATAAGTATTTAGAAATTTTAAGGCATATAACCAAATTTGAATGAACTTTATGATATTTTTGCTAATGGTTGGTCTATTAAGCTTCACATAGATTTAATTGTGTTAGGATTTTATGCTATGTACATTCATTGTTGTTACACTATACCCTATCCATATTCAAGCAATTTCTAAACCCTTACCCCCTTTCTAACCATTCCATTTCTATCTTGACTCTTAAACCCTTGTTTTAATTTTATAAGCATTACATGGAGTTAGTCTTTTCCAGAGGTTGAACTTGGGAGAAATCCCAGTCATTCAATGTTGGCTAAAGTCTAGGGCACACATTATTAAGTAGACATATTTTAGATCAACATTTTTTGACATGCCCAATGGGATAAATTTCTCCAAACCATCCTACCTATCTAATTGAGTAGAACTTTGGTGAAATTTTTCTCTCTAAGATCTTACAATCATTCACCTAGTGACTACATTAAGAAAAACTCTAGTTAATTATGACCTTGTCATTTAATAAATATTTTTATGTTTACAAGGTCAACAACCAAGAAGCTTAAAACTTTCTTACCATTTCTTTAGTTGCCATCTTATAGGTTTAGAAGAACCAAATTTTTAACCCTTGAACTTTGAACTCATACATAAAGCATAGATTCTACGTATTTTGATTCCCAATAATTTCCTAACACTCTTCATCCAGAGGCTATGACTCAACAAGCCCAATAATCTCCTTAGAATTTTCTTGGATGGAACACTACCAAACTGCTTGGCTTGGTATATCTCAATGATATTCCTCAAGATACACTCAAATCCATACCCACTTATGATGGTATAGGTAAAACAACATATGAGCAAGATCAAGATGTTGTTTCATTGGCTACAATTCATAATATTTGAGAAGAGGTCATGGTATGACTCTTTGTCCTATATTTTAGAGGAAAGATATTACACTAGTTTCATACTCTTGAATATGGAAGTATCCATTCATTGTATGACCTATCAAGATCATTTTTTGAAGAATTTAATGAATTAGTTGATCCCTTCTCATTGGTCACACAATTCACCCTCATTAAAAGACATCCTCAGGAAGCCATCACTAACTTTAGTTTTAAGTTTAGTCAAACTTGGAAGAGAATTCCTCTAGAAATTAGACCACTTGGACCTTAAGCATATATCTACTGTAATCATGCCATTGATATCAATCTTGTTCTTTGGATAAGAAAATATAATGTGATGACCTTCCCTCAAGTCTACCAGGTTGCTGTAAATGTAGAGAATGCTTTAATTTCTATGGGAAAACTTCCTCAAGGGTCGTTATGCCATAGTTCCCATAAATCATCCAACCTACTCAACAAATAGAAACCTTGATCATAATCACACATTTTACTTCAATAGCTGTAATTCCCACTACTAAGACATTGAATCCTATGCTGACCTTATCGACATTGGCTACACTAGAGCCAAAAAAAATATCTTATTATGCAAGAAGTGCTAACTACACTGAATAATTTGAGCAACAATATGATGGCTATTGAAAGGAGAGAGGCTAAAATATATTAGCCTAGAAGGTTTCCCTATGTCATTAAATATAATAGAGATTAATTTAATTTAAATAGATATTAACCTTTTAAAATATGAGGCCATTAATTTAAATACTAGAAATATTGCTAAGAAAATGAACAATATATGCAGCGATTTAGAATAAAAACCATATAATTAAATACTTGAAGGAATTATTGGTGCCTAATATGCAATGATTCTCATAGCACTAAAAATTATGTGATGCTTCAACATCAAGCTTAGTTAGTAGCTATAAAAAAGGTTGAGAAAGAACAACAGGGTCAGCTAAATATATTATGGCATCTAGAATAAATCATGATTATGCAAGATCCTTTAGAAGAAGATTGCATGTCAATTTTGACTATGTCTAAAAAGAAACTATTACAAGTGGATCCAAAAAAATTAGAGCCATTCAAAGTTCCAACTCAACCCCAAAAGTCAAAAAATAAAGAATGAATACAACCAAAACCCAGAAAATCTTTAATCCAATCAAAGCCTAGGAAGACCTACTCTTCACCGGAGCTAGTGAAGGAATAATCAAATCTAGAGCAAGGTAAAGAGGAAAAATATATTCCTATCAAATCTAAAGAATACGCCTAATATATATTTCTATAACCAAAAGATAAAGGATATAAGCTACTCAAGAATACTAAAAAAGGCTTGATGAACCAGAGATAAAAGAGACAGTTTGAGTCACTAGGATTCAATATCATTGATGTTAGGATTAAATAACAAATACGAGCAATAATATAATGTGGAAATAAACACAAAAAAATTATGCAATACACAATAAACATAGATATAACGTGGTTCACCCAAATCGGGCTACTCCACAGAGAAAATAACTAGGCACTTTGTATTCCTTCCAGAAAACCCCTCTGTACATAGTCGCATACCTCATTACATATTTAGTCGTCGTACAACATCCTCTTATAATAATGCATTACAATTTTAGGGCAAAAAACCCGCCTAAAATCTATCGTCCGATCTATGACCTAATATAAAATGGTCCAGATTTACATAGAGGAAAAAACATCTATTTTTAGCTTTGGGGGTGCTGCCCCCGAAACCCCCCTGGCGACAATAGTAGAGGGGGATAATGCCCCCCTACACCCCCCTCTTTCACGTAGTGGGTCTAAGTGCGGTTGAAAAAAGACCTCTGATTTAAAAGAAAACTCCTTGAAAAACAAGCATGTATGACACTCTGACGATTCTCAAATAGATTGACCTTCTTCGATATTTGTTAAAGATAGCTAACCTTGGAGGTGTATTACACCCAGAGTTTAAATTAGCTTAGGATTTTCTAACTCTTGAAGTGAGAAAAAATAGACCATCTCCTTTCTACATGTCTTTGCACATGGAAAGATGGATCGTGCATAACTGCATGGTTGATTCTAGAGTCACAACCACTGTTATACCTAAAGTAGTGTGTGAAGCCACGAAAATGGAGTATACATGGTTATATCCCAAAATTTTGCAATTGGATGGTACTCCTATCAAAATAGTTGGAGTTGTAAAAGATATCCCATGGTACTACACAAGGTACTAGAAATCAGTGTGATATAAACAATGGTAATAGTAGATATCGAACCCCACTTCATAATTTATATTTCTTAATAATTTAAGAAAAAATAGGAGGCTATATGTATTTGTATTATTCCTATATGGTTATTTTCACATAAAGGGAGGAAGATAAAAACCTATGCAAAAATGTTGACACCATATCACATAGAGAAGATAGAGGAAGATTGTATTAATTTGATAAGCGAAGAGGTGGACCCTTTGGAAATAATCATTGAAGATATACAAATGAAATATGAATTTCCCTCAAAGAATTCAATGCCATGATTGAAACTAGATTTGGAATATACTACATAACATAACCAAAACCACAAAAGGTATAAGCTATGTCAAATTGAAAGCTCAAAAAAATAGAAGCTTAGAAGCTTTATTTTGATAGATCTAGATGTATGAATGGTGTTAGAGTAGGGATAGTACTAATATATCCTTCAAAGGAGATTAAGGAGTTCTCTTACACATTAACATAGAGTTGCACAAATAACACAGTCGAATATACAACACTATGCCTTGGTTTGGTGTGAGCAAAAAAATGGGAATCAAAATACATTCATTTTTGGTGATTTTGAGCTAGTAATTAATCAAGTAATAGAAAAATGCAATAGTAAGCATCATTACTTGAGGGTATATTGAAAAAGGGTATGGGACCTAATGAAGAGTTTTGAGAAATTGAATATGAAATCCATTCCTAGATGTCAAAATGAAATGGTTGATACATTAGCCGCTCAAGAAGCAAATTTTGTTCCTGCCACTAACTATGGTAAGAGACTGAATGCGGTTAAGATGATTCATAGACCTTCGATATCAAATAAAGAAATATTTTGGAAAGTGTTTGAGTATGATTGAAAAATTATTGACTTCTTGACTAAACAAGCTATTTATGCAACATAGCCAAAAGAGATGTTGCAATATGTTGATCAAGAAGAAGTCATTCAACTCAAGAATAACCATATCCCTAAGGGGATGATTACCCTAGAGATATTGTTTGATAAAAATGATCATGTAATCAAATAGAAAATAAAAATAGATAAGTAATAAAAGGATGTCCAAATTGACTTTTGCAAAATCCTAAAAGTTAGAGTATGTTGTCATTAAGTAAACAATATCAAGATATAGTAGCATGAAGATATGATGATCTATAGGTTTATTACAAAGATGTTATTTAGCATACATAGAGCTAATGCTTGATGCCAAGCTATTCAGACAAAAGCAAATACCAGTTAATCCCAAGATCAAATTAGTAATGAAGCAACAAATTCTCAAGCTTCTAAATGCCAAGACTATATATATGATCAAGCACTCTATATGGGTTACAAAATTAGTTTTGGTGAGGAAGAGTTGGTCAAAAAAATAATCCTGATTTACTTGGTTGACATGACAATCTTATCTCATAATAAGCAAAATAACTTGTATCACTTAGAAATGGTCTTTCAAAAATGTCATGAATTAAGAGTGTCAATAAATCCCAAGAAGTTAATATTTATTGTGCATGAAGAAAATTTGCTAAGACATATTATCTCTAAGCAAGAGTTAGCCATTGATCTAGATTGGAATAAAGCTATTTTAGCTTTACCACTTCCACTCACTAAGAAGGCTTTACAATCTATTTTTGGACAAATAAACTTCATTAGAAAGTTTGTGTTAGAGTTCGCACAAATAGTCAAACCTATGACAAAAATATCAAAGAAAATTGTAGTGTTTGCATGGACTTCAAAAAGGAGAAATGCAACCCAGGTGTTGTAGGTGAGTTGGAGAGGAGAGGGAAATCCTCCAAGAGAGGTCCCAGGTTCAAATCTCCACCCTACCAAAAAGCTGAATTGGGTATCCAAAATCCAATTGATAATGTTGGTGCGGGTAGGGTCGGGTGCGACTCCCGGGTGACTTTGATGGTGTAGAACCCCCTGTTCGTGGTCTCTCAGACCAAGGTGGCCTTGCAAGGGGTTTTTCGCTTAAAAAAAAGAAGGAGAAATGCATTTGAATATATTAAATAGACTATAACATAAGCCTTGGTTTTGGTCAACCCATATTATAGTAAGGATTTCAATATATACGTTTATGGGTTTGAAGATAGCTATGTTGTAGTACTGACTCAAAAAAATGATAGTCAAGAGGAACATCTGATATTTTTTCTTGGCCAAGAGTTACATGATTATTAGAAGAATTATAACTTCATAGAAAAATAGGTGTTCACTATCATGGAGTCATTTAAAAATATTAGGAATTATGTATCTCAAAGAAAAATAATGGTCTTTGTAGTTCATTTAGATGTCAGTAATTTTATCCTCTAAGGAGAATTTGGAGAAAAAAGAGTTGGATGGATCACTAAGATACAAGATTATGACATTGAATATGACCTACCAATCTAGTGAAGGGTAGATCCTTATGTGAACATCTAGATTTTGCAACTGAATCAAAACTAAACATGTCTATAGAAGAAAGCTTAGAGGTATAGTCCAAAAATGAGATATTGATGGAAGAAGCTTATTGGGTTGATAAATTGGCCAGATATTTCTAAATAGGAAGATGTCTAGAAGGATTGAATGCCTATCAAAGATGTTGATATAGACTACAAGCATTGAAGTATATCCTATTGCTGGAAGGACTATCTAGGAAGAATTTTAGAGTCCTCCACTACATAAAGCCAAAACAAGTCGAGAAGGTACTGAAAATTTTTTATTCAAGCTTGCCCAAAGGTCACTATTTAGGACAAAGTTCCACAACAAAAATTCTTTAGGCTAGATACTACTGGCAGACTATATTTGTGGACACTCTTAAAATAGCCAAAGCTTGTGAGAAGTGTCAAAGGTTTATTGGGAAAAAATACTATGCTTCCCCTACAACCAATCATAGCAAAAGAAATTTTTCAGTAGTGGGGGCTTGATTTTATCAAAATAATAAACCCAAATTCATATGTCAAACACAAGTATATTTTCACAACTAATTATTTTACAAAGTGGTCAAATGCAATAGCAATGAAAACAACAAATCATGATATAATGATTAAATTATGAGAAAGGATAATAACAAGGTTTGAAATCCTAGCCACAATAGTGACGAACAATGGATATGATTTCATAGGTGTAAATCTTATAGACTTTACAAATAAGCATCTACTTAAAGGCATCCTCAAACTACTATCTATAAGGGAATGGGTTAGTTGAATCCAACAATAAAAATATGCTAAAAATCATTAAGAGGATTATTTGGGGAAAATAAAAAGAGTTGACATTGATTGCTCGATCAAGCTTTATGGGTAGATCAATTAATAGTGAAGAAAGCATTAAAAGCCTCACCATATTCCCTAGTTTATGGAAAAGAAGCCAAAATACCTTTGCACCTAGAGCTACTAGAAATGAAGTTGATAAATAAAAGAGAATTCATTGATATCAAAGGAGTAGAAGTTCATATGATTTTTTTTTTACTTTTGGAAGAGCAAAGGGAGAAAACTTATCATAGCCTCCAAAAGCACCAAGTCAAAATAAAGTGATGGTTCGATAAAAATACCATATTTTGGGATTATAAAATTGATGACTTGGTGCTCAAATGGGATAAGGACATAACAAAATTGGGAAATCACCAAAATATTGATTTGTTTTGGTTTGAACCCTACTACATTGTCACAAAATGCTATTGCATTGCATATGAGCTAGCAAACAATAACAACATTTATTTTGTCGATTTCGATGAATGATATACATTTAAAACACTTTGTATTGTGTTGTCACTCTTGTAATATATGTACATAGGAAAGTAAAAAGTAAAAAAGTCATGACAATTTTGAAATATTAAAAGCTAATTGCTTGAAGCAAAAGCTAGTTTACAGCAATTTTTGAAATAAAGTATGCTTATTTGCTAGCAAAAGCAACAACCATAATTAAGTGAACATGCAAGAATCCTCACACATTCCCAAGAAACATGAAAATTTTGATCATCAAGAAAGGAAAATCATGTGTCAACTTACCACATTAACTACATAAACGACCAGTTTTGTGTTACACAAGCAAAATATTCGAGCACAAATATTTTTGCATGAAAATTGATAAATGTGAGAGACTCCTAAGTATACAAAGCATTCAGAGAAAGAATCATCTCAATTTTTTTGAGTAGGTAATAGTGATTTCCATTAACATGACTAAGCACATAAGCATTTCAAGACAAGCTTAGTAACTACGGTCGACAATACCAAGACACCTTATAAGAAGATAGGAAGTACTCAAAAGAGTATAGAAGGAAAAGAGACAGAAAATAAAAGGTACTATAGGACTACCCCATCAAGATTTGAGACACAAAGATTACTCTACAAGCTAAGTACAAAGGTCTCTAAGAAGAAATCGAACAAAGGGTATAAGGTGATTCACTTGGTAGCTCGGGTTAATTTGCATGACACTTGTTCTTATCTTCATATATATACAAGTCGATGCATCCTTGCCTAGAATTGGTGTTGGTAATTACAAAATATTAGAACCCCAAAATTAGAGCAATATAGAACAGTGAAGGTCAGGTATTGTTCTATATTATAATCAATATTTTTATTGATGTATTTTCTATAGGAGCTAGACCTAGAGCAACCCCTAAGAATTTTACCATTGAAGACTAGAAAAAGTATTATGATATTAGGAGATATGATGATAGGGGTATACACTTGAAATTTTGGCTTGACCAAAAAGTGCATGATCCTTTGTCTGGCAATGCCTTACCAAAAATTCCAATTTAGATTGCTTACTTGAAACAAACATATATGTTCTCCATGTTATATATAATATTTAAATTGTTGATACAAAAGTATGTCTATGACTACCAAATTGCCATGGCCTACACTATCTCTAACCCTCGACATTATAACACAACTCATGTAGACCAATTAGAAAAACCTCTTTTTTTTGATTGGGTCAATTTCTTGTGTGAAAAGATACATGAACAACTCATTGAGTTGTAAATCTTGAAATACAAAGTATTTTGGTAGCCTTCACACATGGCTTAGCTATTATTGTATAACACATTGGACAACATGCTTTGAATTGAAGTGAGTAAGCATAATGACCAGGAAAAAGACACAGAGGTAGTAGATTGAACACACCTTATCAAGGCCTCAAATCCCTATTATTACTTCAAAAAATAATTGTTGGGTCTATCATTAAGGCTCATATATGTAAGCTTGCCTTGACTACCTCAAATAATGGTTGATAAATTGCAAAGCCCTCAACTAGAAGAAGGTGACTCATATCTCTTTATGGAAGTAAAAAGATAAAGATTATATGAATTTATGGTAAAACCATTTTTGTTACCTTACTATGTTACATAATGGATATTTGTTATGGAATATTGTTGATAGGTAGATGAAATAAACAAATATTACAATGTTGGCATGAATAAGGTTAGTACATATGAATTACCATTCAATTTTGAGCCTATTACTTTGGCTAGCAAAGGCCAAGGTGAAGTCTTAAAAACCAATCTTGACATGAAATTTCACATAAATGGAAGTATGAACCATTTGGAAGATTCAAGGACAAATTGATGGTGTTGAACATAGGCGGTAAACCTGCAACCTTTACACATTTTGAATGACCCAAAATAGAAATATTTTAAAATAACTCTGAGGAAAATGAGTAGGATTGGAATATAAGAAAAATGGAAGAGTTACCTCCATGGAGATATTTCTACGCCATCATGTATGACTATGATCTAGAGGAAAATCAAAGTCATGTAAACTAAAATAAAAATGATGAAAGCAAAAATAGGCTAAGGAGAAGGTAAAATCATGAAATAGTGGATATTGAGATGCAAATACAATGTACAAAAATTGAGATACTAGCTGACTATGGATAAAAATTTTCCATTTTTTTTTTACGAGAACATAAATATTTGTAGGTTTAAATAAGAACATGTTAAAGCCAAAATTGTTGATAGCGATCGAGAAGAAATATATAAAGGAGAATCTCATGCATAAGAAGGAGAAGAAGAAATATAGGTTGAATAAATAAGTTCCAAAGAAGAACAAGTTGAAGAAGATATAGCAAATTTGAAAGAACAAAGACCCTCTGAAATAACCTCAAAATCATGCCAAGAAGTTTAGCCATTTGTCTCAACCAAATTCTAGCAATAAAGGTATCCAAAAGGGTCAAAATTATTTAGAAAATATGATACATCAAAGGAGTCTTGGGAAAAATAGCGACTAGAACACATGAACTCCTAAATATACAATGAAGGCCTTAGAAACTGGCCTTGAGAGCCCCTATCTGATGTAGATCCGTATTGATTCTTAAACACACAAGCAAAATCACTAGAAAAAAAACAATTCTGCAACTCGAATTTTATTATTTTCTTGGATCTCCATCCCCTTACAATGAAATAACTTCCTGCATATTATATCCACCAAAAACCCTAACCTAACATGAACTTACTATTTTTAGTAAGTATCAGGACTTACTATTTTTAGTAAGTCTAAACTATCACTCAAATAGATCCGAAAAAAGATCATGCATCCGTTATTCCAAAATTAAGACTTTCCTAAAATATCTCCCTAAACTGACTCATGCAACAAAAGATATTAAATACTGAAAAACTAAAAAAAAACTGGAACAAAAAACTTTCGAGCCCATTTCTAGCCACTAGGTGATGTTTCAGGGCCTGAAAACGTGTCAAAATGGCCACTTCAATGACAACGTTGCTGAACACGGTGAGGTCAACTCAATTATGTGTGTTTTAAAAAAAAAGGGCTCAAACGGACACCCGGATCAAAATTTATGACCCCGGGAAGTTGGAACTTTTATTCGACTAAATCAAGAAAGTGTCACTGGATGTTGTGGGTGCATCACTATCCTTGTTACCAAACCTAAAATGAAGAAAGTTAGACAATCCACACCAAATCCACCACTTGAGACGATTCCAAATTTTGGACCAGGGCTTCCCATGCACTAATATCACCCAAAGAAAGAGGAACCAATCGAGACTACACATAAGCAAGACCAAACCATAAAAAGTAGTGGAGAATTTAACATGAACCTAAAGGCATTCCTATAATAACAACTACGATCATAATATTCCAATCCCATAATCCTAGTGAAGGTGCAATGGATAGAGAAAAGGGAAGCCTCCCCTTTCTAGTAGGTACAACAAAGGGCAATGAAGAAACACAAAGGCTAGACAATAGTCCCACCAGTGTATAAGGTGACCATAATAGATCAAGAGCAACAATAGGTGAAAGAAACATGTATGATTTCTAAAATCCTAAAACTTCTTCTACTCTTTTCCCCATTGATATTCCCTCATTTTTTCTTCTACCACCAAGTTATTTACTAGGACAAAACATTCAAGAGGAAACAATGCCTAATCCCCCTTATTCCAAAAATACAAACTCCCAAGGATGTTGTTTCAAAAATTCAAAAAATCCCTTCATCTCCATTCCCCATTCTCCAATCCATCTTCTTAACATTACCACCTTTTGATCATCCATCCACCTTGACCATAAATAGACTCAAGATAATGAATCAAAATGCCTAGGATTGGTGGAAAGAAAGACCACTAAGAAAATAAAATAAAAGAAAAAATCACCACCTAGGCTAATGAACATAGTCAACCCAACTACTTACCAACAACTAAGGGTTATCGCTATTCTAAAAGTTGATAAGCTAGAGTTTGAAATTATGCCAGATGATTACAACATATCAATGAAAATAATAAACATTGCTCGAATACCACTAGAGGATATCATACTCAGTCCTTAGACTCAGT
The DNA here is from genome assembly GCA_028583015.1 of Wollemia nobilis. Taxonomy (NCBI): domain Eukaryota; kingdom Viridiplantae; phylum Streptophyta; class Pinopsida; order Araucariales; family Araucariaceae; genus Wollemia; species Wollemia nobilis. The sequence continues at coordinate 73,213 of JAQPPZ010003581.1, forward strand.
TCAATGCAATGTATCTCTAAGATGATAGGCTAAGGAGCAAATCCAACAAGATGGAAAAATAAATAAAGATACTAGAGGATACAGTAAAAGAAGAGCACAATGTAAATCAATCCTTTCAAAATGAGAATCAAAAGTTTAAGAGAATAATCATGAAACTTCTGACTCTAAATGACAGTTGCAAGAAAAAGAAGAAATAAATCAAGTTTTGCAAGAACAAATACAAAGTATGCAATAAGAATTGGAAAGAGAGACAAAAAGAGCTCAAGCTTCTCTCTTCTCCAAATAAATATTGATACAACTAAAGAAATAAAGCTAGAATAAAATCCTCTAAAGCTTCTCTCAAAGCCCACCCAATCATTTACTACCTAATATTCAGTAAAGAAGTAATTGAAACTGCAAAAGCAAACCTAAAAGCAACTCAAGACAAAATTGAGGATAAAATAGAACAAGCTAAATCACTTCTTAAACTCATAAGGAGAATCTTTGATACATCTTCTATAGTTGTGACAAATAGAGAAAGGAATGGAGCAAATATATTTTGCCCAAAATTTGGTAGGAGATAAAGTAGTCCAACAAGGATGGGATATGCTAGTTAAAAAAAATAATATATAGAAAAATAATGGCATCAACTAATGAATCCAGAAGCCCTAGGTTTCGAGGATTCTAGGATGAGGAGTTCCAATCCTATACCAGATAACTCCAAGACAAAATAGAGCTGATTGCAAGTAGCGAGGAAGAGTTCAACTAATGACTAAAGCCCATAATATAAGCCCAAGTTTGTAAATTATTGAGTAAGCTAACCACGATACAAGCAAAAATTTAAGAGATGGCCAAAAGGTATCAAGAGCCATCATATAATTTTTTTTTAGAATTCTAGAAATTAATGATAAGGTCAGAGCAATCAAATATCTAACTTTGAACACATGAAGTACTACTTACCAAATATTATAGAAGATCAAATAAATATTCATTGACCAAGAAGTTGATGAAGAAGAGTCAAAAGGGGTGAGAGATGAGAAAGAAGAGAAATATGCAACCACAAAGACTCTATCTACTGAGGCTATAAGGGAAGAAGTTGGTCAAAAAATAATCAAAATACGAATGTAGGAATAGAACATAATAGGCTCAAAACATGATGTCTCAACACCTTAATGATAAAATAAAAAATAAGGTGTCCAAACTAGAGCAAAGAATATTAGTATAAAACTACTGGTTATTTAAAAAGGAGATCACTTGAGTGAACTAGCCACATAAAGCGATATTTTTTTGAAAAAGGTGCTAGCTCAAAAAGAGGTATCCACTCCTCAACTACCTATAAAATTTACCTAAGGTAATTTGCTGAAATAACCCTTAGTTATACTTAGGAAGGATTTTGTTTTGCAAAAGGTACTATACCATTCATCTTCACTTACACTCATCTTCTTCCCCTTCACCATACTCTCGCATTTACCTTATTCAACTACCTCCTCCTCGCTTCATTATTACTTTCAATCCTCATTTTACACTATTCAAAGTCATCATCCTAAACACTATTCAATCCTCACCTTCATAACTGCTTGACCTCACATTATTTTTAATTTTTCTCCACCTTCCAAAATTTTAACTCCAAACCCAATGAGATAAGTCTCTCTAGGTTCTTAATTTTTGCAAGTAGAAATACCTAGGAGGCACCAAGAATGTGGGTTAATTTTATGCCCTTATTTGCAAACCCTTTTGCTAAGATATTGCCCAAAATTTGCTAAGGAAAAATACCTTGAGGTTGGCCTAAGTACTTAAGTAGCCCAAATAGTGAAATCCCCAATGCATCAGTGTAGAGCTAAGTTCCAAGGTAGTTAAGCATTTTTTAGAAAATTTGCTAAGTCCTAAAGAAGATTGTAATAATGCACAATTATCAAATTGAACAATTTCAAACTTTTTTATGTAATGACATCAACAAAGTTATCCAAAAGTTATACCAAAATGTCTAAGTGTAGCAAGGTTAGATTTTCAAAGTGAAAATCGAAACACGACATGACTTTAACATTAATCAAATGTGGCTCTCTTAGATTAAAGTTGATACAAAATGAGAATATATACTTTTCTAATTAAAGATATTAGCATTTCCACTATAAAGTCTAAAGATGCATAAAATATGCCAAAATGGAACAAATTTAGGTTTTTAAAGCAAAGTGCAACAAAAGTAAAAAATTCATAAAACTGGGAGAACAAAGTTCTACCCAAAAGTGTAATAATTTGGACTTTGTCGAGTAGTGACATTAGAAAATCATCCCAAAAATTTAGATCTGGTTCAAAAGGAATTTAAAGCAACCAAAAGACCCAATATTACCACAAAGTCTAACTTTGGCACATCCACTTATGAAAATCCCTTTCAAAGTTATAACCACCTCAGTGCCTTCTAGCTATTCCAACTGAAAATATTGAGATTGAGAATGATGCCTCTATCGAATAGTTGTAGCAACCAAGAAATTTGCAAAATGTAGTTGGATATCCATGGAATAGATTGTAAACATATTTGAATCAAATATGTAAGACACAATCTAAACTAACCACATAAACAATATGAGCAATCAGATTGGTGTAGTGTGAAAGTGACATCCATTGCCAAGAGCACTCTTTGCCAGGATATTATTCTAATAGGCTTGTAATCATTTTATAAATCTTATGCTACAAGATTCAAGAGCAGCCTATAAATAGTCAAATTCACCTCATAATGAGGATCAACTTTGTATAATTTACTTAAATATATGTTGTATAATCACTACTACCAATTAATGAAAGTGAAGTTTGTTTGACCTCCATTACGATTGCATGATTAGGTTTTTATGACTGAATGTTTTGACTTAATTCATTTATATTGCACTTTATGATCAGTTTTTTCTGTTAAAATGAATTTTGACTATTGGATCACTATTTGGATTGTTTTATAAGTATTTGGAATGTTTAAGGCATATAAAAAAAATTGAATGAATTATGTGACATTTTTTTTAGTGGTTGGTTTGTTAAGTTTCATCTAGATTTAATTATGTTAGGACTTTATGTTGTGCATATTCATTGTTGTTATGCTATACCCCATCCATCTTCAAGTAATTTATAAATCCTTACCCCCTTTCTAACCCTTCCATTTCTATCTCTACTCTTAAACCCCTATTTTAATTTTGTAAGCATTACAAGGAGTCAACCTACTCTAGAGGTTGAACTTGGGAGAAATCCGAGTCATCCAACATTGGCTAAAGTCCAAGGCATACATTATTTACTAGGTATATTTTAGACCAACAATTACTATTATTTTTAGATTCATAGGCCTTCATTTATGATGGGATGGCTTTTTTCCAAGTTCTAAATCAATTGTGTGTTCAATAATATTATTATCATAGAACTTAATATCCTCATAGTTCTAAGCAATTACATCATTATATTGGCCACATAAATTCTTAAACAAGTGGACTTCCTCTTTACTAAAGTTCTTTCCTACTAAGAATTTTTTCCCCTCAACAATCTAGATAGGTTGATAGGAAGATAGTTTCACCTTAATGCTAGCTTTTTGGGTATGATAATTTGGGTTAAACAAGCTTTCCAGTATGATTAATTCCTTAGGCAAATGGTTAGTTTTGAGCTATATCATCCCATATTTTATGCCATCATTATATTTGTTTAATATTTCCATATTGTGCCTCTTTGACCAAGAATTCAATATTTTGTTCATTGCTATTAAACATTTTCTAGTAATCAACATTATTTGGTACTGCTAGTCTGAATACTACTTCTAGCTCATTTAGTTTATTCCACATAGTTGTAGAGGGATAAAATTTAGTGGCTAAAGTTGCAAGTTCATCTACTTTTTCATTCATCTCCTTTGGTATAATTTTTATCATGTAGGTATAAAATATTTTCAATAAACCCTACACTTGGTGTCTATAGGACTTCAAATTATTATTCTTTATGGTGCATAATGAGTTCCCTTAATTCACCACTACCTATGAATCACCACATTTTTTGAGGATATTTAGCAGCTAAATTTTAATTTTATTAACTAGTGCATAAAAATTCATATTCATCTATGTTATTGGTGCAAACGAACATAAAAAACATGCATAATTCATGTGTTCTACTTAAGAATTGATTATTTGGATGCAAAAAATTATGTCATTTTAGGTTCTAGCATCATCAAAATGCATAATTTATGTTATTTTTCCCTTGATTATGTTTACTAGTTAAAGCAAGGATTTTGGTTTGTTCTTCTAGTACCAATGTTAGGAACCTTCCAATTAAAATAAGCACAAGTTGTTAGATTTTGAAGATAAATACTAAAGATAAAATAACCCCAATATCAAAAATAAAGTTGAAATATGAAATATAAGATAATGGTAATATTTTTAATGTATAAAACTCATAAATATCTTCAAAAATAACTCATAGAATTGCCATTAACAAATGCTCATGAAAATTGTATCTCCATTGATTAAATATCGCAAGTACCCATACTTACAAACACTCTCATACACAATACATATATATCTTGCACACACACACATAGATACATATAATGGAATGTGACTCTTCATATGGTGCACCCTTGAACTTCACTCTCCTTGAGACTCTTCATCTTCCTATTCTATGGATTCATGTGCACATGGACTATTATGCATATTTACATTACTAAAATACTTTTCACACTTGTGCATTTATTACATTGCATAAAGTAAATACCCACACTCTAATCTAAAGATGTACCCAAGGTGGTACATTAGCATGTACCAAATAATGTAATGTATTCCAACACCCCTTGTATTACATTATTTGGTTATTGAAGACTGTAGTCTTTAATAAGGATCTTCATCTTTGATTTGAATCTTGTGCTCTTCTTACCTACTTAATTCATCATGTTCTTTGTTCATATCCTGACCAAGTAAATGATTAGTATCTTCTAAAATAATATATTTGCTGAAAGTGCTTTAACTTCATGTTCTTCTGTAGATTCTTCTAGTTCTTGAATTTCATTAATCTCTTGAGCTAAGTGTCCCTTGTGTTTCCCTTCTATATATAATAATTGAGGCTAACTGTATTGATTCTGACACTGAGATAGTTGCTGATATGGACTATATTGATTCTAATATTGTCTTGGTTGAAATGGCTTATTTATTTGACCCTGAAATTTTGTTTGATTCCTTTGATACTAATTTTTTGGATTGAATTAATAAAAATTTGTACTATATCCTCTCTTTCGGCATACTTGACAATATCTATTATTCCATTTTGATATACCTCTTGAGAATGAAACAATATTTCCTTTTGGAATATATTTTGAGACTAATGCATTGCTAGTCATTTCACCTTTGACTAAATTCTCTACTTTATATTCTCGTAGTATATTGACCAACTCATCAAATGATGTATCTTTACTCAAAATTTATAAATATGTAACTAGATGCTTGTAACTTTTAGGAAGTGCTCTTAGAATTACTTGAACAAGAAGCTTGTATTCTACCTTATCTCCTAAGGTTAATAACTTTCCTTTTATATCTGCCACTTTTATGAGAAATAATTCTAAACTTTCTACACTATTAAATTTTAGAGAATGCAATTGAGTCTAAAGATTCAAGATAGTGGCTTTATTCTTTCCTTCAAATATCTTGAATAGAGTATTCCAAGCTTATGTAGAAGTTAATGCTGAACTAATATATGGTTGTATATTATCTGTAATTGCAAATGTTATTATTGTGAGTGCTTTTGCTTCATCTTCTTCATAATTTTGAATTTCCCTAGCATCTTCAATAATTTTAGTTTTTTCTCCTTTAACTATATTCCAAAGCTTTTCTACTATCAATATTGATCTCAATGAAGTGTAATCAGGACTTTTAAGTAGTTGAGATTCTGAAAGGAAAAATTATGTGTTGTCATGATTAACCTTTGTAAACTTCCTTATATCTACCTAATGTTTAAGTAGTAAGCTAAGGACAATTTTGAATGCACTTTCAAAATATTTACTTTTATTCCACCTTAGTTTTGGGTGATAGACTAAATAATAATTTTCCAATTGTTAATTTTAAAGTTGACAACCTTTTATCTCCCTAATCTCAAAAATATAATTTCTTTTAATTCTAAATTTCTCTATCTTATGTTGGTGTTGAATTCCTTATAACTCCAAACTTAGAAATTTAAAAATTCCATAAAAATATATTTGCAAATTTTATATCCCTAATTTGATGTAAAAAACCTTATTTATCCAATCTTATCAAATTGTAAATATTTCAAATTGTTTTGTAAACTTAGATAATCAAATTACAAAATTTCAAATAAATTCATTTAATTTTTCAAACCAAATTTCAAATCTTCATAAAATTTCAAATAACATTAATCAGGTAATATCTTATCTCTCCAAAATAAATAGCTTCTTTATAAACTTAAAAATTAATAACTTTATGTAGCCTTATACCTCATGTCTTGAGCATATAAATAATTTTGACTGAAATGAATTACCTTTAGTCTTGAATATGTAAATTCTCTTGGTCAATAGTGTTTGACCACCTCCTAAATGGTATTCCTCCTATGTTGTATGTATGGAGATCTTATTGTAGTTTTGCTTGCCTTGGAAATAATAATTTCTCTCTTCTCTTTGATTGGTCAACTAAATTCCAACCTTATAAATATACTCTAAACAATACGTTATCCCTGCTATTTGTATTTAAAATGTAGACCTATTTTTAATCAACTCCTTTTTTGTACGTATCTTAAATGACTCTCTTGCATAAACTAAATGGAGTAACTCCTACTTGTGCTCAAACTTCAATTAATGCGCTTCCTTGCGCTCCTTCCTATTTTTGGCCTTCTATGAAATCAACCTTATGTTCTCCTATCTTTGGCACTTCAAAATCTGCATTAATGTCTCTATTGTAAATATTTAATTGCTGACCTTCCACTTCTCATGTACCACTTGGCACTAAAACTCTTCTATTGATCCAAATTTGCTTCCCTTGATCTCTTTAGGTGCTTATATCGTAACTCTACCAAGTTTAATGGGTGTTACACTTTACAAATGTCTCACCTCCATCATAGATTCAAAATGTTTCCTTTATCCTTGGCACTATTTTGATACTTGGAATCTTCCCTAACTCATCTTTTCAAGGATTTGTCTTTTCCACACATGTCCCTTCACTATATTTTACATGCAATGCTTTCTCTAATATTTGACACTTGGTGTTTGCCTTAGTTTTCCAATTCTCTATATTTTTTACGTACGCTCCTTCACCATCTTGTGCAAAAAAATATCAATTACATTCATTTGAGATCCTTGAGGTGAAGCTGTGGTGTTGGACCTTCAACTTGGTGGCTTTCTTTCACTTTTATGGTGGTGGATCTTCCTTAAGCAATGGTGGCTCTTCCTTGAGAAATAGTGGCTCTTATTTAAACTATGGTGGATATTCCTTGAGCTACGGTGGCTGTTCCAACTTGATGGTGCTTTTACTACTCCAAAATGATGCCTCCTCCTTTTCTTGCAGGGTGGTTTCCTTAGCGTCTTTAGACACTTCAAGATTTGTTATTTTTGGTCTCTATTTTCTTAGAGAATAATACCCTTATTTGGTTTCTTTTTCCATTGATAAATATGTACTTTCATGAGATTATAAAAACAATATTTAATACTAATATTATATCCTCCTTATTTATCTTTTTCAAGTAAGCTTTAACTTAGATCTTTGTTGTTCTATTTTACATATTTTAGAATTCAAATTCTACCACCTTCTTTTGCTTGAAGACTCTCTATTTCAACTTCATTTTTTAAAATTTAATAAGTCTAATATGGTACTCTCAAATACTTAATGTAAAACTAATTTTAATGCTCAAATAATAAACTTATATTGCACCAATATCGCATACCTTTTTGGTCTCCTTTTGTAGCTAATTTCCTTGGTGATTTGGTTCACCCTTTTGCTATCTCAATATTGTAAATTTTGTAGCTTCACTTTTTTCACTTTGCTGCTCTAAGTTTATCAATTTTGTAGCTCTAATTTGTGCCCAAAAACTCTCTCAAAATTACCTCGAAGTTCTCCAAAAATACAACTCTTTCTTATCCTTCTAATGTTGTCCATAAATCTAATTTTTGTGGCTTCATATCTCCTACAAATTCATTCTATAGAACCCTAAAACTTGAAGCTATTAGTGCTGCCCAAATGTTGTCCTAAGACCCTTCAACTTCTTCCTCGAAAATCAGCAACCTTCTTTTCAAATCAGCCTTAAAAAACTTTGTGGCTATCTTAAACTTCTTAAAATTGTAGCCTCTTCAATATTTCTTTCACCTTTTATATTCTTGTAAAATTTTGGCTTTAAATATGATATCATCTACTCTCTTCTTTCTCAAGAATCTGAATGTCTTGAGATCTTAAAAAATCTTCTCTAAAATTTGGTAACCTTATTACCAAAACCTTCTTTCTTTTGGGCTTATTGTTGGATGGCGATAATTGTCCCAAATTATTCTTATCAAAATCTTATCCTTTTTTGCAATATTATTTCCCTAACTATCTTCAAATATCCTCCAATGGCCACTTATTTAACTTTGCAATGAGGCTTTCTCTAGCCTTCTTCTTATTCTACTAATTCTCTTGAGACCTCTTTCCCTTGGGTCTTCTAATTCTGAAACTCTTCAAATATTCTTCTCAAAACTTTAATGAGACAATTCCTTGGTATCTTAAATATTCCAACTATGGAAACTTTAATAAGGCCTCTTTAGTGGGCCTCCCTAATCTGCAATGTCCACTCTTTTACTACAACTCAAAACTAATCCCTGCACGAGGAAAACACATAGAATTTTAGACAACCAAAGCTGAAATTCTTCTCTATCTATTGTAGGAAGCTTTTCAAATTTTGAGAACTAATTTTTTGTAACAAAAAAAAATATATTAGCAACCAAATACATTCAAATTTCTAGAATTCTAAAACCAATAAACTTCATTAGTTATTCTCAAAACTAGTTGAAAGAAATCTATGTTGAGTCCTAGTCTTCACGAGTTTTCCTTTAACCCTGTGGAAAGACTCTAGCCAAATAACAACATGGAATATTCTTCAATATATCAAACTTTTCAATAGGACCTCCTTTATGGGTATCTTAATCTCATAAATTTCAAGATCTATCTTCAATACCTATAATTTCCTTCTATTTTGAATTTGCTCTTGGAATAGGTAAATCTTTAAACTTCACTAGTTTTCCTTCAACACTGAAAAATACTATATTTCATGGTTTTATTTTCCAGAGGTAATTTCTCTAACTTCTCTAGTTTCTCCTTAACCAATGAAATCTCCTTTGCAACTTTAAAACCTATGCAAGTCAAAATTTTGTTGTAGCTTTGATACCACTGTTAGCTTTTGAAGCTAAATACTAAAGATAAAATAACCTCAAGATCAAAAATAAAGTTGTAATATGAAATATAAGATAATGGAAATATTCTAAATGTATAAAACTCATAAAATACTTCAATAATAACTCATAGAATTTCCATTAACAAATGCTCATGAAAATTATATCTCCATTGAGTAAATATCTCAAGTACCCATACTTAAAAACACTCCATACAAAATACATATATCTCTTGCACACACACATAGATACATATATAATGGAATGTGACTCTTAATATGGTGCACCTTTAGCCTTAACTCTCCTTGAGACTCTTCATCTTCCTATTCTATGGACTCATGTGCATATGGACTATTGTGCACATTTACATTACCAAAATACTTTTCACACTTGTGCATTTATTACATTGCATAAAACAAATACTCACACTCTACTCTATAACACTCTCATAATATAAATATGTACCCAAGGTGGTACATTAGCATGTACCAAATAATATAATATATTCTAACACATGCACATAAATATTGCAATAAAGACAATAAATCATGAAATAATATAAATGCAATACGAAATAAAAGTGTAGAAACTATATTAGGCCTCTTTGAGGGGAAACCTCCTAAATAGAACTTCAATTTAGTATTAAAAAAGATATACATCCATATTTTCTCCCTTGCATTTTTAAATACTCTTCATAACCCTAACCCTAATGCTAAAGGGTCGACTTCACACATACAAGTGGAGACCCAAGCTAGAATCTTCTACTAGAGAAAAAATTACAATTTTTATAATTGTTACATTAAATGGCCACACTTATTTGGGTGCCTCAAGTTCCACATACATGTTACAAAATATTACATAATATCATTAGGATGGGGTTCCCACATTAGAAAGATGTTTAGTACATAGTAATGTTAGGATGGGGTCCTAACAACCATATAGTTTCCAAGTCTACTTTATTCATATGATCCATCCATCTCATTACTATCCTCATATAAGAGTACTCTAGTGATCATGTCTAGCTTTGATATGAGCTCAACCTCAACTAGTTCATTATCTACAAATTCTAGGAGTTAATTCTAGTTAACTACTCTATTGTCCAATTTGTGTAGGATATAATTCCATGGAGGTTTATTTCTATCTTGATAATTTTACCATCCTAGGATACCTTCATATGTGCGCAATCCATTGCTAGATAACCATCCTTTAAAATATTTCTAGTCTATTCTCTCGATAACCACATCCCAAAATAGGATGAAAGGTTGATCTCTATCACTTCCTAGACTATAACTAGCTTTGGGTGTTTGGATACAATCATCACCAAATATTTCAATATGATGGCTACATTGACCTAGGTTCCATACATTTGGATAGGCCTCCTAGCCATTTTAGAATATGACAACTTTATTTATTCACATACTGCATTAGACAACATTGTTATAACTACTTTCAAATTAATAGTACAAATCCTAAAGATATAGTTTTAACTTTATAGACCGATATGAAAAGTAAATAGATTCATCATTTTGGGTTTAGGAGCATTAAGAAAATCAATGATATTCACTTGAATATCAAACAAATCCTATGCTATAAGGTTTTACTACTTTAGATGTATGTAGTGAAGCATTGTGAGATAGAGCTATTTTTGCTTTAGCATAGTTATACTCCTGCTTCTTTAAGGCTTCTTATAAAAAGTCCAAATGAACTTCCAACATACTTACATTGAATGGTATTTTATTCAACTCATTAGCAATATTGAACCTAGTATTAATCAACTACCTTCATTATTAGGTGTAAGTTTTCAAAATTATCTTATGGCTACAACCATACCCTTACCATTCAAGGTAGGGTATCTTAGGTTCCTCTTGGCTTCTTCTTGTAGTATTACCACTTTCCCTATTCTCTATCAATGTTATTACAATTTTTAGCCACAATCATATTTACCTTTTGTATTATAGTTTGTGAAATCTATAGTGTCGTATCTCCTTGCTCTCTCCTAGATGTCATATCTTGATTAGTTGCCATTGGCACCTTATCCTTGATGTGAAGTAGAGAACATTCCCTAACAAGAATAATATTTTTCATATTGATATTAGATAGTTTGGGTGGTTTTGCCTAAGTTTTTAAGGGCCTAATTTGATCATCCATTACCTTTCTTTTACTTTTAGTCATGACCCATTTTTGGTTTGTAAGGACTACTAGCTCTTAAAAATAAAGCTATCCTTTCTTAGTTGAGTTGCCAAAATTTTCTAGAATAACATTCCCTGGGGTTAGTAAGAATATAATCAATTATGCATCATCCCTAGTGGATCCACCATGCTAGGTTGTTACATGGTAGCTAACTTAAAAAAAACATTAGAGAGGTTGCCATTTTATACATCATCTTCTCTTATTCTGCTTGAAAATGCTAGTTATTTATTGAAATCCATGTATTTATTATAGAAATAACATATTCCAAAGGATTATGACTAGCATTACTCTTAAGGCACCATAAGGTATTTGTTTTTAAACTAGTTTTGAACCATATTTTATGCTTTTGTACTAGTTGGTCTAGGTATTTTCTCTTTGGTAAGGTAAGGAGTCTATTGTTGCTTCTAAATACCTGAATATTTCCATACACCACCTTGATTATGCCTCTTCTCCAAATTTGCTTGATTCATTAATATTTTCATTATTTCCCTCAATTCATTCACTTCTAATTTTGAGGTATAGAAGTGGTACTAATATTAGATTATTGAGGTAGAGTGGGTAAGAATGGTAGTTGGGGCTAGGGGGCAATAATATTAGGGGTGCTCTAGTCTAGAAAAGTCACCATATATGGAGTGTTAGTTTGGGGATATCTATTTTTTTTGGATGAGTCCTAAGTGGGTTGGTTTTGGGTATTTGAAATGGGCATTTTGATAGGATATTCTCCTAGTATTCTAGAATTTAGAAATTAATTTACATATGTAGCATAATCCATAGGCAGAGTAAGGGATAATTTTCCAACTCTAATTAACACATCTACTTGTGCTGCTTTCTCAAAGGCTTTGGCTAAGGTAACATGTTTGGAATTATAGACCATCGAGGCTTAGATTTGATTATAGACATTTTGTATGAAAAGGTAGAGCTTACTCATCTGATGTTCAAAGGTATTAGGTAGAAAATCATTATAAACCTCCTATTATAATCATGGACTATTCTCTTAGGGATGTATTTACATGACATTAAGCTTGAAGAGGATGAAATATTCATTCCTTAGATTTACAAATATCCTCATGAAAGGTTTGACTATAGAAGCCCAGTAATGTATGAAAGGATTCAATACCATGTGGTAATATTATCTCTTAATGAATAGATCACTAATCAGACCATAATATATTCTTGTTAAATATTATGCACATATTCTAACATTTATAGTCTATACAAGTGGTCAAAAGTTGAAAAGTATTTTATAGTAGCTATAGGTATGAGAGAATAAACCATCAAGTTTAGTGGTCCTTAGTAAGTCTAGTCAATAATCTATTATTGAGGCCTTACTAGTATTTGCATTTGATAATTTTTGGGAGGATAACTCTAAGGCATTTGATACTGGGGTATACTATATACCCTTGTGATTATTATATGAATATGGCCACATATTTATTTAGAACCATTTTTTGATTTTATAGGACTACTAGTTATTAGGAACTTGTTGTTGATTGTAAGGTTTCTAGATTAAATATGGATTTGGAGGAATTTAGTTTTGAAAATTAGTATTTTGAGAAACAAGTAGGATAGGCACTCCTTATTAGTATAGGCTTTTCTATAGTAGTTAAGAGAATAACTAGTTAAATATAATGGTTGGAAATACTACATGGGATGACCACCTAGTGGAAATAATAGGTTTTGAGTAGCTTGTACGATCATCTATGTTCCCAAAAATACTAGATTTTTTTAAAATTTTGAGGAGTAATTTGATTTGGTGGTAGGTTTGAGGGAGGTTGACTTGATACCCCTTGGCTAGTGTTATGATTTCATGGATTTTGCATATTTGTTGAATTTTGGGGTTTGATAACGCTTGAAAAATCTAGTTCATAGTAGGGATTTGTTTATCAATTAGGTGAATCCTATGGGTAATTGATAAGGGGTACTAGAAGGAACTTACTTTTATATTGAACCAACCTTTGGTTGACTTATATTTATATAATAACTAGAGCCTACTTATAAACGATGACTTGATTGTGACACTACTCAGTTTAGTTTTTGATTCACTAGAGTTGATGTTATTGCATTTATACTTGCTTCATAAATTATTGGAATGGACTTAGCAAGTAGAGGACTATTAAAATTAGAAAATACTTGTGAAATTTTGCACACTATATGAGGAGTTAGTAATCACACTTACAATAGTTGGAAGAGTAGTGGTGCATGCTTTACCAATTTTTGGAATAACATATTGATTATGGATTGTTGGATGATTAGGTAAGCCTACGTATTCTATAAAAAATATGATGGAATGTTTTTTATTTCTTAGCAAAGTTTGCCATTGTTTATTTGGTAGAATTTGTTGAAGGAAGCTTCTCTAAGCCTTGAATCAAAATTACTATAGAAGGTTTCTTTCCTTTCCTTCATTTCCTTTGGTACTTAATCAAATTTACTTGCTCAACCTCTTTACATTTATCATGTGATTTAGACCTTGTATTCATAAGAGATAACACTAATAATTATATCTAATTGATGTTTGTTATATTTGTGATAGCAAAAATCACTCAAAAAAAAGTGAATTCAACTAAAATTTTAAAATTAGGATATTTCCAAAAAATTTGTAATTCTTGAAAATCCCTAGAATTAGGACTTATCACTTAGAGGAGTTGAATTATGATTGGTGACATCATTATCCATCAAGAAGGAATTCAATATATTATTGAATAAGTCAATGAATAGACAAAATTTAACTTGGAAAAAGCAAGGAAATTTTTGGAGGGGGGCAACATAAGGATGAAATAAGCTAATTTTGATGAATCATAGGCTAAGTCAATAAATTGGTAAGGTAAGGAATTAAACAAAATTTGATATGAAATGATGGATTGGAGGTCACTCAAAATGTTGAAAAATTGTTGAATTGTTGATAAATCATTGGAACATGAACTTGCAAAAATTCTCGAAATCTTTCAAATTTCTTCGTAGACTTATGAATTAATGGATTTGGACACAATACTAGTTTCCAAAATCTAATTTTTGATTCAAGATAGATTTCTAGGTTGGATTTTTAATGGAATTGCAATTTGCATTAGATTCATTGGATTATACAACAATGTTGTCTATAGGGTTAGAATGTAAAAATAGATCATATTTGAGTCAATCGAACATAGATTCACTAAGATTTTTTGGGGTTTTATCAATATCAATATATTCAGTAAATCCTTTTATGGATGTGATGAAATTTATGATAAATCAATATAGAACTAAGTATAAAAATGAAGGTATGGTGAGGTGCATTCCACTAGACATTCCAAAAAATGTTGATCTATGGAAGTGGCATATAACCATGAGATCACATTTCAACAATTGGAAGAAAAGGGGGAATCCTCTTAAACCTTAAGATTTAGGGTGAATCCTTACTAACCTAAATTAATTTAACTAATCTAAGTGTAGAAAATAAAATTTGTAGATATAAGAGTGTGATAAATGAAAATAAATTTTAGAAAATAAAATATAGGTAAAGCCATAGCAAGGCTAGTGTACAATTAATTGTACCATCAGGGGATGGTAGAATAATGACAACTTGATCACTATTCATCCATCATGCAACTAAATTTGGAAAGAGGACTAATAGGTAGGTGATAAGGAAGTTTCACAAACACCATCACTTCATGCATCAAGAAGTTTGAAAAGCAAGGCACAATTGAAACATGAATGTCATACATAATTTTCTATTTGTATCAAAAATTAAAAATACAATCAAGAAGATCCGCTCTAATATTTCTCAAAATGGCCAAAACATGTTTACATTGAGCTCAAGGCTCCTTTTATTTTAGTAGGAAATAAGATATTTGAAAGGTTTCCCAAATATTTTAACAAACGTTTACAAGAAGATAAGCCCAAATGCTTCTAATAGAAACACAAATATTACAAACAAGAATCCTTCCATGCCATACAAACATAAAAATATAGAAAACAACCTACATCAAATAAAAACTATCACCTATTGAACACAACAAAGGCTACACTTGAAGCAATAGAGGAACAAACTTCCTTTTCCTATATTAAGTTTTTATCCCACTATCTTCACACCTGATTGAGCTTTATGGATAACACACTTTGCACCAATCCTAATAACTTGCTATCCTCATAAAAGTGTAGACAACTTCCCCATAACCAAATCCAACTATCCAACTATCCAACAATATTCTCATAACATGATAATATTGGTTTAAATTCCATAGCCTTTCTAATTGAGGGAGGATCCAAAAGAAAAACATAATCCTTAAATTAGAGATGACATTGGAAGGGACCATTTGTTATAACATGAATGTCTTTGTTTTCTATCTATTTTTACGTTTGATATCTCTCCCTAGCATATCAACAAAATTAGTAAAGACATAAGGAGATGGTGGGTGTAGGCGGTAATTCTGACATGACACCATCACAATTGCCACCAATAATCTGAAGTAGATTTATACACATGATAAGCACACACTGATATTTTTTATTGTAAATAGTTTGATTTTAAATTTTTCCATAGTTACGTCGCATGGAGTTGTGTGATGATATGTTTATGTTTCATACTTTGTGTTTATGTGTGAGGTATTTTTTATTAGTAAGTTGTTATAAGATGTTGTTTGTATAGTTAGATAACTATATCTTCTTGCTAAGTGATTATTTATAGACCCCTATATTTATTATTTAGCATCAACAATATCATATTAGTCATTGTATTATTGATGTTGGTAGTGTTGTAATGATATTATAGATGATGCATTATATTATTCATATTGGTAATATAAATCTTTCTTTGACTCATTCTACTATGTATGTTTATGGATTATCTTGTTGCATGTGCACTAATGTTTTGATATTTATTATATCTTCAATTCAAGAATACCAAACTATAATGTTATATTTCATGTTGTTGTCACAAGTCTGGATCGAGATCTACAACAATGACATTTAAATTGAAGTAGAAGGTGGATGATTAATAATCTAATGCATATATGTGTATGTGTACATGGTTAAGAACTCACCTTTCCAACCTACCAAAAAATATTTCATTCTATCCAAAATTGAGTTTTAGAGTTGTTGAAGTATGTATAATGTGATCTCATTAGGTCAAGGCCAAATTTTTGACTATGGATATTCTTCATGTAAGACTACAAGAATCACTTATGTAAGCCTTTAGGTATTTTTCTTGTAAGAATACGAGCATCTTCATGCAATCCTAAGGGCACACTTAACGTATTCAACCTTAGTGAGATTGCTTAATACACCTATATTAATAACCTTTATTTTGGCTAGATAATAAAGGGTTGTACTCATATTCCCCATCCTTGAAAAATTACAACTGTCTTCTTTAGATCTTGAGAGTTTATAAATAAATACACTTCTCATCTCAATTGAGATGCTATAACTAGAAAGCTACATTATTTTCATTGAATATTTGAATTCTTGATTTTCATTTTCAAGATCTTTTTAATTATTCTATGAATACAATTATTTTAGAATTTAGCATCTTTCTTGACATTTTCCTATAGCAGCCTTTACAATTCCAAAACTTCACCTCCACTATCTATGTCTTGCATCTTATTAGAATAATATTTCTAAAATATCGCACTAACATAGTTCACTTTACTAAATATGGATTGCTAGTTTCCTTCCTGAAACACAAGTGCAACCACAAAAATTATAATAAATAGTCTAAAAAAAAAGACATTATTGTTACAAAATAAAGTAGATATTACCAATGGAAAATATTAAAGTAAATCTTAATAATTAAATGAATCAGGCGATCAAAATTTTCTTATCAGCTTCAACTAAAATTACTACTTTCTCTAACCATGTAAAGGAGAATTTAACTTCACGATCCTCAATCAAAACCCCTCTATTGGCTAGCTTATTTGCACATTTGTTTCCTTCCCTTAATATATGTGTAAACCTAATTTCTTCAAACTCTTTAGCAAGATCTTGAATTTCCACAATTATCTCTTGTATGTTCCATGGAGCCTTTAATTTTCTCAAAATTACATTTATTACTATGAGAGAATCACCTTCCATCCATACTCTATGTCTCTATATATAAACTTGATTAAAGGGTGTAATATATTTATTATATTATAATTTAACCTTCAAATCAAGTTATATCTACTTGAGATTAACATCTAATTGGGGATTTAGTATCACTATAAATACTCCTCAATGACTACTCCATTGCATTACTTTGTGATATATGTGAAATATTGTGGGGTGCCTATGTACATCCACCCCTTTTTCCTTTCTTGTCATTTATCTTTCTCTCTTTGTTTTGTTTAACTATGATCATGGTGAATGTATATTTCAAAACATTTTTAGGAAGTATTGTAAATTCCAAATTTGTATCAAAGAAAAAAAATCAAGTTACATCACTTGAGAACAAAATATATTATCTTCCTTAAATGTTAATAAAAAAGCTCTTAAGGTAAAAAAGTGAATTGTTTGCTTGTGTCTTGTCTTTGATTTTTTTAATTGGTTATATGGGATTGAAACAGTCCCACCCGTATTACATCATTGCCACATAGTGGTATTGCAACAAATTGGATATTATTCATGTATCACTAGGGTTTCTCAAAGAGGTCCTAGTTCCCTTGTACTAGGGTTTGAAGTTGGATCTCTCAGAAGAAAACCCAAAGACATACCACTATGATAAAAGCATAGGTTTTTGAAAAGGGGGTTTTGAACTTGGGTCTCTTAGATGATAATCCAAAGGTGTACCACTACGGTATCCCTTGTAGGACTAAATTTTAGGTTAAAGCACTAGTTTTTGAAAGGACCCTGATCCTCTTATATCTGGGTTTGAAATTGGGTCTCATTGATGAAAACCTAAAGACATACCACTATGGTGTCCCTCATGGGACTAAATTTTTTTAGGGTAAATCATGGGTTTTTGAAAGGGGCCTTAGTCCCATTGTACTAGGGTTTGAACTTGGGTATTTTGGATGAAAACCTAAAGACATACCATTATGGTATCCCTAATGGTACTTTCTTATCTTTAAATTTTTAAAATTTCAAAATTTAAAATCAACCACCAAGCCCTTTCTCTTCATGACTTTGTTTTTCCTTGTTGCCATTTTCTCTGTGCGCATGTGTTTGTGCACATTGTCTTTTTTTCTCCATACTAACCTTATTGTGAATCTCCTTTGGACCTCCATTATATTTAGATATGGAGAGCAATGGTAGGTACTATTATTTTCTTCCTTTTTATTATGAGTTTGACTTCCACTTGTGCAATCATTTTTTTGTTTTGACATCATGGCATATTCTTGTTTTTCAATCAAGTTTAACTCCCACACATCCAAGAGAGCATCATGGTGGTAATGTACTTTGGTGGTAGACAACATGTTGAAATATCAATTCTATAGGATAATATTTATTGATAGGGGTGTTGCTTCTATGAAGGCATATCCTATGGGTAATGTAAGAGTTGGTGTAAGCACCCTCTCTAACTATTGAACTAGAAAAATGCCCTGACTTCTAATTAAGATTTGTGCCACAATTCTAGTTCCAACAAAGTTGGAAGGGATTGCCAATTTGTTCTTCCACCATCCAAATTTAGGCTAGATCCCTACTATTCCTCTCAAAATACTCCTACATTAATGTACACGAAATTGCATTGAAAGTATAGTGTGGAAATAAAAATACCTTAAAGATTAAAGGTGTAAGTAATTCAAACAAATATGGGTTTAAACTATAGTTATAAAATTGTACGACCAGTCAACACATGAGAATTTGAATAACATCGATGTTCATCAATTCATTAGATTATAAAATTGATAAGTGAATGACAAGATAAGCAAAAAGGACTATATCATCATAACCACACAATTAACAAATAAGAAGGATGGTTCCACTGATGGAATGCTAAAGACTTACCAATTTATTACAATCTCATGAGGTAAAAGCACAACGTGGGTTTCATAAAGTGTAGCTCTAAATTCTCTATTGGGAATTCTCCTAGATTATTTCATAGGTCAATGTTCAAGGATCATACAAATATTACTAATAATAATATTGTATACAAAATATTATTAATCAAGTCTACTATAGCATACACGAAGCTATGCTATTTTGATACGTATTACAATGCATCAATATTTGTATCCAATAAATAAATTTACATGACTCTTCAATATTATGACTATTTATCTCATCAAAACAATTGAGATATGCATCCTTTCACTTTCATTACATTATGACAAAACTCTCATGACTCTTCACTTTACGTCATGCCACATCTCATGTGACTCTTCACTTACTCACTTGACACTTTGCACACACACTTGAACACTTCTCACTAGCATACCTTACACACTTTATTACATAACACATGGACACTTTTCACACATTGACACACACATAAGATAAATATTTAACACACTCCCTAATCTAATAAATCATTCCCTAAAATAATCACACCCTAGATTATTTCATGACCAAATAATGTAATATATCCAACACCCCTCGTATTGCATTATTTGGTAAAAATACTTTTGACTAATAAATTCTTAGTCCAAAGTTTGGACTTTAATAAAGTCCATTTTCTCTTGCATAATTTTTATTGAACCTTTTTTAACTTCTCATCAAAAGTTTAAAAGGCTTAACTTCCTCAATTGTAACAGGTTTTTCTAAAGTGGAACTTGCATCTTCATTAGCTTGAGTCTTTTCTCTTCCAACTATTCTCTTCCAGGTCTAATCCATGATACTCTAGAAAACTCTTTTGACTTTATGCAAAAATAGATCTTCTCAACACCCTCAAAAATATTTTTTGTGCTTTAATTACTACTTCCACGAGGGCTTCTTATTAAATACATGCTTTCATACTTTTAGCAAAAATAATTACTATTCATGCAATACTCATGCTATGTTCATTGATCTCTGATGTATTCTCATTCACCAAGTTTGAAAATTATTTACCAAATCTAAAAAAAAGTTTACCTATTTCAAGATCTTCCACGCCATCATAAGCTGGCGGGCACTCATACTTAGAATACTGTCAAGTAATCTCTTATTATCACAAATTGCTACTATGGTATATATTCTTAGTAATGTTTGAATTTGATTTTTCATGTCTTCTTTTTCTTTCCACACTGTCTCAATAGATGTGTTGCACAACTACCACTTGTGACATTGTAGAGATTTATAACTAATATTCAAACAACCGTTATTCTCTACATAATATTTTGCTATGATTCATTACAGTAAAAATATTATTTTAATACCTTTCAATTTGATGTTCTATAAATTTAACCATTCTTCTTGTTCTTGAATATAAAAACTCCTTGTAAATAGACCATGAGGCATTTGATAACCGTAACTTCATGCATGATATTCTATTTTTGCCTAATGTACTTCCTAGATTCTATAGCCAAAGTCTCTTCAATTCTTTGCCTTTGAAGAAAAGAGGCTTCTATATGTATAGATGCATGACCATTGGAATAAGATCCATCATATGTTTCCATCATGGTTCCATCTGATAGTATACTACTACTTGAAATTGCTCCAGGATATGCACAAGATGTTTTTGAAGTTGCAAAATCATTTGCTACAAGCAAATCATTTAGCAAAACTGTAACACCCCAGGTCTAACTCACCTGGTTGTCCAAAAATGAAGTAAATTTTTATGATCAAACTCTTAGAAAGCATAAGAAACACCCATATTAATTAGTACATAGGCATAAGATTACTTGTTTCAAGAAAACTGACCACTGCAGACGATCCCTTAAATGGTTGAGATTGGACAAATATTGCAAAAGGTGCCATTTTGTGAATACCTTTGTCTCCATTACTAAAAGTCTATATTAACAGTATGGGGTTATCCATCCAAGGCCCATAACACTTGAATGGGTGAACGCATAATTCCCCATCCCATAGCATGGTATACTTAGGGTCTTTATCCTGAAATTCTACCTGAAGCACATATGTTATTCTTTTCTTCTCAATGCTAACATATAGTGTTAGTATGCCTAGCTAAGAATCCACCTTCCTTGGATTCAACTAGGAACCACCGTTACTTTGGCTTAGGATCAGGTATCTCAAGCTATGCTACGATTGATGAAGAGTTGTCTCATACCAACTCTTCGCTAAACCTTCTAGCTTTGAGGTCAAGCTTCCCTTATAACACCTCGATAATTAGCTAGAAATTCCCCAATCAAGCATAGAATGTGAGACCCCTCACGGTACTACTCACATATCAACCTAGAGAGGGTGTCCCCTACCACCCTTCATTACTTGTTCATGGTAATAAGACCACTTGTCCAGGTAGGATTACCAGAAAATGATTGGTTATCGAATCACAACATTTGCCCTACTTGCAAATACCGGTGTTGGGTGTATTATGATTCATAATGATTGCCATTCCTGCAATCACCAATAATGAGTGTAAGAATGATGAATGTCCTCGTAATTATTGGTACCCTTCGATGGATAATTCTTCATGATAAAATGGTTTAAGGATAAGGTCTACTAGGGCTTCATAAGCTAGATTCTTATTCATACAAATTAATTACTTTAATACTTTGATTTTATTTATAAATTAAAGTAGGTAAAATATCATACATGTATATGCATACATAAGTTAAAGAGAATATTTTAAACCTAATAAATACAATATCATTCAAACTGTAGCATGAGCGAGTGTGTGAGGGGGTGGGTGTGTGGTGGCTATGTGTTAAATTTCCTATTGATAAGCATAACTCTCGGTTTTACAAGGGGTCATGGTTGGAAGGAGACTGCTCAACCCTGTGCATTGGTTGTAGGGGTTTCTCACACTAACCAAAAAAAAAAAAAAAAAATACAATATCATTAAATATTTTTAATTAAAATATAATATCATCACTAATTAATTATCCCTTAATAAAAACCTTATAATCTTATTACTTTAATTAAAAAGTTATTAAAAAATATATATAAAAAATAAAAAATAAAAATAAATACAATATCATTAAATATTTTTAATTGAAAAGATAAAATCATCACTAATTAATTATCTTGAGGCCTAATAATATTATTACTTTAATTAAAAAGTTATTATTAATTTCAGACATTTCACTTATGGACTACTTAGAAAACTTCTTGCCTTCCTAATGATTAAATTAATTAAAATAAACAACTATTTATTACCTTCTTAATGATTACATTAATTAAAATAAACAACTATTTATTAAAAATATACTAAGCACTATATTCTAGGTTGTAATCATGTAAACAGTTTGTATCTATGAAAATAAGTAAAATTCCTTCAATAAAGTCAACATACTCTAGTTTAAGAAGCTTTTAGTAATTTATTAACGACTATAATTTTTTTTTTTAATAGGTTAGTAACTTTTAAACCACTTAAAATTTCATTTAAAAGATACTCAAAGAAAATAAGTAAATAAAGGAATCTTAAACAATAAATAAGACCTTTAATCAAGTAAATATTCATCCTAACGTTTTTATTTTATTTTCATTCACATAATGCTATTAATTAAAGAAAACAAATAATCTAAAGCCAACAACCCTTGAATCAACTCAAACATAAAGACAAAGTTAAAATAACATTATTATAAGAAAATGATCTCACACCAATATTATTAATTGGATTTTGGATACTCAATTAACTTTTTGGCACCAATATTATTAATTGGATTTTGGATACTCAATTCAACTTTTTGGTAGGGTGGAGATTCGAACCTAGGACCTTCCATGGAGGATTGCCCTCTCCTCTCCAACTCACCTACAACACATGGGTCTTTAATAAATACTAAGGCTTATGGTTTATGCTTTATTTTGTAATTAGGAAACTTATCTTTATTTGTAGCTTATCTTCCTAAGTTTATAAAAAGAAAACAAAGGCTAACTAAAACCAAGGTTTAAATAAATCATAAGGGTAAATAATCATTAAACCATAAAGTCAACAAAGACAAAGCTTAAATAAAGTCAACAAATACAAAGCTTAATACAAAGGCTACTTTGTGTTTGCATTATATAGCTTAAGGTTTGATTTCATAGAGGTGATTATGAAATAGAAATGGTTAAGTATGCTTTGCTAAATTAGGAGAATTTATTGCTAAATATGAATTGTGAGTGGCATTTAAGGCATTTACTTAGAATGTTTTTTTGTCTCCTTAGTTTGTTGGGAAATTAATTGTTAAAATTGGTTTATTTAGTTAAGGTCTTTAAATTGTGTTAAGCTTGATTAGTGGACACCATTGAAGAAGCATTAAATCTAGTGCTAATTTATCTCTAGATTAGTTACAAGTTAATTATGATTAACTAGGTTAATTAATTAGTTGCTTAGAAATGAAGTAAATATTAGTTGAAGAACTGGTATGTGTTTGATTGTGATTGGACCACCTTGGTTGCAAAGTCAAAGATAACTCCAATTTCTAGATAGCATTTATGATGGATTCATGCCCAACATTTTTTAATAATAAAAAAATGGTTATGGGGGGAGGGTGAGTTCCATTATAAATAGAGGTATTTGGGAAGGTAAAGGGAGAGCAATATTTTGCGGAGTGAGATAAGGGATTATGCGCTCCAACTGAGTTGGATCAGAAACCAGAAATATCGCATTCTTTGCAAGATGGCATTGGAAATCTAGAGGTTCCTAGGAAGTATGCTCTCTGAGCTTTGTTCGGATAAAAAACTAGATGGGCCTTGTGATTTGCCATAGTTTTTCCTTACCTCATTGATTTGCTAAAAAAAAGATTCATGTATAAGTCAAAGTATTGGAAGACTTTCTAGAGATTGAATTGGAGAAAGTCTGTAAAAAATTTAGGTTAGGGTTAAGATCCCAACTATAGTATGACTGATGAGTATGCTTGTTTGGTGATTGAGTTATTGTTACAGTCAGTCTTTCTTGTTGTTAAGGTTAAAGGTTTTATTATGGAATAAAGAAAAGAGGTATGTGTAGAAAAGTTATTCATTGTTGTGTGTTGGGGATTGTTGATGAATTATTTGTTCTTTATGGCGGTCCATTCATATGCAGTTCATGTATTTAGAAGAAGGATTTAATGCTATAGTTTATGTTGTAACGTACATTGCATGCATGCATGTGTGGGAATCCAAGTGCAATATCAATAATTATATTATGTGTGGAGTTTTAGTGATATTCAGGTGTTGTTGATTTCAGTTTTGTGTTATAAGTGCATACCCAAAAAATGTACAACCATCCACATGCCATTGTGTAAAAAAGATAAATAAAGAGAAAATACGATTAATGATTGTTACTCATTATTGGAAATGATATTTGTGTGATTAAAATGCAAATGGGTATTTTCCAAGATTAAGTTATTGGGCAGAACAAGGGTTTTTACCACACCGTACAAGCAGCGTACCAAAATGTACAAGGGTTTATAAATTCATAAATTTTATGAGTTTTAGCTTGATATTGCATTTTTAAACATTCAGAAGGTAGATTAATGAGTTTCCAGATGAATAGTTGCCAAGTGGTTGAGATTTAGGAATTGTACAGTTGTGAACTGTACAATTGTACATTTTGAGGTTGTACAGTCTTCAATTGTATTTTTTAGGAATTGTACTATTGTGAATCGTAAAACTGTACAAATTGGATTAAGTTAAGTGCAAATAGTGGGAATTCATCTTAAAATTTCTCATTCCACCCCTCCGGGAAAATTGCACTCCACTCATGCTACAGGTGAAATAAAGTGTAGTGGTATTTTGCCAAATATGATAGGGTTTATGGATAAATATTATAGATATAGGATTTATGGTTTGGATTAATAAGTTATCTCACTATAACAACTTTGGGTCTTAAATTTATATTGAAATAAATATAAAAGGGCAAAAGGGTCTAAATAGTGATATTAAATAATTATCTTAAAAAAAAACTCATATTTAGACTTTAGCTAAAAGTTAAAGTCCACAAAGGAAAATTTGTATCTGAACCATATACACCTATTGAATAGAGCTTAATATATTTAAGGGGTTATAAATATCCCTAGCCTAGTACAATAATGTTATGACTCAAACTTGTTTAAGGGAATATAATGCTATATGTCTCAATGAAGAAGTTAAATCTATAGTGGAAACTTAGATTGACTTGTTCTAAACAGTGTAGAATATTATAGGTTTGATTATATGTGTACAAGGCAAAAATAGATTAACCTATTCATAGAAGGTTTTGGTTGTTATGATGAATGCTCTTTAACAAACTAAGTATGATGCCAGTATCTTAAAAAGAAAAAAAATGTCTCTTAAGGATTGTGGTCACACTTAAGGGGTTAAATGAAGGAATGTTCTTCTTTGATATTGTGATTTTGAGCTGTGCACAAGTTTATTTGAATGTTAGTTTTGGGTGCTTTTATCTTAAAGTTTTGATAACCTAGGAGAATAAAAGAATAGCATATTTGCAATATTGTGATATTTTTGCAATTTGAACAAATAGAATCATGTATATGCACTCATACATGCTAAAATGAGGAATAAAATATCATGATGGCATAAACTAATATGGGAGAAAGGGTAACTAGGTTGCATTTCTCAGGAACTTATGGGGGTTCTCTGTGGCCAGGTCAATGGATGCAGTTAATATAGATTTGAGAGCATGTTTCCTATGTAATGGGATATGGGATTAAAGGAATGGAAAAAGTTTCATCCTTAAGAAAGTATGGGATTTCCTACTCTTGAATTGAGTTGAATGCATATTTATTTATATATGCGTAAGGTGTTTGTTAGAAAACTATTTTGCATTCTGTGGATT
The DNA here is from genome assembly GCA_028583015.1 of Wollemia nobilis. Classification (NCBI taxonomy): domain Eukaryota; kingdom Viridiplantae; phylum Streptophyta; class Pinopsida; order Araucariales; family Araucariaceae; genus Wollemia; species Wollemia nobilis. Next base: position 99,471 of record JAQPPZ010003581.1, read on the forward strand.
ACTGTTGCATGACATTATGTAATTAGTTATACATGTTCATAAATTGGATTGTCCTAATCCCGAGTGACCATTCACTTAGTACTAGTGGAACTGAGACAACTAGTACCTGAAGTACTTGCTGAACTTGAAAGAGAGTTGAAGATCAGAGGAAGTTGATGCTATATTCATCTGCATGAGACTATTATTGTAACATAAAAAGATTTATTGTAGAAGAAATGATGTAATAACTTGTAGGAGCTTATGATTTATTTATGGAAGTATAAAAATGTAACTTCCAAGTATCTGATTGTATTGGATATGAACAATGCAATCTCTTTGAAGTTTTATGTTCAGAAAAACAAGTTGTTTACATGATATAATATGTTACTTGAATTCTCAACTGGATGATTTGTTTATAAATAACTAAATTAGATATTTACATTCTATAAGTAAAAATGTGGAAACATAGGATAAACATAAATATATCAAAGAATAAATAAATGAGAGATCTAAAGAGTAGCAGTCAATGAGATATAGTGGTAGGCAACAATATTCCTATGAGAATCTATTGGATGATTCCCTTAACAAACCATATGTGGTATGGTTAGTTGGTTAAGCATTGCACCTAAAAATATTGTCTCATTGGAAAACAATGAGTAGTCAACAAGGCACATGCTTAAGGTTAGGTTGAAAGACAACTGTGGTTGGAACTAGTTTAACGTGGGGTTAAACAATAAGGGAAATGTACATTTTGGTTGAAACAAACTAGAAAATTCTCATTGATCATTATGGGACATTGGCCACTCCCATGGATAAACTTTGATCAAGTTGATTCCTGTGTGGTGCATAGCCTTGGAAACTCATGGGACTACTTGCTCAATGGAAAACTATATAAAAAGACTCTCGTATGTATGTAAGTTTTAAAAAAAATTGATGGATGTGATGGTTAGTTTTGGTTGGATAATTTGAAATTATTATAGTTGGTATCAGAGCCAGGTTAGATAGGCATAAAACTCTAAATTTGATGACTCTAAAGCAAATACAAGTAATTAAGTAAAGAGGAAAGGTACAGATGTGGAAAGTGTGCAAGTCTTGCCCTCCATGTTGAACCCCTAGTGAATCGGATTGGAAGAGCTAGATGAACCCTCCACCTTTATGGGTTTTAAGCGATGTACTTGATGCTCTTTTGGGGATCATAGTTGCCATTTGAAGCTCCAAGTAAATACTCTTACTTATTTAGTCATCGTGTTTGCACTCATCTAAAGTCATAATATAGAAAGGAGAAAAAAAGAAACATTTTAGCAAATTTAGTAGAACCATCAAAAACTTTAGTTAGTTAGATGAGAGTAGGTGCATAGTTAGTAAAAGCATTCAGTATAAGATTGTGAATTAAAACATTTCTTTAACCATGGAATATACCACCAAAAATTGGTAGTGGAGCAAAGATGCCTCCTTGAAGAACTCGACTAGCTAGTATTGATAATTTTGGAGAGGGTCATGTGGGAGAGAGTTCAGGAAACCTTGAGGGGATGGAGAATCTCACAAATTTGGTTCAAAATATGCAAGGTGAGATGTCAAATTAAAAAGAGAAGTTGACACAACAAAATAATATTTTGGAATCTCTTAGGGAGGAAATTCAAAGAAATAACAATAGGGCACTCGAAGCTCCTGCTAAAGCAGTTATGGAAGAACCAAATGACCTTGATCAGGCAGTTCAAGCTCATATTAATACTGAATTAGAGAAATAATTGAAGCATGTTAAGGTTAGAAATTTTTGAGAAAGGAAAGTGGGGATTCTATCGAGTCATGGCTAAATGAACTAGCAATTTAATTCTCTATGAGAAATTACTCATCAACCACAAAGACAATCTTTGCCATAGGTATTTTGATAGAAACTGGGTTGGAATGGTGGGAAACTTAATACAAGGATAAAAATATAAACATAATTCATTGTGAGTGGGGCGTATTTGAAAAGGCATTTAGAAAGAGATTTTTTACTGAGAAATACTATGCCAGGAATCTAGATGAGTTTACTCAGCTAAAGCAAAGGGAGCAGTCAACGGATGTATACTAAAGAAATTTCACTAGAATTCTTAAGTACATTTTTACTTATGAAAATGATGATAAAATGAATGCACATAAATTTCTTTCAAGGTTAGATCATCAGCTCAGGATCTCTATCAACATGTTCAAACCCACCAATTTAGAAGTTGCATATGATATAGCTTGTCAAGCAGAGTATAATCACAAAAAAAGAAACAATCCTATCTAAGGACCCAATAAGAACTACCAAAATCCATAAAAAAAAAGTAGAATAATGAGCCAAATCAAAAGAATAAAGATGGGTTTAAGTTTGGTAAGAGAAACGATGGGTCGAAAAAAATATTTAAGAAGAAGTTTCAGTCTAAGAAAAGGAACTTTACTAATGTGAAGAAGGCCAAACCCATGAATCATGTAGAACCAGCTCCTGCTAAAGGTAATGAAAAATCAATTCAAGGTTTGACTCAAAATTTGAAGGTTGGGTGCTATGAGTGTGAGGGTCCTCAATATGCAAGAAATTATCCATATCATATAGGAGCTAACCAGAAGACGAGATAAAGAACACAAGATTTATGCTACTACTAGAAATTAGAATCTTGATGGACAAGCAATCCCTATGCTTTTACAAGGTAAGGTTTTTGACAAAAATGTTAGAGTTTTGATAGAAAATGGTGCTACTGATAGTTTTATCTCTAGTAGCTTTTTCAAGGACATGATAGAGAATCAAAAGTCTTTGGAAAAAGGGTGGAAAGTCGAGTATGGGTCTGGATGAACCTACTCTATAGACCAATATTACCCCTTGATAGAAATCTTCCTACCCACAAATTCTATTACTTGGAAACTCTATGTAGCTCCATTACATGCCTTTGACACAATTTTAGGGGTTGATTGGTTGAAGGACCACAAGATCTTGATAAAATTTCAGGAGAGATAGGTCAAATCCACTAATGAAAATGAGAAGAGGATTAGGTTGTATAGTGAGCAAGGGATGTTCAAACCTATATTAATCTCTGCTATGCAACTTAAGAAGGTGATTAGAAAAAAAAGGATGGTATATGTGGTCAAGATGAAGGAGGTTAAGGATGATAAAAGGAGGAAATATTTGAGAAATTTTCCATCCTTAAAGAATTCAAGGATGTATTTACATATAAAATACCAAAAAATGTCCCCTAAGTGAGAATTTCATTTTACTATTGATCTAATACCCGATACAAAAATTATACATAGAGCATCATATAGGATGAAATCTATAGATATGCAAGAGCTGAAAGTGCAACTATAAGAATTGTTGGATAAAGGGCTAATTAAGTCGAGTGTGTCTCCTTGGGGTGCACTATTTTTTTTTATCAAGATGAAGGATAGATCCTTGAGATTATGCATCGATTATAGGATGTTGAATAAAGCAACAGTTAAAAACATATATCCTTTACCACGGATAGAGGATTTGTTTGATCAACTGAAAGGGGATACTATTTTCTCAAATATAGAATTGAAGTTTGGTTACCCTCAGTTGAGAATCAAAGAAGAGGATACACATAATACATCATTCAAAACTTGATATGGAAACTATGAGTTCATAGTTTTACCATTTGGGTTAACAAATGCACTTGCAACCTTCATGAACTTAATGAATAGTGTGTTTAGAAAGCAACTGGACAAGTTTATCTTGGTTATTTTAGATGTTTTATTGGTCTATTATTGTAGCAAGGAGGAGCATCACAAACATCTAAGGATAGTACTAAGGGTGTTGCGGGAAAATCATTTATGTGGAAATTTTTAAAATATGAATTCTATGTGTCACAAGTACATTACATGGGACATGTCATCTTTGTAGATGGAATTGCAGTTGACCCTAAGAATATAGAATCTATTTTAGATTGGCCAACCCCTAAAAATATAACAAAGGTTCAAATATTTATGGGTCTATTTGGGTATTATAGGAGGTTTGCGAAAGATTATGCAAAAATAGCTTGTCCTATAACCAATCTTCAAAGAAAATATAAGTCGTTCAAATGGACGAACAAATGTGAAATTATGTTCCAGCTACTAAAACAAATATTGACTAATATTCCCATGTTAAGGATTCTAGATCCTCAAGGTGACTTTTAAATCTGTACCGATGCTTCCTTAGAAGTTTTAGGAAGTGTTTTGTCACAAGATGGAGCAGTGGTGGCTTATGAGTCCAGGAAAAAAAATAGGCATGAAGTAAACTATGCCACACATGACTTAGAATTGGCCGTAGTTGTGCATGGCTTGAAATTTTGGTGACATTACTTGCTAGGAAGACCTTTTAAACTAAGAACAGATCACCAAAGTTTGAAGCGTATCTTCACTCAACCATTCCTAAATGCACGTCAAAGGAGGTGGATAAAATTTTTAGAGTATGACTTTGGGATAGAATACACAAAGGGTAAAGAGAATAAGGTGGCAGATGACATATCCAATGTACATAGAGGTCAAGCCAGTGAAGATTATTGAGTTCCACACTAAAAAAATGAGGAAACAGAACTTGTTGCAATGTAAGGTCCAATGGAATATTTATTTTGAGAAAAATGCCACCTGGGAAAAGGTGGAAGATATTAATTTTTTTTTTTGTACTTATTTGAGGACACTATGTAGTGCTTGATTTTGGCTAAGACTTTGGTTTAACATGATGGATACTTATGCAAGCTAAGTAGACTGATGGATTTTATTATGTTATGCATGGACTAGTTAAATTTTGATGATGCTTGATGAAGTAATGATCATTATTATATAAAACTGAAACATGATTATGCAACATAAGTGCTTTATCTTTTTGAATATGGTACTACTAATGTTTATTTACTACTTTTTAGGTCTAGATATTCTCGTCATATGGAAGAGGTTGTTCTTCTCATTTGAAAGAAGTTGCTCAACCATGAGGAACAAGGAACTGTCAAAAAGAGAAAGGATAAAAAAGATAATACAGAGGGTAAAAAAATAGAGAAATTTGCCCTCACATCTCCATGACTGCACTATTGGACCATGATGTCCTAGACTAGTCTCCTAGTGGGATGGCGATAGTTGACTATCTTAAAAAAATGCCAACTATAGGAAAAACAATAGTGTGGAAATGGGATTTGCATGATCAGATTGCATAATAGATTGCATGATTTGAATATGATTGCAAAATATTAGCTCAATGATTGATTTGTTCTTTGTGATTAAGGGAAATGCATTTGACTAACCTTGAGAATGAAACATAGGGGATTGTGTTTAGCCTATGGGAGAAGTATGTAACATCCTAATTTTTACCCTATTTTGTGTTTGCATTATATAGCTTAAGGTTTGATTTCATAAAGGTGATTATGAAATAGAAATGGTTAAGTATGCTTTGCTAAATTAGGAGAATTTGTTGCTAAAAATGAATTGTTAGTGGCATTTAAGGCATTTACTTGGAATGTTTTTTTATCTCCTTAGTTAGTTGGGAAATTAATTGCTAAGATTGGTTTATTTGGTTAGCCAAGGTCTTTAACTTGTGTTAAGATTGATTAGTGGACACCATTGAAGAAGCATTAAATCTAGTGCTATTTTGTCCCTAGATTAGTTACAAGTTAATTATGTTAGTTATAGTTAGTAGGGCCAGGCATGACTCTCGGGTGAATTTGACGGTGTAGAACCCCCTGGTCGTGGTCTCTCAGACCAAGGTAGCCCCGTAAGAGGTCTTTCGCTTAAAAAATAATAATTTCAATCCCATTCAAAAGCCATTTTGAATTTACAAAAATTATTTAATGTTGCTATTATATGAGAGTTTTATAATTTTGGATTTTATATAATTTCACATTTCGAAGGTAAATCAGATTTCAAGGCTTTGCATGTTTATATTTTTAGCATTCTTTTCAATTTCCAGATTTTATTTTTATTTTTCTAATCCTTCTCTTTTGCAGATTATTTTAAAACTTCAACGATTAAAAAAAAAAATTAAAATGCCAAAAATAAATACATGGGGAAATCCTCCATCATCTTTTTCAATACTGATCCTCTTATACAAGCCAAAATTGCTCAGATTCTTCGGTTTTAGATTGAAGCTATTCTTTTAACTTATTTGGAAATTTCTCTTTTTGTGGGTCGTCTACCTCGAGGCATCTGGAATAATATTTTGGATAAATTTAGGGCTAAAGTATCTCATTGGACTATTAAATGGCTTTATATTACTGGTAGAGTGTTGCTTCATAAGTCGGTGTTTCAAGCTTCATATATTTATCGATGCATGAATTAGGTCACTCCCGCTAGTTTTATTCATGAGTTTGACTCTATGTCAAGAAGATTTTTAGGGGCTGGAAATTTGGAGTCTTTAAAATAGAGTCTGGTTAAGTGGGAGACTATTTGTAGACCGAAATAGGAAGGTGGATTGGGTATTTGGTTGACTTGTCTTTTTGGTCAAGCATTGGCGACCAAGTTTTATTGGATATGGTGCATTTCTCAAGACCATGCTTGGGTTAAAATTATTTCCTTTAAGTATCTTAATGGGGTTGCAGACTCTGAGATACCTAGATACAATTTTTTTGGTAAAGGTTCTTTGATCTGGAACACCCTTAAGAAGGGGGCATCTCTTGTTAAGCAAGGTTTGTTCTAGATTTGTCTCAAAGGCTCGAAGGCTCTTTTCTAGCATGATTCTTGGGATGGTTTCCCTACAATTTTATCTATGTTTCCTCATCTTCAGGAGCTATGTAATTGTTTCTTGGCTACTGGTTGGTATAGGGTGATGGATTATAAAGTTGCCAAAATATTTGGGCAGGTGGAGGTAGTTCAGTGGAAATATCCTAGATATTGGTCGGTAGGTGGTTTTGTTTAGGATAGAGAAGAGTTGGCTCATATTTTGACTACTAGGGAGTACTCTTCTTTATAGGATGATGATGTCTTGGCTTGGGGTCCAGATACTAGAGGGGTTTTCTCGATGGCTTCTGGTTACCATGTTTTAGATAGGCAACATTTTGGGGATGAGGAGGTTCCTTGGTGGAAATAGGTTTGGAATAAGTTTTCCTAGTCCAAATGTAATTTCTATTTGTGGTTGGCTACTCGAAAAAAATGTCCTACCTAGGATAATATCCAAAAGAGAGGTTTTCAAGGCCCTTCATTTTGTTTCCTTTGTGAGAATAGTGATGAATATATAGGGCATTTGCTCTTACAATGTTCATTTGCACGGGAAATTTAGCATCTTTGGTGGAGGATTTGGAAATAGTCTTGTTCTCATACCTCTTCTCTTGTTGAGTTTTGGAGGAGTTTAGGAAGACCTCATGCTAAGGCTTTCTTTCTTCAAGTTGCATGGAGTATTAGGCCCTCATGTATTATATGGTAGATTTGTCTTGAAAGAAATCGAAGAATTTTTCAAGGTAGAAAGTTAACTATTTATCAGACTTGGTAGAGGATTATTGGTATGATCCAAGAAACTGTTTCTTCTAAATGTCAGATCAATCTTCCTTTGGAGCAGTCTGAGATTTTGATGATGTAGGATCTGGGTTTAGTGGAGAATGACCCTTGTCCTTCTGTATCAGTCAAGAGGAGAGGCCTTAATAAAAAAGTGTAGAGAGATGGCATTTGGCATCCTCCACCTCGGGGGTGTTTAATATTAATACAAATGGTTCTTATAGAGGGAATCCTAGGCATGCAAGTATTGGTGGTGTTGGGAGAGATAGCAGTGGTGCAACTCTTTTCATTTTTTCCTATTATAAGGGGAAGCATAATAATAATTATATGGAGGCCCTTGTTATTTGTTTTTCTTTGAAAAAGGTTATGCTCTGGGATGGTAGAAGATAATTTGTGAGTCGGACTCTTAGATTATTATTAATTTATTGAAGACTCATAATATTTCTAATGTTCATTGGTAGCTGGCAATAGTAGCTTGGTAGATCTTTCAAATCTATCGGTATCTAGAGTTTATTTTCTTTGTTCATATTCCCAAGGAATAGAATGGTGTGGCTGATTGCTTGGCAAAATGGGCTTTTGAGTTTTAGGAAGACTAGAATGTTAGGGAATGGGATCAACTTCCATTGGATTGTTCTCGACATCTTGCTAATTTTCTCGCTGTGGATATGCCTGCTTGAGGCTGTTATTTGTTGGATATCTTTTGGTTGGATGCTCGATGGTATTGGGGGTTTCTTTCTTCTGGCCCTTGTAAGGGTTATTGTTATGGGATTATCTATTTCTTGTAAAGCTTATTGATTCAATAAATTTTTACCATTTATAAAAAATAAATAAATAAATGGGTGTGAAGAATGAGCTTCAATATTTCATTCAAAATGATTTTGATCCCATTTCAAAGCCATTTTGAATTTAAAAAAATTATTTAAAGTTGTTATATGAGAGTTTTATAATTTTAGATTGTACATAATTTTGCATTTCGAAGGTAAGTAAGATTTCAAGGATTTGCATGTTTATATTTTTAGCATTCTGGTCCATTTCTAGATTTTATTTTTATTTTTCTAACCCTTCTCTTTTGCAGATTATTTTAAAACTTCGACGATTAAAATAAAAATAAAAATAATTAAAATGCCAAAAATAAATGCATGGGTGTGAAGAATGAGCTTCAATATTTCATTTGAAACAATTTAGTTCCCATTTCAAAGCCATTTCGAATTTATAAAGTTATTTAAAGTTGCTGTTATATGAGATTTTTATAATTTCAAATTTTACATAATTTCGTATTTTGAAGGTAAATCAGATTTCAAGGCTTTGCATGTTTGTATATATATTTTTGGTAAGTTAATTGATATTATATTATGCCAAGAAATATGAAGGCTCCCAAATACCTTTTACATCAACAGGAAACAACAGGCATCAACCTAAGCCCAAGAGGAAGTATACAAAACCCTCAAAAAAGTAGGTAAATCTTCACCTATTACATCGTTAGAAAACACTACAACAAACACAGAGAAAAAGATCCATCATTCAAGACTATAAGATGAAAGCCAAACCCAAGAAAAATAAAGAAGCCCATTGGGCACTACCCAAACCAAATAGTAGGAACATCCGAGCAACAATCTACTAATTAGGACTACCCATGACCTCCTTCTGTCCGTCCACCTTTTTTCTAGAAGCTTCTGGATTCTTCTCAGCTCCTCCCAAAGTCTAAGAATTCTGGGAAGAAGCAAGTAATTTTTTGAATTGCTTTCGATGCAAATTTTTTTTCCCACCCTATCACATTCGGTGATGGTTCCAAGACTTTTGGATTTTTCAAAAATTATGATTTCCAGCATTGTCAGATTTCCTATCTCAGTCCTAGAGTAAATCTTGTCAATCTTCAAATAAACATCTCTAAAAATATTTTTGTGCCAATGATATTTCCACATGCGGCAGGAATCGCTCAAATTGGAAAGAGTGAGATCTCCATTTGTGTTGTTGATGTTCCCACTATATCTGCAAAAAAAATCCTTTGATTTAGTCCCAAAATTTCTATTTGAGACATTAGTAGGCTTTGGGAATGAACTATTACTCCTGGTTGTTGAAAAATCATAATTTTTTTGGAGAAATGGATAAATCATGTGGCAATGGACATAGATACCAGACATGCTAGGGGTTATATGATAGGACACCCGCCTATTATGGAAATGATGTAGATTAAGATTCATGAGATGAATGGGTTCAAAACAAGTCCAGATGATCATGAGACAATCATTTAACTGATAGTTCCATAGAGAGAAGGGGTCATTAAATTGATTGAATTTGTTATTCAAAATGATGGGCCATAAAACCAAGACCTTAAAGAATTTTTAAAATTTGGTACCTATTGTCCTAATAGAACCTTTTAAAACTTCAACACTTACACAATGAGGAAACATATAAAAAACATGGTAACCCAACTAATCATTGTCAAATTTTTTAATAGTGGCTAAAGCATGTACCTCTTGTGGTAGTGTATTTGTCCAAGTCAACAAACCTGAACCATCAACCCCAATGTTTTCCAGTTTATCTGTTACCTTATTTGCTTCTCTAAAAGCATGTTGGAAGATAACTTCATGCTGGTGAGTAGCAAGTTTCCTGGCCTCTTCAATGTAGCTTCTAACTTCCCAATATGGTCTTTTGGAGCTTTTCATGTAATTAATAATATTGAGAGAATCTCATTCAATGATGATTATGCTTGGGATATGTTTGATTAATGCAAGACCTCTCCATAATGCCTTTGCTTCAACCATATGATTGGACTGTTCACCAAGGTATTCATCAAAAACTAAAATCGAGTTTCCCTTTATGATCTTTGATTATACCTCCTGCTCCTACTTTTCCTGGATTGTTTTTTGCAGCTCCATCAAAATTCAATTTAACCCATCCTTGGGGTGGGGGACACCATTTAATGTTACTTATGGGATTGGGTTGAGATACAATTGTGTCCTAGGAAATGTTTAGATAATGAAGAATGATAGTTTCAATCCTGGAACAAGGCCTTGGATCATACAAAATAATGGAAGCATTCTCTTTGGCAAAGGAAATAATTTTATTGGTTAGAATTGAAATATCCTTGGAAAAACTAGAGAACACTCTCCGATTCCTTTCTAACCATATTTTCCAAAGAAAATGATATAGATGGAACCTCCAAATTGTGCTCAGCTTGGGATGGTGGAAATGTTAATGCCATTGAATGAATAGCTCCACAATAGAAGAAGGTTTTACTCAACTTATTTGGAACCTTTGGAAGAGGTCATTAAGAATGGAAATGGAATAGAGACAATTGAGAAAGATGTGGTGGGAGGATTCCTAATTAGATAAGCATAAAAAACATCTATTTAGGATACTGATCCCTCTTTTAATGAGGTTATCAATTGTTAAAATTTTATTTTGAATGACAATCCAAGCAAAGAAAGTAACTTTGGAGGTAAGGTGTTTGATCCATACCAAATTGAAAGGAATTTGCATTTCTTCCTAGGGAATGAGGAGCTGATAAGCAAATTTGACTATAAAATTCCTATCTTCTCTTGGGGTCCAAATAATATTATCGTTAACTTCTCTTGTGGGGATGATTATGGAATTGAGCAGTCTTTCTAAGTCCCTTGATTCTTCAAGGTGATGGATGTTGCGAATGATTTTCCACTTGTAGATGATATTTGTTTTGTGAAGGAAATAAACCACTTTGTATCCAAAGGTTGCATCTGTAAATTCTTTGAGAATCCTGTTGTTTTGAGCCTGAATGAGTGGCTGATTTCCTATCTACCTATCCAACCAAAAATTTTATTGATCTACCATCCCCCATTTACCACCTGAGTCCTTTCCTCAACAAACTCTTTGTTTGGATTATTCCTTTCTAGAAAGCTGAGCCATTTATGGGTGCTATCTCATTTAGAAACTCTGTGCCCTACAAATACTTCCTCATAACTATAGTGATCCACTCCACTTGCTATTCTGATAATAATATCCATGCTTGTTTAGCCATTAATGCCAGATTTAAGTTTTTAAGTCTTCTCAATCCAATTCCTCCTTGGTCTTTAGATCTACAAACTTTGTCCTAGGCTACCATATGGAAACAACTTTTGTTTTCAGCCCCAGTCCATAAGAATTGTTTTTGAGTTTGTTCAATCTTGTCATACACTTTTGAGGGAGCTTTAAACATTGAAAGGAAATAGTTTGGGATACTTTTGAGGTATGCTATGGTTAAAATAGCTTTTCCTACTTGGGACAGAAGGTACCTTTTCTAGCCAGTTAACTTTTTTTGAACTCTCTCAATCACTGGGTTCCACACCCCCTCAATTGGTGTGCTTACAAAAATAGGAAGACCTAAGTAAACAACATAAAATGATGCAATTGAGCATCCCAAGATCCTGGCTATTTTGATTTGTCTTTGGTGAGGAGTGTTCAAGAAATAAATTTTGCTCTTTTGGAAATTTATTTTTTGGCCTATTGCTTCTTCATATAGCAAAAGAATGTATTTGATTACTTTAGCTTCAAGTATGGAGGCAAAAGTGGATAGGATCGTGTCATCCACAAATTGTTGGTGAGTAACAGGATCAATTTGAGTTGCTACTTTAATTCTAGATATGAGACCTGATATTTTGGCAGCATGAATTGTTCTCCCCAAAGCTTCCGCAACTATGATGAAAAGTAGGGGAGATAAAGGGTCTCCTTGTCGAAGACCTCTACTGCTTTGGAAGTAACCAGCTGGGTAACCATTTACAATAACTAAAAACCATGCAGTTGAGATGCAACCTTCAATCGGTTCTACCCATTCTAGATGAAACCTAAACTTGAGTAAAATAGCAAAGAGAAAATCCTAGTTAACCCTATCAAAGGCCTTGTTCATATCTAGTATGAGGAAAAAAATGGTTTTTTTATTCTGAGATGATGAATGGAGAGCCTCATGCATTGTTATGATTCCATCTAAAATTGACCTTCCTTGGACGAAGCTTCCTTGATAGTGGTCTATAAACATAGGAAGTACATCCCTCATCCTATTCACCATGCATTTAGTGAGGATTTTGTAGATAACATTGCAAAGGTTGACTGGTATGAACTCATTTAAACTCCTTGCAACTGGGATTTTGGGAATTAGTGCTATAAAGATGGAATTGAAGCTATGAGGGACCACTTTGGAAGATTGGAGCTCTCTGATTGTTGCACAAAGATCACCACCCACAATATCCCATAAATTTTAGAAAAATCTTGGAGAGAATCCATTTGGTCTAGGGGCCTTATCAGGGTTCATGGAAAACAAGGCTTCTTTTATTTCATCCTCTGAAAATATAGTAAGCAAATTTTGATTGATCCCATTAGGAGTGACCTGCGAAATATGGGATAGTAATGATTCTTTGGCCAAAGATGAACTTGGAAGAGGAGCTTCAAGAAGGGATTCAAAATGGGAAACTACTTTGTTTATAATTTCTCTGATATCTGCTGTGATGGTCCCATTATTTTTGAGCAGTTCTTTTATTCTATTATTACTTATATTCCTCATTGTGGAGATATGAATTTTTTTTGTATTTGCATCTCCCTCTTTTAACCATGTGATTCTAGACTTTTGCCACCAAAAAGCCTCTTCACAGGCCAAAACATTATGTATTTTTTATATTTTCAACATTTTTGTCCATTTCCAGATTTTATTTTTATTTTTCTAACCCCTATTTTGCAGATTGTTTTAAAACTTCTGCGATTAAAATAAAAATTAAAAAAATTAAAATGCAAAAAATAAGTACATTGATGTGAAGAATGAGCTTCAATATTTCATTCGAAACAATTTCGATTCAATTCTAAAGCCATTTCAAATTTATAAGAATGATTTAAAGTTGCTATTATATAAGAGTTTTATAATTTTGAATTCTACATAATTTCACATTTTGAAGGAAAATCAGATTTCAAGATATTTTCAGTATTTTGGTCCATTTACATTTTTTATTTTTACTTTTCTAACCCTTATCTTTTGTAGATTATTTTAAAACTTCGACAATTAAAATAACAATTAAAAAAAATAAAATGCCAAAAATAAATACTTGGGTGTGAAGGATAAGCTTCAATATTTCATTCGAAACAATTTCAACCCCAAACCTAGGTGTTTTAGGTGAGTTGGAGAGGGGAGGGCAATCCTCCAAGGGAGGTTCTAGGTTCGAATCATCGTAACAAAAAGTTGAATTGGGTACCCAAAATCCAATTGATAATGTTGGTGCGGGTAGGGCCAGACGTGACTCCCAGATGAAAGTTTTATAATTTCAAATTTTTAGTTATAGTTATCAAGGCCAGGTGTGACTCCCGAGTGAATTTAACGATGTAGAACCCCCTCATCGTGGTATCTTAAACCAAGGTAGTCCCGTAAGAGGTATTTCGCTTTTAAAAAAATAATTTCAATCCCATTCCAAAGCCATTTTGAATTTATAAAAATTATTTAATGTTGTTGTTATATGAGAGCTTTATAATTTTAGATTTTACATAATTTCGTATTTCAAAGGTAAATCAGATTTCAAAGGTTTGAATGTTTATATTTTTAGCATTCTTGTCCATTTCCAGATTTTATTTTTATTTTTTTAACCCTTTTATTTTGCAGATTATTTTAAAACTTCGACAATTAAAATAAAAATAAAAAAAATTAAAATGCCAAAAATAAATACATGGGTGTGAAGAATGAGCTTCAATATTTCATTCGAAACAATTTTGATCCCATTTTGAAGCCATTTTGAATTTATAAAAAAATATTTAAAGTTGATGTTATATGAGAGTTTTATAATTTCAAATTTTACTTAATTTCGTATTTCGAAGGCAAATAAGATTTCAAAGCTTTGCATGTTTATATTTTTAGCATTCTAATCCATTTCCAAATTTTATTTTTATTTTTCTAACTCTTCTGTTTTGTAGATTATTTTAAAACTTAGGCGATTAAAAAAAAAAAAAATACCAAAAATAAATACTTGGGTGTGAATAATGAGCTTCAATATTTCATTTGAAATAATTTCAACCCCAAACCCAAGTGTTTTAGGTGAGTTGGAGAGGAGAGGGTAATCCTCCAAGGGAGGTTCTAGGTTCGAATCTCCACCCTAACAAACAGTTGAATTAGGTACCCAAAATCCAATTGATAATGTTGGTGTAGCCTGCGGGTAGGGTGTGACTCCCGGGTGAAATTTTTATAATTTCAAAGTGTTAGTTATAGTTAGCAGGATAAAAAATGACTCCCAGGTGACTTTGATGGTGTAGAAACCCCTGGTCGTGGTCTCTTAGACCAAGGTAGCCCCGTAAGAGATCTTTCAATTATTATTATTTTTTTATTCCATTCCAAAGCCATTTTGAATTTATAAACATTATTTAATGTTGTTGTTATATGATAGTTTTATAATTTTGGATTTTACATAATTTCACATTTCGAAGGTAAATCAGATGTCAAGGCTTTGCATGTTTATATTTTCAACATTCTTGTCCATTTCTAGATTTTATTTTTATTTTTCTAACCCTTCTCTTTACAGATTATTTTAAAACTTCGACGATTAAAATAAAAATAAAATAAAAAATTAAAATGCCAAAAATAAATACATGGGTGTGAAGAATGAGCTTCAATATTTCATTTGAAACAATTTTGATCCCATTCTGAAGCCATTTCAAATTTTAAAACATTATTTAAAGTTGTTATATGAGAGTTTTATAATTTCAAATTTTACATTTTGAAGGCAAGTAAGATTTCAAGGCTTTACATGTTTATATTTTTAACATTCTGGTTCATTTCTAGATTTTATTTTTAATTTTCTAACCCTTCACTTTTGTAGATTATTTTAAAACTTTGACAATTAAAAAAAAAATTAAAATACCAAAAATAAATGCATTGGTGTGAAGAATGAGCTTCAATATTTCATTCGAAACAATTTTGATCCCATTTCAAAGCCATTTTGAATTTATAAAATTATTTAAAGTTACTATTATATAATAGTTTTATAATTTTAAATTTTACATGATTTTGTATTTTGAAGGTAAATTAGATTTCAAGGCTTTGCATATTTATATTTTTTATATTTTCAACATTCTTGTCCATTTTTAGATTTTATTTTTATTTTTCTAACCCATCTTTTGCAGATTAGTTTAAAACTTTTGTGATTAAAATAAAAATTAAAAACATAAATATACAAAAAATAAATACATTGGTGTGAAAAATGAGCTACAATATTTCATTCGAAACAATTTGATCCCATTCTGAAGCCAATTTGAATTTATAAAAATTATTTAAAATTATTGTTATATAAGAGTTATAATTTCAAATTCTACATAATTTTGCTTTTTGAAGGTAAATCAGATTTCAAGGCTTTACATGTTTATATTTTTAGCATTCTGGTCCATTTCCATATTTTATTTTTATTTTTATAACCCTTCTCTTTTGTAGATTATTTTAAAAATTTTGTAATTAAAAAAAATTAAAATGCTAAAAATAAATAGATGGGTGTGAAGAATGAGCTTCAATATTTCATTCGAAACAATTTCAATTCCATTCCATAGCCATTTCGAATTTATAAAAAAATATTTAAAATTTATGTTATATGAGAGTTTTATAATTTTGAATTTACATAATTTCGTATTTCAAAGGTAAATCAAATTTCAAGGCTTTGCATGTTTGAATTTTTAGCATTCTATCAATTTCTAGATTTTATTTTTATTTTTCTAACCCTGCTCTTTTGTAGATTGTTTTAAAAAATTGAGGATTAAAAAAATATAAAAATACCAAAAATAATTACATTGGTGTGAAGAATGAGCTTCAATATTTAATTCAAAACAATTTCAACCCCAAACCCAGGTGTTTTAAGTGAGTTAGACAGGAGAGGGTAATCCTCCAAGGGAGGTCCCATGTTCGAATCTCCACCCTAACAAAAAATTGAATTGGGTACCCAAAATCCAATTGATAATGTTGGTGCAGGTACGGTTGGACGTGACTCTCGGGTGAAAGTTTTATAATTTTGAAGTTTTAGTTATAGTTAGCAGGGCCAGGTATGACTTCCAGGTGATATTTATGGTGTAGAACCCCCTGGTCGTGGTCTCTCAGACTAAGGCAACCCCGTAAGAGATCTTTTGCTTAAAAAAAATAATTTTGATCTCATTCCAAAACCATTTTGAATATAAAAATTATTTAATGTTGTTGTTATATGATAGTTTTATAATTTAGGATTTTACATAATTTCGCATTTTGAAGGTAAATCAGATTTCAAGGCTTTGCATGTTTATATTTTCAGCATTCTTGTCCATTTTTCAGATTTTATTTTTATTTTTCTAACCCTTCTCTTTTACAAATTATTTTAAAACTTCGACTATTAAAATGAAAATATAAAAATTTAAAATATAAAAAATAAATAAATGGGTGTGAATAATGAGCTTTAATATTTCATTCGAAACAATTTTGATCTCATTACGAAGCCATTTCAAATTTATAAAAATTATTTAAAGTTATTATATGAGAATTTTATAATTTTAGATTTTACATAATTTTGCATTTTGAAGGTAAGTAAGATTTCAAAGCTTTGCATGTTTATATTTTCAGCATTCTAGTCCATTTCTAGATTTTATTTTTATTTTCTAACCCTTCTTTTTTGTAGATTATTTTAAAACTTCGATAATTAAAATAAAAATAAAAAAATAAAGTGCCAAAAATAAATGCATGGGTGTGAAGAATGAGCTTCAATATTTCATTCAAAACAATTTCGATCCCATTCTAAAGCCATTTTTAATTTATAAAATTATTTAAAGTTGGTGTTATATGAGAGTTTTATAATTTTAAATTATACATAATTTTGTATTTTGAAGGTAAATCAAATTTCAAGGCTTTGCATATTTATATTTTTTATATTTTTAGCATTCTTGTCTATTTTCTAGATTTTATTTTTATTTTTTTAACCCTTATCTTTTGCAAATTATTTTAAAACTTCAACGATTAAAAAAAAATAAAAAAACTAAAAATAAATGCATGGGTGTGAAGAATGAGCTTCAATATTTCATTTGAAAGAATTTTGATCCCATTCCAAAGTCATTTTGAATTTATAAAATTATTTAAAGTTGTTGTTATATGAGAGTTTTATAATTTATAATTTTACATAATTTTGCATTGTGAAGGTAAATTAGATTTCAAGGCTTTGTATGTTTATATTTTTATATTTTCAGCATTCTTGTCTATTTCTAAATTTTGTTTTTATTTTTCTAACCCTTATCTTCCAAATTATATTAAAACTTCTACGATTAAAATAAAAATAAAAAAATTTAAAATGTAAAATTTTAAATATATTAGTGTGAAGAATGAGCTTCAATATCTCATTTGAAATAATTTCTATCCCATTCTAAAGCCATTTCAAATTTATAAGAATTATTTAAAGTTGCTATTATATAATAGTTTTATATATATATTTTTTTGATTGGTAGAAAGGGTTTTGAAAGGTCCCTGAACCTTGTACAAAAGAGATTATAATAAATCCAAATCGACCGAGGTGGTCCAAGAGGAGAGGAATAGAAAGTTGGCAAACCTCCACCCAAGGGAAGGTGTCGCGAAATCGCGACCAAAATGGTGATGTCGCGAAATCGCGACAAGAAGCGCCGTAGAAGCCGAAAGAAGAAAAGAAGTCGCAAAAACGCGAAAAGCATCGCCATCGAAGCCGAAGAAGGAAAGAAGTCGCGATATCGCGACATGTTGCAAAGTGTCGCGATATCGCGACAAGTTTTATAATTTTGAATACTATATAATTTCACATTTTAAAGGTAAATCAAATTTCAAGGCTTTGCATGTTTATATTTTTGGCATTCTAGTCTATTTCCATATTTTATTTGTTTATTTCAAACTCTTCTCTTTTGTAGATTATTTTAAAACTTCGGTAATTAAAAAAAAATTAAAAAAAATTAAAATACCAAAAATAAATACATGGGTGTGAAGAATGAGCTTCAATATTTCATTCGAAACAATTTTGATCTCATTCCGAAGCCATTTCAAATTTATAAAAAATATTTAACGTTGCTGTTATATGATAGTTTTATAATTTTGAATTTTATATAA
Organism: Wollemia nobilis; assembly: GCA_028583015.1. Classification (NCBI taxonomy): domain Eukaryota; kingdom Viridiplantae; phylum Streptophyta; class Pinopsida; order Araucariales; family Araucariaceae; genus Wollemia; species Wollemia nobilis. Next base: position 117,928 of record JAQPPZ010003581.1, read on the forward strand.
TTTCACATTTTAAAGGTAAATCAGATTTCAAGGCTTTGCATGTTTATATTTTTAGCATTCTTTTTTTTAAATAAAGGGGTAAAAATTTATTGATAAAAAGTCTGGATTACAAAGTACAACTGAGCCCCCACCCAGGACTCAAATAAGCAACAAGACAGACTAAATCACCAGACAAGATCAACTCCCAAAGAAAACCAAAAAAAAAAACAAACCACATTAAGTCTGAATATCCTTATGGATCAACTCCCGTAGGTGTTGAGAATCCCCAGACGGGAGACTCTCCCAGTTATCAATACTCTGTCTTGAATAAAAACCACATCCAGAGAATGAACACGAATCAAATCATGAACAACTTTTTTCTGGGGATGTTGTTCAACCCCCTTACATTCCATGAAAGTATAATCATTTTTGGGGGTTATAAAAATGGGAGTCCAATGTTCTCACCAAACCTGACTCTACCAAAGTCTCCCCCATTAACTTAATTTTATCCTAGTCTTTCTTTCGACCCACCTTCATATTCTTATCTGAAGCATTTTTTTTAATTATTTTATGCTGCAATCCCAACACCGTAGGAGTTTTACAGTCCATGGATGACTGCATCAATGCCTAGGTAGGAGAGGGCACATCTAAATCCATGCCATTTTCTAAGATAACTTCACTTCCAGGGCTAGGGCCAACCATATCACCTATACTCAAAACCAAAGCCCTTTGTTCTTCATTTAAACCCCCTGTATCTAGTTCCCTTGGTTCCACCTCATGCAAAGACAACTGATTTGGTCCTGTTATATCTATAACAGGTAGCGATGTTTCAGGTATCTCCACGCACTGATCAAGATTATTTAGAATTTCAAAACGATTGAGCTGAGCATCTGGTTGGTTATCCTTAATGTCTCTTTTTGCCTTTCTTCTTTTGTTCCGAGGTTTTACCGTAACAAAGCCTTCCTTATCCTGATCCCCCTCCTTTATCGGGGCTTTTCCTTTATCCATATTTTGTACAGCTTGAGAGGGCCCATGATTTGAAGCCACAGGTAGGACAACCTTAGGGCATTTTCTTTGTAAGTGGCCATATTCATGGCAAATCCGACAACAAAATGGAAGAGCTTCATAGTCAAGTTTTTGAACCCATGTGGTTGATCCGAACTGTATTTCAATAGAATCTAGAATAGGATTGTTTAAATCAATTTCAACATAGATATGGGCAACAGAGATTACCTTTTTATCCAAATATTTGTCCTGATGGCCCAACCGACTTCCCAAGTAGAAGGGCAATCATATGCAAGATGTCATTTCTCCAAAATTCCAAGGGGAGCCACGGAAGCCGAACCCACACCGGAACCCATGACGGTCGCTCCTCTGATGGGTTGAAACCCACATGCCAGGGTTTAAGAAAGAGTCCCTCTTGGTTACAGAAATAGGGACCTCCTTCAAATTCTTTGTTACGATCCGCAAGACAAGAAAAAACCACCATAAAATAGCTGTTTGCACTCAAGCATCACCTCCACATCACCTTCAGGGTTCCAAGTCTTCCTAACCCAAGCCTCCACAAAGGGAAGAGAAATTCGGATGCCCATAAATTTACTAATAAGCGCATGTTTGGTTAAATACTCCACATCTTCTGCCACCGAGTCTGGTTTAACCACTAGAACCGGCCTAGCTTCACATTGTTCCAAACATCCATTGTTCTTTAACAAGCGATTCCTGGCATGCAATGGGAAATCCTGTTCCTTCCAATCATTTTTAAAAGAAATACCATCCCTAGCATGCATGCTCTATGACGGACCTGATGCCATCACTACATTCCTCCAGTTGTTCATACCTCCTCCAGAAACTGCTGCCATCCCCGCAGAGCCCACTAGATAGGTCTCAAAAAAATTCCAGCAAAGCAGCTTTCCTCCCTGTTGACAATATTATGTTGATATAATTCATTTTAACTTTTAACTGCAATTATACATAAAACACGCATTGACTAAGTCTTTAGAAAACCAGATCAATATTTGTAGAAAATTCGAACGCATCTCTTCAAAATGAAGATATTTTTAGCATTCTTGTCTATTTCCAGATTTTATTTTTATTTTTCTTACCCTTATCTTTTGCAGATTATTTTAAAACTTCGACAATAAAAATAAAAATAAAATAAAATTAAAATACCAAAAATAAATACATGGGTGTGAATAATGAGCTTCAATATTTTATTCAAAATAATTTTGATCCCATTTCAAAGCCATTTTAAATTTAAAAAAATTACTTAAAGTTGTTATATGAGATTTTTATAATTTTATATTTTATATAATTTTGTATTTCAAAGGCAAGTAAGATTTCAAGGCTTTACATGTTTATATTTTCAGCATTCTGGTACATTTCCAGATTTTATTTTTAATAAACTAATCCTTCTCTTTTGTAGATTATTTTAAAACTTCGACAATTAAAAAAAAAAAAAAAAAAAATTAAAATGCTAAAAATAAATGCATGGGTGTGAAGAATGAGCTTCAATATTTCTTTCAAAATGATTTTGATACCATTCCAAAGCCATTTTGAATTTATAATATTATTTAAAGTTGCTGGTATATAAGAGTATTAAATTTCAGATTTTACATAATTTTGCATTTTGAAGATAAATCATATTTCAAGGCTTTGCATGTTTATATTTTTTATATTTTTAACATTTGTCCATTTCTAAATTTTATTTTTAGTTTTCTAACCCCTATTTTGCAAATTATTTTAAAACTTTTGCAATTAAAATAAAAATTAAAAAAATTAAAATACAAAAAATAAATACATTGATGTAAGGAACGAGCTACAATATTTTATTCGAAATAATTTTGATCGCATTCTAAAGCCATTTCAAATTTATAAAAATTATTTAAAGTTGTTATATAAGAGTTTTATAATTTCAAATTCTATATAATTTCACATTTTGAAGGTAAATCAAATTTCAAGGCTTTGCATGTTTATATTTTTAGAATTCTAGTCCATTTCCAGATTTTTATTTTATTTTTTTAAATCTTCTCTTTTGTATATTGTTTTAAAAATTTGGTGATTAAAAAAAATATATATATATATATATATATATATATATATATATATATATATGTCAAAAATAAATATGTGGATGTGAAGAATGAGCTTCAATATTTCATTTGAAATAATTTCAACCATAAACCCTAGATTAGTTACAAGTTAATTGTGATATTTATAGTTTGCAAGGCCAGGCACGACTCCCGAGTGACTTTGACGGTGTAGAACCCCCTGGTCGTGGTCTCTCAAACCAAGGCAACCCCGTAAGAGGTCTTCACTAAAAAAAACAATTTCAATCCCATTTCAAAGCCATTTTGAATTTATAAAAATTATTTAATGTTGCTATTATATGAGAGTTTTATAATTTTGAAGTTTACATAATTTTGCATTTCGAAGGTAGATAATATTTCAAGGCTTTGCATGTTCATATTTTAGTATTCTTGTCCATTTCTAAATTTTATTTTTATTTTTCTAACCCTTTTCTTTTGCAAATTATTTCAAAACTTCGACAATTAAAAAAAAATAAAAAAAATAAAAAAACCAAAAATAAATACATGGGTGTGAAGAATGAGCTTCAATATTTCATTCAAAATAATTTCAATCCCATTTCGAAGCCATTTGAAATTTATAAAAATTATTTAAATTTGTTTTTTTATGAGAGTTTTATAATTTCAGATTTTACATAATTTTGTATTTCGAAGGCAAATAAGATTTCAAGGCTTTACATGTTTATATTTTCAGAATTCTGGTTCATTTCTAGATTTTATTTTTAATTTTATAACCCTTCTATTTTGCAGATTATTTTAAAACTTCGATGATTAAAATAAAAATGAAAAAATTAGAATGACAAAAATAAATGCATAGGTGTGAAAAATGAGCTTTAATCTTTCATTCAAAATAATTTTGATCTCATTCCAAAGCCATTTCGAATTTATAAAATTATTTAAAGTTGTTATATGAGAGTTTTATAATTTTAGATTTTACATAATTTTTATTTTTGAATATAAATCAGATTTCAAAGCTTTGCATGTTTATATTTTTAACATCTAGTCCATTTCTAAATTTTATTTTTATTTTTCCAACTATTATTTTTGGTAGATTGTTTTAAAAATTTGGTGCTAAAAATAAAAATAAAAATAATTAAAATACCAAAAATAAATACATGGGTATGAAGAATGAGTTTCAATGTTTCATTTGAAATAATTTCAACCCCAAACCTAGGTGTTTTAGGTGAGTTGGAGAGGAGAGAGAAATCATCTAGGAGATGTCCTAGGTTTGAATTTCCACCTAACAAAAAGTTGAATTGGGTACCCAAAATCCAATTGATAATGTTGGTGTGGGCAGGGTCGAGCATGACTCTTGGGTGAAAGTTTTATAATTTTGAAGTTTTATTTATAGTTAGCAAGGCCAAACGTGACTCTCGGGTGACTTTGATGGTGTATAACTCCCTAATCGTGGTCTCTCAGACTCAGGTAGCCCCGTAAGAGATATTTCACTTATTTTTTTTTTTGGATCCTATTCCAAAACCATTTTGAATTTATAAAAATTAGTTAATGTTGCTGTTATATGAGAGTTTTATAATTTTAAATTTTTACATAATTTCATATTTTGAAAGTAAATTAGATTTCAAGGCTTTGCATGTTTATATTTTTAGTATTCTTGTCTATTTCCAGATTTTATTTTTATTTTTCTAACCCTTCTCTTTTACAAATTATTTTAAAACTTTGGTGATTAAAATAAAAATTAAAAAAAATTAAAATGCCAAAAATAAATAAATGAGTGTGAATAATGAGCTTCAATATTTTATTTGAAACAATTTCGATTCCATTCTGAAGCCATTTCAAATTTATAAAAATTATTTAAATTTGTTATTATATGAGAGTTTTATAATTTTAGATTTTACATAATTTTGTATTTCGAAGGTAAATAAGATTTCAAGGCTTTGCATGTTTATATTTTCAGCATTCTAGTCCATTTTCAGATTTTATTTTTATTTTTCTAACCCTTCTCTTTTACAGATTATTTTAAAACTTCGATGATTAAAATAAAAATAAAAAAATTTAAAATTACAAAAATAAATTCATGGGTGTGAAAAATGAACTTGAATATTTCATTCTAAACAATTTCAATCCCATTCCAAAGCCATTTCAAATTTATAAAATTATTTAAAGTTGTTATATGAGAGTTTTATAATTTTAGATTTTACATAATTTCACATTTTGAAGGTAAATTAGATTTAAAGGCTTTGTATGTTTATATATTTTTTTATATTTTTAACATTCTTGTCCATTTTCAGATTTTATTTTTATTTTTATAACCCCTCTTTTGCAGATTATTTTAAAAATTTTGCGATTAAAATAAAAATAAAAAAAATAAAATGCAAAATATAAATACATTGGTGTGAAGAATGAGCTTCAATATTTCATTCAAAACAATTTCGATTCCATTTTGAAGTTATTTTGAATTTATAAGAATAATTTAAAGTTACTATTATATAAGAGTTTTATAATTTCAATTTTTACGTAATTTTGCATTTCTAAGGTAAGTAAGATTTCAAGGCTTTGCATGTTTATATTTTCAACATTCTAGTCCATTTGTAGATTTTATTTTTATTTTTCTAACCTTTCTCTTTTGCAGATTATTTTAAAACTTTGATGATTAAAATAAAAATTAAAAAAAATTAAAATGCAAAAAATAAATACATGGGTGTGAAGAATGAGCTTCAATATTTCATTCAAAACAATTTTGATCCCATTTCGAAGCTATTTTGAATTTATAAAAAATTATTTAAAGTTGATGTAATATAAGAGTTTTATAATTTCAAATTTTACATAATTTTATATTTCGAAGGTAAATCAAATTTTAAGGTTTTGCATGTTTATATTTTAGCATTCTATTCCATTTACATATTTTATTTTTATTTTTCTAACCCTTATTTTTTGTAGATTGTTTTAAACATTTGGCGATTAAAATAAAACAAAAATACCAAAAATAAATACATGGGTGTGAAGAATGAGCTTCAATATTTCATTCAACTATAAAACTAGGTGTTTTAGGTGAGATGAAGAGGAGAGAGTAATCCTCCAAGGGAGGTCCTAGGTTTAAATATCCACCCTAACAAAAAGTTGAATTGGGTACCCACAATCCAATGATAATGTTGGTGAGCACAAGGTCAGGCCTGACTCCTAGGTGAAAGTTTTATAATTTTGAAGTTTTAGTTATAGTTAGCAGGGCCAAGTATGACTCCCGGGTGACTTTGATAGTGTAGAACCCCCTGGTCGTGGTTTCTCAGACCAAGGTAGCCCTGTAAGATATCTTTTGCTTAAAAAAAAAAATTCGATCCCATTCCAAAGCTATTTTGAATTTATAAAAATTATTTAATGTTGTTGTTATATGAGAGTTATAATTTTATATTTTACATAATTTCACATTTCGAAGGAAATTCAGATTTCAAGGCTTTGCATATTTATATTTTCAGCATTCTTGTACATTTCCAATTTTTTTTCTAACCCTTTTTTTTTAACAAATTATTTTAAAACTTTGATGATTAAAAAAAAAAATTAAAATACCAAAAATAAATACATGGGTGTGAAGAATGAGCTTCAATCTTTCATTCAAAACAATTTCAATCCCATTAAGAAGAAATTTGGAATTTATAAAAATTATTTAAAGTTGTTATATGAGAGTTTTATAATTTTAGATTTTACATAATTTTGCATTTTGAAGGCAAGTAAGATTTCAAGGCTTTGTATGTTTATATTTTCAACATTCTGGTCCATTTCTAGATTTTATTTTTAATTTTCTAACCTTTCTTTTTTGCAGATTATTTTAAAACTTCGATGATTAAAATAAAAATAAAAAATGTTAGAATGACAAAAATAAATGCATGGGTGTGAAGAATGAGCTTTAATATTTTATTTGAAATAATTTTGATCCCATTCGAAATCCATTTTGAATTTATAAAATTATTTGAAGTTGTTATGTGAGAGTTTTATAATATGAGATTTTACATAATTTTGCATTTTGAAGGTAAATTAGATTTCAAGGCTTTGCATGTTTATATTTTTAACATTCTAATCCATTTCTATATTTTATTTTTATTTTTCTAACCCTTTTATTTTATAGATTATTTTAAAACTTTGGTGATGAAAAAAAAAATAACAAAAATAATTACATGGGTTTGAAGAATGACCTTCAATATTTCATTCGAAACAATTTCAACCGTAAACCCAGGTGTTTTAGGTGAGTTGGAGAGGAGAGGGCAATCCTCCAAGGGAGATCTCGGGTTCAAATTTCCACCTAACAAAAAGTTGAATTGGGTACCCAAAATCCAATTGGGCGTGACTCCCGGGTGAAAGTTTTATAATTTTAGAGTTTTAGTTATAGTTAGTAGGGAAAACACGACTCTCGGGTGACTTTGACGATGTATAACCCCCTGGTCGTGGTCTCTCAAACTGAGGCAACCCCGTAAGAGATCTTTCGCTTAATTTTTTTTTTTTTGATCCCATTCCAAAACCCTTTTGAATTTATAAAAATTAATTAATGTTGCTTTTATATGAGATTTTTTATAATTTTGAATTTTACATAATTTTGCATTTCGAAAGTAAATCAGATTTCAAGGCTTTGCATGTTTATATTTTTAGCATTCTTGTCCATTTCCAGATTTTATTTTTATTTTTCTAACCCTTCTCTTTTGCAAATTATTTTAAAACTTCGATGATTAAAAAAAAAAATTAAAATGCCAAAAATAAATACATGGGTGTGAAGAATGAGCTTTAATATTTCATTCAAAACAATTTTGATCCCATTTCGAAGCCATTTCGAATTTATAAAAATTATTTAAAGTTGTTATATGAGAGTTTTATAATTTCAAATTTTACATAATTTTGCTTTTCGAAGGCAAGTAAGATTTCAAGGCTTTGCATGTTTATATTTTTAGCATTTTGGACCATTTTCAAATATTATTTTTATCTTTTTAACCCTTCTCTTTTGCAGATTATTTTAAAACTTTGATGATTAAAATAAAAATAAAAAAATAAAACTGCCAAAAATAAATGCATGGGTGTGAAGAATGAGTTTCAATTTTTTATTTGAAATAATTTTGATCCCATTCCAAAACCATTTTAAATTTATAAAATTATTTAAAGTTGGTGTTATATGAGAGCTTTATAATTTTATATTTTACATAATTTTACATTTTGAGGGTAAATCATATTTCAAGGCTTTGCATGTTTATATATTTTATATTTTCAACATTCTTGTCTATTTCCAAATTTTATTTTTATTTTTCTAACTCCTCTTTTGTAGATTATTTTAAAACTTCTACGATTAAAATAAAAATAAAAAAAATTAAAATGCAAAAAATAAATACATGAGTCTGAAGAATGAGCTTCAATTTTTCATTCGAAACAATTTTGATCCCACTCCAAAACCATTTCAAATTTATAAAATTATTTGAAGTTGCTGTTATATGAGAGTTTTATAATTTTATATTTGACATAATTTCATATTTTGAGGTAAATCAGATTTCAAGGCTTTGCATTTTATATATTTTATATTTTTAGCATTCTTGTTTATTTCCAGATTTTATTTTTATTTTTCTAACTCCTCTTTTGTAGATTATTTTAAAACTTCTACGATTAAAAAAAAAAATTAAAATACAAAAAATAAATACATTGGTGTGAATAATGAGCTTCAATATTTCATTTGAAATAATTTTGATCACATTTTGAAGCCATTTCGAATTTATAAGAATTATTTAAAGTTGCGATTATATAAGAGTTTTATAATTTTAGATTTTACATAATTTTACATTTCAAAGGCAAGTAAGATTTCAAGGCTTTGCATGTTTATATTTTTAGCATTTTGATCCATTTCTAGATTTTATTTTTATTTTTTTAACCCTTCTCTTTTACATATTATTTTAAAACTTCGATGATTAAAATAAAAATTAAAAAAATTAAAATATCAAAAATAAATACATGGGTGTGAAGAATGAGCTTCAATATTTCATTTGAAACAATTTCAACCCCAAACCCAAGTATTTTAGGTGTGTTGGAGTGGAGAGGGAAATCCTCCGAGGGAGGTATCAGGTTTGAATCTCCACCTTAACAAAAAGTTGAATTGGGTACCCAACATGCAATTGATAATGTTGGTGAGCGCAGGGCCGAACGTGACTCTTAGGTGAAATATTTATAATTTTAGAGTTTTAGTTATAGTTAGCAGGGCCAAACGTGACTCCTCGATGACTTTGACAATGTAAAATCCCCTAGTCATGGTCTCTTAGACCAAGGTAGCCTCGTAAGAGGTCTTTCGCTTAAAAAAAAAAACAATTTTGATCCCATTCCAAAGCCATTTTGAATTTATAAAAAATATTTAATGTTGTCATATGAGAGTCTTATAATTTTGGATTTTACATAATTTCACATTTTCAAGGTAAATCAAATTTCAAGGCTTTGCATATTTATATTTTCAACGTTCTTATCCATTTCTAGATTTTATTTTTATTTTTCTAACCATTTTCTTTTGCAGATTATTTTAAAACTTCAATGATTAAAATAAAAATAAATACATGGGTATGAATAATGAGCTTCAATATTTCATTCAAAACAATACGATCCCATTTGGAAGCCATTTGGAATTTATAAAAATTATTTAAAGTTGTTAAATGAGAATTTTTTAATTTCAGATTTTACATAATTTTGTATTTTGAAGATAAGTAAGATTTCAAGGCTTTGCATATTTATATTTTCAACATTTTGATCCATTTTTAGATTTTATTTTTATTTTTCTAACCCTTCTCTTTTGTAGATTATTTTAAAACTTCAGCAATTAAAATAAAAATTAAATAAAAATTAAAATGCAAAAAATAAATACATTGGTATGAAGAATGAGCTTCAATATTTTATTTGAAACAATTTTGATCCCATTTTGAAGCCATTTTGAATTTATAAGAATTATTTAAAGTTGCTATTATATAAGAGTTTTATAATTTTAGATTTTACATAATATTGTATTTCAAAGGTAAGTAAGATTTCAAGGCTTTGCATATTTATATTTTTAGCATTCTAGTCAATTTCCATATTTTATTTTTATTTTTCTAATTCTTCTCTTTTGCAGATTATTTTAAAACTTCGATAATTAAAATCACAATTAAAAAACCAAAAAAAAATACATGGGTGTGAAGAATGAGCTTCAATATTTCATTCAAAATAATTTCAATCCCATTTCGAAGCTATTATAAATTTATAAAAAAATATTTAAAGTTGATGTTATATGAGAGTTTTATAATTTCGAATTTTACATAATTTCACATTTTGAAGGTAAATCAAATTTCAAGGCTTTGCATGTTTATATTTTTAGCATTCTAGTCCATTTCCATATTTTATTTTTATTTTTCTAACCCTTCTCTTTTGTAGATTGTTTTAAAACTTTGGCGATTAAAAATAAAATAAAAAAATACCAAAAATAAATACATGGGTGTGAAGAATGAGCTTCAATATTTCATTCGAAACAATTTCAATCCTAAACCTAGGTGTTTTAAATGAGTTGGAGAGGAGAGGGCAATCCTCCAAGGGAGGTCCGAGGTTTGAATCTCCACCCTAACAAAAAGTTGAATTAGGTACCCAAAATCCAATTGATAATGTTGGTGAGCGTAGGGCCGAGCGTAACTCCTAGGTGAAATTTTTAAAATTTCAAAGTTTTAGTTATAGTTAGCAGGGCCATGCACGAATTCCAGGTGATTTTGATGGTGTAGAACCCCCTGGTCGTGGTCTCTAAGACCAAGTCAGCCCTACAAGAGATCTTTCGCTTGAAAAAAACCAATTTCGATCCCATTTCAAAGCCATTTTGAATTTGTAAAAATTATTTAATGCTGTTGTTATGTGAGAGATATATAATTTTAGATTTTACAAAATTTTATATTTTGAAGGTAAATCAGATTTCAAAGCTTTACATGTTTATATTTTTAGCATTCTGATCCATTTTCAAATTTTATTTTTATTTTTCTAACCTTTCTCTTTTATAGATTATTTTAAAACTTCGATGATTAAAATAAAAATAAAAAAATACCAAAAATAAATACATGGGTGTGAAGAATGAGCTTCAATATTTCATTTGAAACAATTTTGATCCCATTCTCAAGCCATTTCAAATTTATAAGAATTATTTAAAGTTGCTATTATATAAGATTTTTATAATTTCAGATTCTACATAATTTCACATTTTGAAGGTAAATCAGATTTCTCAAGGTATTTGATATTGCGGTATACTATATACCCTTGTGATTTTTTTTTAATTTTTGGAAAACATCCTAGAAAGAATGCCACTTTTGGGTAAGATCCAAGGAGCCAGGGGTATCCATTCTACCAAAATCGCCCAGGACTCAAACCTTGCCTACAACCTTTGACATACTCAAGGAGCAAACAAACACACAAAAATAAATAAATAAATAAATAAATAACAATAAAAATAATAAAATAAAATAAAAAACATGCTCCTTGAGTGTGTCAAAAAGAAAATTACAACTAAACACACACACAATAAGATAAAAAAACCACAACACGAACCACAAAAAAAATACAAGAACATAAAAATACACAAACATGAAAAAAACAATAGAACACTACAAAGACATAACAAAAAAAAATATGAAAAATAAACACAACCAAAACCTAAAAAAAAAAAATAAAAAAAAAATAAAAACAACTAATAACAAACAATAGACAAAAACAAAAAACATAGAAAACACTCACATATAAAAATATGAATTAACACAAAAAAATAGAAACACAAGAACAAAAATGACAAAAACACAAGAACAATAACAAAAAACATAAAAAAAACACAAAATAACAAAAATACAAGAACAACAAAAAACAACACAATGAACACAAAAACAAAACAAAACAAAATAACACACACACCTTAAAAAACTAAACAAAAAAACAAAAAATAAAAAAGAAAAAAAATTTAAACATAACAATGACCTTTCTAGACTAGAAGACTTTTAAGGCAATAATAAATAGAGGAAACAAAAGAAAAAATAGTTTGAGCTAGGGAACTAAAATAACCTGATCGAACCAAAGAGAAGCAAAAATAAAGCAAGAAGAAACTAGGTACCTTCAGAATTGGAGCCATATAGAGAAATGATAGAAAGAAGAGCTTCCCTTATTTGTGAAGCCCACCATCTAGGAGGGTGGCCATAACAAGGAAGATCACATTTTTCCAAAGTCCAATTAGCTAAAGCATCAACACTCTTGTTTTGATCTCTGACCACATGATTATAATCAACTTTCAAAAATTTCATATGGATTAATTAAATCTTCTCAATAATTCTTTTTATTCTCCAATCAACCTTATGATTTTTAGGAGTCTTCAAAAGATTAATCATGAGTTGAGAGTCAGACTCAACTAACACCTTTTTCCATCCAACCTTAGTAGCCTCTTGAAGGCCTATAAGGATACCATACCTCTCAACAAGGTTATTGAAAATAATACCCAAATTCTCAAGAAAAGTAAAAACCAGGGAGCCATCTGAAAGCCTACCAATTCCTCCCGCACTAGATTTTCTAGGGTTCCCTCTAGAGGCTTCATCAGTATGGACTTTTCCAAAATTCTTAGGAGGAGGTTGCCAATTTCTTGTCCTATCCATCTTACAAATACTCACATTCTCTTTAAGTTGGTTGCCCTTAGAATATTTAATATTCAATATTTGCATCACTTGATCTCATCTTTGGTAGGAGTTTTGGGGGTGATTAAGGAGTTTATGGACTAATTCAACTAAGTTGGCTATGGTATTTTACCAAATATAGTGAATATCCATCCTATCTTGATTAAAAATTTGGTTGTTCCTTTCATTCTAGATATTCCATAGAAGAATGGTAGAACCCATCCAAACTAACTACCTAATAAAATGATCAACACCCTCTTGTTTAGGCCAATCCCTCCAAAGCTATTAAAAAGTAAAAAAATTGGACCACTGTAAGCCAAGTAAAGTGGCCATTCTCCTCCATAGCTTAGAGGCTAAAGTACACTCAATAAAAATATGGTTGAGAGTTTCTACATTCTCTTCACACATTTCACATCTAAAAGGGCCATGAAAACCACACTTCATAAGTTGCTCACTAGTAAGCACCCTACGATGCAATAAAAGCCAAGTAAAGAACCTCACCTTAGGTAAGAGATTTTGAGACCACAACTAAGAAAATATGTCAAAATATTGGTTGGGATTATTATGGCATAAGGTCAAATAACCTTGAGCAACTGAATACTCACCCTTAGTAGTGTTGTTCCATCCAAAACAATCTTTTTCATTGGACCAAGAGAGAGATCTCATATGAAGGATGCCTTGGATATCTTGTATTTGCATTTCTGGGATTTGAATAGGCCAATCCTCAATAGGGATCCAATATCTACCAACCTTTGAATTACCAGTATGGTATCGACAGTAATTAACCACCTTTATCCAGTTAGCTCGGTGAAGCTTCTCCATCCAAGGCCTCCAATTGGGAAACTAAGTTATCAAAGGCTTATGACCATCCCAAGAATTTGTCCAAATTTTTTTTGTTGACCATTATGAATGATCCAAAATAATTTTTTCCTTATCAAATCCTCACCAGTCTTAAGAACTACTCAAATGGGAGAACCTTTGGTAGGAATTTGATAGAGAACAAGGTCTTCAGGACTTTTGTTCTCGGTATATTTAACATGGAGATTATTGGCCCAAAGAGTATTGGGGTTATGCAACATCCTCCAATATAATTTAGCAGCTAAAGCTTTGTTGTTATTAATAGAATATCAAAATCCTAACCCTCCTTCATTCTTAGGAAGACACAAAGTACCCCATTTCACCAAGGCCCATTTTCTATTCTCCTTAGTACCACTCCAAAGGAATCAATGACTGATTTGATCTAGTTCTCGAAGAACAACCTTTAGGATATTCAAAACGAAAGATACATAAATAGGAATAACTTGAAGGACTGATTTTACCAAGGTGATTCTACCCCCAGAAGAAAGCCACCTGTAGGTCCAAGTTCCAATTTTCTTATTGACTTTGTCCAATAACCAATTCCAATATTTATTTTTTTGCCTTTGAATATTTATGGTAATACCTAAATAAGTGATCAGAAGGGAGGTCTTCTTATATCTTAATTTATCCAAGACCATGGATTCCTGTCTAGTAGAGCAATGAAAGAAAATAACTTTAGATTTGTATTCATTGATTAACTGCCCAATAGCCTTAGAAAAATAGCTAATGATTTGCTTAATATTAGAAGCTTCCTTAACTGTAGCTTTACCTAAAAGAGTAGAGTCATCCACAAATTGAAGATGAGAGATAGGTCTAGCTCCATGAGCAATGGTAACTCCCTCAAGGGTTTTATTTTCTCTCTTTTTGGTTATAGTCCTACCCAAGCATTCAACAAGAATGATGAATAAATAAGGGGATAACAGGTCACCTTACCTAATACCTTTGAAATTTGGGAACGACTGAGAAGGCCTACCATTGATAAGAACTAAGTAGAAAACTAAAGAGATACATATTATAATATAATTCATCCAATCATTATAGAAACCAAATTGCCTCAAAACTTTGATAAGGAAGTGCCAATCCACTCTATCATAAGCTTTGGATAAGTCTAACCAAATGAACATTGATGGAGATTTTTGCATATCCATGGAATGGATGGCTTCTTGAGTAAAAACTATCTCATCTACTATTTGACACCCTTACACATAACCCCCTTGCTTAGGGGAAATAATCTTATGCAAAAGAGGCTTCAACCTTTCTGCCATGATCTTAGTAATGATTTTGAGAAGAAAATTACATAAAGCAATAGGTCTAAAAGCTGAGATATGATCAACCTCTTGAGATTTTGGAACAAGAGTAATATAATTTTTATTTATAACCTTCAAAATTTCTTTGGCTTTCTTGGCTTCTTCCACCACCTCTAATAAATCAGCATGAAGGATATCCCAGAACTCTTGGTAGAACTCAATGGGAAAACCATCAAGGCTTGGGGTTTTTCCTTTTTGTATTTTTAAAACTACCTATTGAAGCTCATTGATAGTAACAAGAGCAGTCAAAATATAGTTCTCCTCAGAAGTGATAAGAGAAGGGATTGCTTGAAGAACATTTTGTTGAGAAGCTAAGTCAAGAGGAGTAGCAGCAAAAAGTTTGGAAAAGTAATCGACAACTAGAGTTCATGCCATCCCAAGTATAGAAAAAATCTCCAGAATTTGATTTCAAGAAAGAAATAAAGTTGTGAGATATTCAAGCTAGAAGAGATTTGTGGAAGAAATTTGTGTTTCGATCTCCTTTTTTGAGCCATTAAATTCTAGATTTTTCCTTCCATAAGAGTTCTCTTTTTTCCTATTCCTCTAACTAAGTTGTGAGTTTAATTTCATCTACACTTCTATTCTTTGTGAGGTCATCTAAATGGATTTTTTTATTCAAATTTTCAAATTGAGCAATAAATTCATGTTTTTTTTATGAACATCCCCAAAATCCTTCCAGTTCCAAGTCTTGATTTTGGATTTAATGTATTGTAGTCTTTTGGCAAAATAGAACATCTTAGTCCCATGCCTAGGCTTACCTTCCTTCCACCATTGTTGCACATGAGGTCTAAAGGAAATGTATCTAAGCCACATTAATTGAAAACAAAAAGGAGAGAAACTCACATTGGTTTTCCATATTTCCACCATGACTGGATAGTGATCCAAACCAGCATTGTTAAGAGTATTCACTTTAGGAATGTGACCATGGATTAGGAAATTTTCAAAGAGTAAAAATCTATCCAATCTATCCATTATACAAGCTAAGCCTTGCATTCTGTTAGACCAAGTCATAAGGCCATTATCTGGTTGGATGTCCACAAGATGGAGGTTTGCAATATATTCACTCATGAGGTCAATGCTTTTATCCAAATTTCTATTTCTCCCTATTTTCTCATCCAAAGATAGGATGGTATTGAAATATCCTTTGATCAACATCCAAGCTTTAGTAAAATGAGAGATAATATGAGTTATATTCTTCCATTGTATTATTTTTTCCTCCAAGAAGTCATAGCATAAATAGTATTGTAGAGAATAATTTGGTTGGAATATCTACTTTGAATAGCTATAGCCAATAGACCCTAACTACCAACCATATGGTGAATAACTACCTCTTTTGGATCCCAGATATAAGCAATGCCACCAGAAGTCCCCTAGGAACTGAGGGAAACCACTTTTCTAGCTGGCCAAATTTTACTGGTAATTGAGTCCATATCCTCCATTGACATCTTTGTTTCTTGAAGGAAAACAAGATGTGGATGATTTTATCTGAATCATTCTTCTAATTTCATTTTGTTTTGAAAGACTCCTTTTGAGTCCTCTAAAATTCCAAGTGATGATCTTCATTAATACCAGGGCTAAAAAAGTTGGGAAGGGCATTAATCTTACCTTCCTCTACAAGTTTTTCACCTTCTTTTAACATATGATATTGATTGGTCTTGCGACCTACTTTTTGATTAGAATCCATCTTCAGTTTTTATTCCTTTTTTCTTGACTTAATCAAATTAAATTTGAGATGGCTTCTAACCTTGAAGAATGCTCGTACATAGCCAAAATTTTACTAGAGGGTTCAACATATCCTATATTGGGACCTATATTATTTGAAATTTTGACATTTAAAAGATTGTTTTTCTTGTGTAAATTTTCTCTATTTTTTTTCTATTGAAAATCTTTGATTTGTTGGTTTATCTCTAAGTTATTCCCTTCATATTTAAATTGTGTTTCTAAGATTTTTGTTTCCATTATTTCCTCTTCCTCACTTGGGACATCATTTGTGGAAAGGATTTCAAACATATTAGCAGATGACTTTGATTGATCCTTCATAAATATTTTTTTTTAGTGTTCTTCTTAGGAATTTGGAAACTTGCCAAGTTTATATCTTCTTTCTTTTGGTCAAGAATTTTATTTGGGCAAGCACTAGCCAAATGACCATATTAATGGTAAATTCTACAATAAAAAATATTTTTCTCATAGTCCACTACTTGCTCTCAAGTGTCTTCTCCAAATTGTAATGTGATATTTTTAGGTAGGGGTTTGTCAAAATCCATTAAAACACAAATTCAAGCATAAATAATATGTTCAAAATTTTGAGTACAATCAACAGTCATCATAAAAGTTCCTAAAGAGTTTTCTATTGAAGAAAAAATAGTAGGATTCCAAAATTCAATAGGGAGGCCAAAGAATCTAATACACATAGGAGCTATAAAAGGCATCTCTTCTTTGGCTTTAAATTTAGTATGCCAAGGCTTCATGAAAAACCTTGCCCTTCCAAAAAACTAGGGACCCCCTTGAAAAGTTTTCTTTCTATCTTCATTATTAGCAAATAAAAAGAGAAAATAACCATTTGGATAAATAGATATTTGTAACTCACCTTTAGTTTTCCAAATTTTTTTAGCCTAGATTTTGAAAGCATATAGGCTAGGATGAAAACCCATGAACCGATAAATTAGTCCTCTTTTTTCCAAATCTTCAATGTGAGTCTAAATGTTACCCATATCAAGCTTAACAATAGGGGTTCCATTAGCTACTTTAAGACATCCGAACTTTATTTTTCTGTGATCAATATTAGGCATTCTTAGATATTTATGGGAAGCCCTAATATTAATATTAGCATTGGGTTGAGGTTATCCACCATGGAGGGCATCCCTAAAATTCATTTTTGGGGTCGAGTCTTTGAAATTCTTACCCGTGATAGGGGTTTTCATAGTAGAATTATTTTGTGGGTGCACCTTATCACCAGATTCACTTGAGATCTAAGCCATTTTTTATCAACTACTTGAAACTTGTTTTTTGATCTCTTTAATCCTTGCTCTATATGCCGTGGAAAGGTATGGTTTTCACTTTTATTTTGTGCAACAAATTGGAAGCCATTGTCACTCAAGTTCATAGCATGATCTATTGAAAGATAGATTTCTAACCCATCTTGGATCCCTTACAACATATCCTGCTAAAATATTGAGCATAAACCATAAAAATATTTGCGTCTAGGGCCCGAAGGCTCTAAAAACCAACCTCTGGAGCTGCTTGCACTCAATCCACATGAAACCCTCGTACAACACTTGCCAAAAATATCATTCACACATAGGGATGCACTAGGATTTGTGTTACTACAAATGATCTAAAAATTTGTGGAGATGTTCTAGGGTTTTTTAGGCATCTACCCTTAAAATTTTAGCTCAATATGAGTTCAAATGAGTGAGATATGTCCGAAACAAGTTTTATAGTTTGGGCAGTCCTACGAAAAATGTCCCTCCTCAATCCAGCTTCCACTTATTCAACAAAACCTCAAAATATAATGCCCATACCTTCTATAATTATCATAATGATTAAAATTACTATCTATACCCTTGTGATTATTATATGAATAGGGCCACATGTTGATTAGAACTATTTTTTGATTTTATAGGACTACTAGTTATTAGGAACTTGTTGATTGTAAGGGTTCTAGATTAAAGATGGATTTGGAGGAATTTGGTTCTGAGAATTAGTATTTGGAGAAACAAGTAGGATAGGAACTCCTTATTAGTATAGTATTTTATATAGTAGTTAAGAGAATAACTAGTTAAATATAGTGGTTGGAAATACTACATGGGATGACCACCTAGTGGAAATAATAGGTTTTGAGTAGCTTGTACGATCATTTATGTTCCCAACAATGCTAAATTTTTTTAAAATTTTGAGGATTACTTTGATTTGGTGGTAGGTTTGAGGGAGGTTGACTTGATACCCCTTGTCTAGTGTTATGGTTTCATGGATTTTGCATATTTTTTGAATTTTGGGGTTTGGTAACCCTTGAAAACTCAAGTTCATAGTAGGGATTTGTTTATCTATTAGGTGAATCCTATGGGTAATTTATAAGGGGTAATAGAAGGAATTTAATTTTATATTGAACCAACCTTTGGTTGACTTATATTTATCTAATAACTAGATCCTACTTATAAACGATGACTTGATTGTGACACTAGTCAGTTTAGTTGTTGATTCACTAGAGTTGATGTTATTGCATTTATACTTGCTTCATAAATTATTGGAATGGACCTAGCAAGTAGAGGACTATTAACATTAGAAAAGACTTGTGAAATTTTGCACACTATATGAGGAGTTAGTAATCACATTTACAATAGTTGGAAGAGTAGTGGTGCATGCTTTACCAATGTCTGGAATAACACATTGATTATGGATTGTTGGATGATTAGGTAAGCCTATGTATTCTATAAAAAGGATGATGGAATATTTTTTCTTTCTTAGCAGAATTTGCCATTGTTTATTTTGTAGAAGTTGTTGAAGGAAGCTTCTCTAAGCCTTGAATCAAAATTACTATACAAGTTTTCTTTCCTTTCCTTCCTTTCCTTCGATACTTAATCAAATTTACTTGTTCAGCCTCTTTAAACTTATCATGTGATTTAGACCCTGTATTCATAAGAGATAACACTAATAATTATATCTAATTTATGTTTTTTATATTTGTGATAGCAAAAATCACTCTAAAACTAATTAATTCAACTAAAATTTAAAAATTAGGATATTTCCAAAAAAGTTGTAATTCTTGAAAATCCCTAGAATTAGGACTTAGCACTTAGAGGAGTTGAATGATGATTGGTGACATCATTATCCATCAAGAAGAAATTCGATATATTATTGAATAAGTCAATGAATAGACAAAATTTAACTTGGAAAAAGCAAGGAAATTTTTTGAGGGGGGCAACATAAGGATGAAATAAGCTAATTTTGATGAATCATAGGCTAAGTCAATAAATTGGTAAGGTAAGGAATTAAACAAAATTTTATATGAAATGATGGATTGGAGGTCACTCAAAATATTAAAAAATTGTTGAATTGTTGATAAATTATTGGAACATGAACTTGAAAAAATTCTTGAAATCTTTCAAATTTCTTTGTAGACTTATGAATCAATGGATTTGGACACAATACTAGTTTCCAAAATCTAATTTTTGATTCAAGATAGATTTCTAGGTTGGATTTTTAATGGAATTTCCATTTTCATTAGATTAATTGGATTATACAACAATATTATCTATAAGGTTAGAATGCAAAAATAGACCAGATTTGAGTCGATCGAACATAGATTCACTAAGAGTTTTTGGGGTTTTATCAATATCAATGTATTCAATAAATCCTTTTATGGATGTGATAAAATTTATGATAAATAAATATAGAACTAAGTGTAAAAATGAAGGTATGGTGAGGTGCATCCCACTAGACATTCCAAAAAATGTTGATCTATGGAAGTGGTATATAACCATGAGATCACATTTCAACAATTGGAAGGAAAGGGGGAATCCTCTTCAACCTTTAGATTTAGGATGAATCCTTACTAACCTACATTAATTTAACTAATCAAAGTGTAGAAAATAAAATTTGTAGATATAAGAGTGTGATAAATGAAAATAAATTTTAGAAAATAAAATATAGCTAAAGTCATAGCAAGGCTAGTGTACGATTAATTGTACCATAAGGGGATGGTAGAATAATGACAACTTGATCACTATTCATCCATCATGCAACTAAGTTTGGAAAGAGGACTAATAGGTAGGTGAGAAGGAAGTTTCACAAACACCATAAATTCATGCATCAAGAAGTTTGATAAGAAAGACACAATTGAAACAAGAATGTCATACATAATTTTCTATTTGTATTAAAAATTAAAAATACGATCAAGAAGATCTGCTCGAATATTTCTCAAAATGTCCAAAATATGTTTACATTGAGCTCGAGGCTCTTTTTTTTTAGTAGGGAATAAGGGATTTGAAAGGTTCCCCAAATATTTTAACAAACTTTTACAAGAAGATAAGCTCAAATGCTTCTAATAGAAACATAAATATTACAAAAAAGCATCCTTCCATGCTATACAAACATAAAAATCTAGAAAACAACATACATCAAATACAAGCTATCACCTATTAAACACAACAAAAACTACAAAAACTTGAAGCAATAGAGGAACAAACTTCCTTTTCTTATCTTGAGTTTTTATCCCACTATCTGCACACCTGATTGAGCTTTATGGAACACTTTGCACCAATCCTAATAACTTGCTATCTTCATAAAAGTGTAGACAACTTCCCCATAACTAAATCCAACTAACACTTGGAGAGGGGTTGCTCTCCCAAGCTACCATGGGAATTACTACATTCTAGACACCACCATAAGTATCAAATATTGATTTTATGGCAACTTTATTTTGGATAGTTTCTATTAGATAGTGAACCTCGAATTCCTAGTAATCTGTTTCCATATACTCAAAGTATATAACCCATAGGATACAATCCCAATGCAGAACATCTAGTAAAATACCATTAGTGAAATATGCGGGCTTCATACCGATAAAAATAAGGATCATGAGTTACAATCTAGATAACACAAAAGACACATATGGATAATATTTATGGGAAAAAATCTATGAATATGCCCTACTAGCCTTCTATCTTTGGAATTGCAATATACATTAGCCACTAACATAGTCCAACTAGGATGGAATACCTAGGTCAAAAAAACTTGGGGAAGGTACTCACCTACACACAACATATTCAAACCAAATATTTTTAAAGAAAATTTTAACAAAAAGGAGGCATGAATAACCATGATGCCAAACATGGAGAATTTTCTTTAAAATAAATGGTACAAACATAATCCAACAATCACCAAAGTTTATTAATATGAAAACCATGCAAAAATGGGGGATACCATTGTTATAAGAGTTGTACCATATTTTTTTTCAAAATTTCTTCCTAACATCAATTCATAAGATCGATATTCATATTACTACTTCCAATATCCCACCACATATTTCTATGAAATAAAATAGACAAATTGCTAAGGAATGAAAGATTAATCATTGTGAACCCCATTTCTTTTTTCATTATTAGCAATTGCAATAACTTGCTGGGAGAAGTATCATTTCGAAACACTAAGCCCTTATTGCATTATTTCAAAATTAACCATATAGTCTACTTTGCTATTTCCTCCCCTATAAGTATGATTAAATTCTACTACCTCCATAAGCCTTATAATATGCTGAGCTTCACCAATTATAGAGGATAAATTCTAGTTGAATTATGTATATTTTTCATTAGATTAATCATGTTTAAGGAATCCCCTTCTATAATTACTTTACACTTGAAGATTACTCACCAAATTTATTCCCATGCACATAGCACGGGCCTCCACAAAGTGGCTAGACTGGTCCCCTAGTATTTCAACATAAGCAATCAAAATATTACCATTTTTAGCTCTTATCAGACCTCCCACTCTAGTAGATCTAGGATTTCCTTTAATTACCCCATAAAAATTCAACTTCAACATACCACCCAGAGGGGGAATCTATTTTGTTTGCCTCCTTAAAATATTTTTAGGAGGATCAAACATACCTATCACTGGATCAAAACCCCGATTCAACAATAATCATACCTTTCTACTTTGATTCCTAGACCTCTTCCCACTTAACCAATCTAGCATTCTCCACAATCAAAGAGAAAATCCTATTGGCTATAGCAAGACTGTCATTTCTTTTCCTTTTAAAAATGCAACTATTTCATTCTTTCCAAAGATCCCACAAAGAATAAGAAAGATTGTAGTTCTATAAAGAGTTAAGTCTCTTACTCTTGAAATGGGATTTCCATTAGATACAAAGGTCACAAAGGTAGTTGGGGAAGACCTAAGAAACCTGGAATCTACTAAGAACCAAATGGAGGACTTCTTGAGCAAAGGGGTAGTTCAGGTTCAAATGATTAACATTTTCCAACATACATTCACAAAGGTTGCACTTATTTGGAAGTTGAAAATCTCTTTCCAGAAGGTTATCCACAATAAGGATTTTATTTTGGTAGATGATCTAGAATAAGATAACTTTAGGAGTGCGATTCTTTAACCAAACAATCAAAGTTGACAACCAACAAGGATTTTCACCTTCTAGAAAATAGTAATCAGATTTGACTGAATAGGTCCCTTGATTGGATAATTTCCACCACCTAGAATATTGAGTATTTAGGTTATTAAAGGAATAAACATGAATCATCCTATTCAATTTACTAAGAATTTGGTTCCTTCTTTGGTCCAAAACTTCAAATTCAATTTGTTTCCATCTAGGTATACTCTTTCCTCTTATGATGTAATTAGTAACCATGGGCCCATAAGTATGAGAAACTTCATTCTCCAAGATAGTGAATTCTAATTATTGATTAATGGGAATGCACTTAAGCCAAAAACCTTTCTAGAAAAGAACCTTGTTACCCCTCCTTATTTTCCATTGTAAACCTTGCTACAAAAATGGTCTAACAGCTTGGAGATTATTCCAAAATTTTAATCTCCTAGGAAAATATTTGTCCTTCAAACAATCAACATCATATCTTAGGTACTTGGATTAAATAATCTTCACCCATCTTACGTCTTCATTTCTTATCAGTTTCCACTCACACTTTTCCAAGAGGGATTTTCTCAGTTTTCTCAGTATTCTAAAACTCAAGCCCCTTGCTTATTTTTTCTAGAAGACCTATTACCAAGATGCTAATGGTAGAAATATTTTATCCTCTAAACCAATCCATAGGAAATTCCTGTAAATATATTCAATTCTATCAGATAATCTAGTCAACATCTTAAAGAGGGACATAAAATAAACTAGGATGCTTTAAAGAGAGAATTTCACCAAAAGATCTTTCCTTTCCTGGTTAAGAAGAGCTCCTTTCCATCTTGTTAGTTTCTTGGTAAATATCTCCACAATTGGGTTTCACATATCATTTTAAGATCTACCTTTAAACATGGGTATCCCAAGGCTCTTTTTTATAGTAAAGGATTTACCCCCTTTTATCCTAAGTAAAATATTTAACCTTTATTATTATAGTTAAAATATAAAATATCCCTTTCAAACCATTATATTCAACCCCTCCATTAGGATTTGATGAATTATTGATTTATCTATAAATCATAAATGTTCAATGGATCATAACTTTGTTGATAAATCATTGGTTGACAAATCACAACTTTCTAGACTTGGTCGATTTTTAGGTCCTAGTATTCTATTCACTGCCTAGTGATTGTTAAATTGGATGTGTAGGTTCCTGTGCACTATAAAATTTTAGACTCTTGCCTATCTTCATTGAAATCCTTCATATTTCTCACTTGGTAACCTTTTTTTAACTAGTTGTTTCAAATATTGGAATCAAAGATAAATCTTGTAGTTCTTTGCAAACTCTCACCTATAAGAATTTTTGCTTTTAACTACTAACTAAAGGTATGTTAAGGGCTTGAGTTATTAAACATTCTTCCAAGATAATTATATGGGAATAAAAAAATTTGATTGCTCAAAAGCATTATATTCTAACTTGATCAATTATCCCCTATATTTTGATAGAGTCCAAACCAATTCATCCTTCTACATAAAAATTAAAAAATAGATCTCTCAAAGCATAATTTGAAGCTCATCTACTATTTACTAATGTTATTTCTTTCAACTAGGTTGCTAATAGAAGTGCATGATCTAGAATTTTTATTCACACTAATATAATGTTTGACCTTTAAATAACTATTAGCTAAAAACACCCGAGTTATTGGGTTCCATTTTAGATAAAAAATAAGAGGGTAAGACTTTAACCATGCATTAGATAGAAAATTTAGAATCTCCATTATTTTTTTGACCACTTATTGATTAAGAGCAAACTCTCTAATATGAATTTGCATATGATTAAGTCCCTATATAGGGTATAATTTTTAAACAATTTTATTACATCATCATAAACTATATATTTTTTATGTAACATTTTTTTCTGCTCTTTCCTTGGTATTCAAACCATCTCCAACTAAGTCTTTCCCCTAATGCCAAAACTATAAGTTTACAGTTTTATAAGCCTACCCCTACATATTCTTTCCTTGCATACTGTATCCCACTTACAATAAATAAACTTAATTTTTTCCTAACATCCTTTCAAAAGAAAATCTATTTAAATTTAATTATATTTAGATGCTACACATATTACCTTCTTCAAAGTGACATCATATATTAATCTAGATTATAATGTAGTTATTTTTATTTATAGTCTTCCATCCACGATTAAGAACTTTCCTCTCCAACCTATTAAACAAGATTTAATTCTATTCAAAATTGCTTTTGAGACATATTCCTTCTCTTCTTTATCAAACAAAGAAAATACCTAGATATGTTGATGGAATTTTTTGAACTTTGAACCCCTAAAAAATCCATAATAGTTTGTTGTAAATTAAGGTGGTATTAATGAAATAATTCATGGATATTATAGTATCAACCAACTATCCAACAACCTTCTCATAGCATGATAATATTGATTTAAATTCCATAGCCTTGTTGATTGATGGAGGACCCAAAAGAAAAGCATCATCCATAAATTATAGATGACATTGGAAGGGACCATTTATTATAACATGAATGTCTTTGTTTTCTATCTATTTTTACGTTTGAGATCTCTCCCTAGCATCTCAATAAAAATAGTAAAGACATAAGGAGATGGTGGGTGTAGGTAGTAATTCTGACATGGCACCATCACAATTGCCACCAGTACTTTGAAGTTGATTTATACACATGATGAGAACACACTGATATTTTTTTATTGTAAATAGTTTAATTTTATATTTGTCCATAGTTACGTCGCATGGAGTTGTGTGACGATATGTTTATGTTTCATATTTTGTGTTTGTGTATGAGGTATTTGTTATTAGTAAGTTGGTATAAGATGTTGGTTGTATAGTTAGATAACTATATCTTTTTGCTAAGTTATTATTCATAGACCCCTATATTTATTATTAACATCAACAATATCATATTAGTCATTGTATTATTGATGTTGGTAGTGTTGTAATGATATTATAGATGATGCATTATGTTATTCATATTGGTAATATAATTCTCTTTATTTGATTCATTCTACTATGCATATTTATGGATTATCTTGTTGCATGTGCACTAATGTTTTAATATTTATTATATCTTCAATTCGAGAATACCAAACTATAATGTTATATTTCATGTTGTTGTTTCAAGTCTAGATCGAGACCCACAACAATGACATTTAAATTGAAGTAGAAGGTGGATGATTAATAATCTAATGCATATATGTGGATGTGTACATGGTTAAGAACTCACCTTTCCAACCTACCAAACAATATTTTATTCTATCCGAAATTAAGTTTTAGAGTTTTTGAAGTATGTATAATATGATCTCATTAGGTCAAGGCCAAAAGTTTGACTATGGGTATTCTTCATGTATGACTACAAGAATCACTTATGTAAGCCTTTGGGCATCATTCTTGTAAGAATACAAGCATATTCATGCAATACTAAGGGCACACTTAATGTATTCAACCTTAGTGATATTGCTTAATACACCTCTATAGATAACCTTTTTTTTGGCTGGATAATAAAGGGTTGTACTCGTATTTCCCACCCTTGAAAAATTACAACTGTCTTCTTTAGATCTTGAGAGTTTATAGATAAATACACTTATCACCTCAATTGAGATGCCATAACTAGAAACCTACATCATTTTCATTGAATATTTAAATTCTTGATTTTCATTTTCAAGATCTTTTCAATTTTTCTATGAATACGATTATTCTAGAATTTAGCATCTTTCTTGACATTTTCCTATAGCAGCCTTTACAATTCAAAAAATTCACCTCTACTATCTATGCCTTGCATCTTAGTAGAGTAATATTTCTAAAATATCGCACTAACATAGTCTGCTTTACCAAATATGGATTGCTAGTTTCCTTCCTGAAACACAAGTGCAATCATACAAATTATAATAAATAGTCTAAAAAAAAGGCATTATTGTTACAAAATAAAGCAAATATTACCAATGGAAAATATTAAAGTAAATCTTAATAATTAATTGAATCAGGCGATCAACATTTTCTTATAAACTTCAACTAAACTTACTCTAACCATGGAAAGGAGAATTTACCTTCATGATCCCCAATCAAAACTCTATTGGATAGCTTATATGCACATTTGTTTCCTTCACTTAATATATGTGTAAACCTGATTTCTTCAACCTCTTTAGCAAGATCTTGAATTTCCATAATTATCTCTTGTATGTTCCATGGAGCCTTTACTTTCCTTAAAATTGTATTTATTACTATGAGAGAATCACCTTTCATCTATACTCTATATCTCTATATACGACCTTGATTAAAGGGTATAATATATTTATTATATTATAATAACCTTCAAATCAAGTTATATATGCTGGAGGTTAACATCTAATTGGGGATTTAGTATCACTATAAATACTCCTCAATGACTAATCCATTGCATTACTTTGTGATATATGTGAAATATTATGGGGTGCCTACGTACATCCACCCCTTTTTCCTTTCTTGTCATTTATCTTTATCTCTTTGTTTTGTTTAACAATGCTATCTTTAATCTCTCTTGTATGTTTTCTAGATATAATCATGATGAATGTATATTTCAAAACATTTTTAGAAAGTATTGTAAATTCTAACATTGTATCAAAGCAAAAAATCAAGTTACATCACTTGAGAACAAAATATATTATCTTCCTTAAATGTTAAAAAAAAAGCTCTTAAGGTAATTTTTTTTTTTTTTTCTTGTGTCTTGTCTTTGATTTTTTTTCAATTGGTTATATGGGTTTGAAATGGTTCCACCCATATTACATCATTACCACATAGTGGTATTGCAACAACTTGGATATTATTCATGTATCACTTGGAAAGATTCGAACCTAGGTCTCCTCATTGAATGTTGAGGAATATAGCAGGTTGATCTATCACTATTTTATTAATTATTTTTTGATGAAGCATGGGTTATTAAATGAGGTCCTAGTTCCATTGTACTAGGGTTTGAAGTTGGGTCTCTCGGAAGAAAACCCAAAGACATACCACTAAGGTAAAAGCATAGGTTTTTGAAAAGGGGGGTTTGATTTTGGGTCTCTTAGATGATAATCCAAAGGTATACCACTATGGTATCCCTCATAGGACCAAATTTTAGGTTAAAGCACTAGTTTTTGAAAGGGTCCTGGTCCTCTTATATCTAGGTTTGAAATTGGGTCTCATTGTTGAAAATCCAAAGACATACCACTATGGTGTCCCTCATGGGACTAAATGTTTTTAGGGTAAATCATGGGTTTTTGAAAGGGGCCTTAGTCCCATTTTACCAGGGTTTGAACTTGGGTATTATATATGAAAACCTAAAGACATACCATTATAATATCCCTAATGGTACTTTCTTGTCTTTAAATTTTCAAAATTTAAAATCAACCACCAAGCCCTTTCTCTTCATGACTTTGTTTTTATTTGTTGCCATTTTTCTCTATGCGCATGTGTTTGTGCACATTGTATTTTTTGCTCCATACTAACCTTATTATGAATCTCACATGGAACTCCATTATATTTATAGATGGAGAGAAATGGTAGGTACTATTATTTTCTTCCTTTATATTATGAGTTTGACTTCCACTTGTGCAATCATTTTATTTTGTTTTGTCATCATGGCATATTCTTGTTTGTCAATCAAGTTTAACTCCCACACATTCAAGAGAGAAACATGATGGTAACGTACTTTGTTGGTAGACAACATGTTGTAAGATCAAATCTATGGGATAATATTTATTGATAGGGGTGTTGCTTCTATGAAGGCATCTCCTATGGGTAATGTAAGAGTTGGTGTAAGCACCCTCCCTAATTATTGAACTAGAAAATTGTCCTAACTTCTAATTAAGATTTGTGCCACAATTCTAGTTCCAAAATATTTGGAAGGGATTGCCAATTTGTTCTCCCAACATCCAAATATAGGCTAGATCCCAACTATTCCTCTCAAAATACTCCTACATTAACGTACATGAACTTGCATTGAAAGTAAAGTGTAGAAATAAAAATACCTAAAATATTAAAGGTGTAAGTAATTCAAACAAATATGGGTTTAAACTATAGTTACAAATTGTATGATCAGTCAACACATGAGAAGTTGAATAACATCAATGTTCATCAATTCATTAGATTATAAAATTTATAAGTGAATGACAAGATAAGAAAAAATGACTATATCATCATAACCACACAATTAAAAAATAAGAAGGATGGTTCCACTGATGGAATTCTAAAAACTTACCAATTTATTACAATCTCACGAGGTCAAAGCACAATGTGGGTTTCATAAAGTGTAGCTCTAAATTCTTTGTTGGGAATTCTCCTAGATTATTTCATAGGTCAATGTTCAAGGATCATAAAAATATTACTCACAATAATATTGTATACAAAATATTATTAATCAAGTCTACTATAGCATACATGAAGCTATGCTATTTTGATACGTATTACAATGCATCGAGATTTATCTCCAACATATAACTTTACATGACTCTTCAATATTATGACTATTGCTCTCCTCAAAACAATTGAGAGATGCATCCTTTCAATTTCATCACATTATGAAAAAACTCTCATGACTCTTCACTTTACATCATGCCACATCTCATGTGACTCTTCACTTACTCACTTGACACTTTGCACACACACTTGAACACTTACCACTAGCATACCTTGCACACTTTATTACATAACATATGAACACTTTTCACACATTGACACATACATAAGACAAATATTTAACACACTTCCTAATCTAATAAATCATTCCTTAAACTAATCACACCCTATATTATTTCATGACCAAATAATGTAATATATCCAACACCCCTCGTATTCCATTATTTGGTAAAAATACTTTTGACTAATAAATTCTTAGTCCAAAGTTTGGACTTTAATAAAGTCCATTTTATCGCATAATTTTTATTTAACCTTTTTTCACTGCTCATCAAAAATTTAAAAGGCTTAAATTCCTCAATTGTAACACATAAAGTAATTTTTTATGATCAAACTCTTAGAAAGTATAAGCAAGACCCAAAATTAATTAGTACATAGGCATAAGATTACTTGTTTCAAGAAAAATGACCACTATAGACGATCCCTTAAATGGTCCAGATTGGCCAAATCCTGCAAAAGGTGCCATTTTGTGAATACCTTTGTCTCCATTACTAAATATCTATATTCATGTTATGGGATTATCCATCCAAGGTCCATAACACCTGAATGTGTGGACGCATAATTTCCCATCCCATAGCATGGTATACTTAGGATCTTTATCCTAAAATTCTACCTGAAGCACATATGTTATTATTTTCTTCTCAATGCTAACGTATAGTGTTAGTATGCCTAGATGAGAATCCACCTTCCTTGGATTTAACTAGGACCCACTGTTACTTTAGCTTAGGACCAGGTATCTCAAGCTATGCTACGGTTGATGAAGAGTTATCTTATACCAACTCTTTGCTAAACCTTCTAGCTTTGAGGTCAAGCTTCCCCTGTACACCTTGGTAATATGCTAGAAATTCCCTAATTGTGCATAGAACGTGAGAACCCTCATGGTACTACTCACATATCAACCTAGAGAGGGTGTCCCATACCACCCCTCATTACTTGTTCATGGTAATAGGACCACTTGTCCAGGGTAGGATTACCAGAAAATGATTGGTTATCGAATCACAACATTTGCCCTACTTGCAATTACCAGCGTTGGGTGTTTTATGCTTCATAATTATTGACATTCCTACAATAACCAATAATGAGTGTAAGAATGATGAATGCCCTCGTAATTATCGGTATCCTTCTATGGATATTTCTTTATGATAAAATGGTTTAAGGATAAGGTCTACTAGGGCTTCATAAGCTAGATTCTTATTCATACAAATTAATTACTTTAATACTTTGATTTTATCTATAAATTAAAGTAGATAAAATATCATACATATATATGCATACATAAGTTAAAGAGAATATTTTAAACCTAATAAATACAATATCATTCAAACCGTAGCGTGATCGAGTGTGTGAGGGGGTGGGTGTGTGGTGGGTGTGTGTTAAATTTTCTATTGATAAGCATAGCTCTTGGCTTTACGAGGGGTCATGGTTGGAAGGAGACTACTCAATCCTAGTCATATGGGTTTCTCACACTAACCAAATCAAAAAAATAAATAAATACAATATCATTAAATATTTTTAATTGAAAAGATAATATCATCACTAATTAATTATCCCTTAATAAAAACCTAATAATATTATTACTTTAATTAAACATATTATAAAATAATATTATATATATATATATATATATATATATATATATATATATATATATATAATATTATTAAATATTTTTAATTGAAAAGATAAAATAATCACTAATTAATTATCCCTTAATAGAGACCTAATAATATTATTAGGTTAATTAAAAATTTTATTAATAATTTCATACATTTCACTTATGGACTGCTTAGAAAACTTCTTGCCTTTCTAATGATTAGAGTAATTAAAATAAACAACTATTTATTACCTTCTTAATGATTACATTAATTAAAATAAACAACTATTTATTAAAAAATATACTAAGCACTATATTCTAGGTTGTAATCATGTAAACAATTTGTATATACGAAAATAAGTGAGATTCCTTTGATAAAGTCAACATATTATAGTTTAAGAAAATTTTATTAAGTTATTAACAACTATTAAAAAAACCTTTTAATAGGTTAGTAACTTTCAAACCACTAAAATTTCATTTAAAAGATACTCACAGAAAATAAGTAAATAAAGGAATCTTAAACAATCAATAAGACATCTAATGAAGTAAATATTCATCCTAACGTTTTTATTTTATTTTTATTCACATAATGCTATTAATTAAAGAAAACAAATAATCTAAAGCCAACAACCCTTGAATCAACCCGCACATAAAGATAAAGTTAAAATAACATTATTATAAGAAAATGATCCCGCACCAACATTATTAATTGGATTTTGGATACTCAATTCAACTTTTTGGTAGGGTGGCGATTCAAACCTGGGACCTCCCTTGGAGATTGCCCTCTCCTCTCCAACTCACCTACAACACCAAGATCTTTAAATATAAATATTAAGGCATATGGCTTATGCTTTATTTTGTAATTAGGATATTTATCTTTATTTGTAGCTCATCTTCCTAAGTTTATAAAAAGAAAACAAAGGCTAACTAAAACCAAGGTTTAAATAAATCATAAGGGTAAATAATAATTAAACCATAAAGTCCACAAAGACAAATCTTAAATAAAAAGTCTAGCACAAACTCCTATAAGAGATTTCATATGATTTTATTAATATTACTTTTATTAATTAAATTATAAGTTTGTGCTAATATTACTCTATCAATATTTAGTGTATTAATTTAACTCTTTAAAAGTTAAATTTTCCTTTAAGCATCTACTTATATTAACAACCTCATTATAATCCCAGCTTTCTATTGGTTACAAATGGGTGCAATTCATTTCGTTTAGCTAGGATGCTTTTCTATGACAAAGTCAATGTTTATCATAATAAAAAAATTATAATTTTTTTCTTTTGAAAATTTTGAAAAAACTTGTATTAAAACAAAGATCAATTACAATATGGGAAGAGACTCTTCCCAACCGAATTCAGAGAGAACACAAGCTTACAATAGTAGAAGAAGATTTGCAATGGAGCCAAATCTCCTGAACCATTAACTAGCTAGCAGGGGGTCGGCATGGACAGTTGATGCAACTTGTCACGAAATCGCGACACTATTCTTCTCCTTAGGCCGCAAACATGCAACATGTCGCGATATCGCGACACCTTTCCCCTTTGGCCGCGAAAAAGCAACATGTCACGATATCGCGACATTTTCCTCCTTTGGCCGCGAAAATTCAACAAGTCGCGATATCGCGACACTTTTCTCCTTTGGGCACGAAAGTGCAACATGTCGCGATATCGCGACACTTTTTCTCTCTCGGCCGTGATGAAGCAACATGTCGCGATATCGCGACACCTTTTCTCCTTTGGCCGCAAAAAGCAACATGTCGCGATATCGCGACACCATTTCTCCTTTGGTCGCGAAAATGCAACATGTCACGAAATCGCGACACCTTTTCTCCTTTGGCCGCGAAAATGCAACATGTCGCGATATCGCGACACCTTTTCTCTCTTGGCCGTGAAAAAGCAACATGTCGCGATATCGCGACACCTTTTCTCCTTTGGCCGCGAAAAAGCAACATGTCGCGATATCGCGACACCTTTTCTCCCTTGGCCGCGAAAAAGCAACATGTCGCGATATCGCGACACCTTTTCTCCCTTAGCCGCGAAAAAGCAACATGTCGCGATATCGCGACACCTTTCCTCCCTAGGCCGCGATGAAGCAACATGTCGCGATATCGCGACACCTTTCCTCCCTTGGCCGTGATGAAGCGACATGTCGCGATATCGCGACAACTTTCCGCCCAAGACCGCGACGATGCAACATGTCGCGATATCGCGACAACTTTCCTCCAACGACCGCGACGGTGCAACATGTCGCGATATCGCGACAACTTTCCTCCAACGACCGTGACGGCGCAACATGTCGCGATATCGCGACAACTTTCCTCCAACGATCGTGATGGCGCAACATGTCGCGATATCGCGACAACTTTCCACCAACGACCGCGATGGCGCAACATGTCGCGATATCGTGACAACTTTCCTCCAACGACCGCGATGGCGCAACATGTCACGATATCGTGACAACTTTCCTCCAACGACCGTGATGGTGCAACATGTCGCGATATCATGACAACTTTCCTCCAGCGACCACGACGGTGCAACATGTCATGATATCATGACAACTTTCCTCCAACGACCGCGACGATGCAACATGTCGCGATATCGCGACAACTTTCCTCCAACGACCGCGACGACGCAACATGTCGCGATATCGCGACAACTTTCCTCCAGCGACCACGATGGTGCAACATGTCACGATATCGCGACAACTTTCCTCCCTTTGCTTTATCTTTGA
The DNA here is from genome assembly GCA_028583015.1 of Wollemia nobilis. Classification (NCBI taxonomy): domain Eukaryota; kingdom Viridiplantae; phylum Streptophyta; class Pinopsida; order Araucariales; family Araucariaceae; genus Wollemia; species Wollemia nobilis. The sequence continues at coordinate 151,880 of JAQPPZ010003581.1, forward strand.
TCATTGGCTCAAGGACCTTTCTAGACCCTGTCTAATCACCTCATCCTCAATATCCATGTCACTGTGCAACTGAACTCCAACCTCCTTTTCTGCACCCATCTTAGCCAGAAAGTCAGCCGCTTTGTTCAAATCTCTACTCGCATAAACTGGGATCACGTCCTCCAATTCCTTCCATAATTCTTTAATTTGGGTAACAAGAGCCCTCAACCTCCAAGCTTTCAGATCAAAGTTCCGCATGCAGTCTAGAGCTCCAACCATTATTTGCGAGTCTGATTCAAGAATAATCCTACGATGGCCATGTTTCACTGCCCAAACAAAAGCAGACTTGATGGCAATGGCTTCGGCTTCATTGTTAGTGGATCTTCCCAGGCCTTGCAATTCCCAATAGAGCATAGTCCCAACATGGTTTCGGCACACCACTCCAATTTTGGCTCTACCCGGATTGCCTTTTGCAGCTCCATCAGTATTGATTTTAATCCAACCTTCAAGGGGAGGTTTCCAACAATTTTTGTCCTATCCCTCTTGCAGTTCAGGGCATTCTTCCAAAGCTCCAATGCCAATTTGAGCTTCCTCCTCAGCATGAACAACCACAGTTTTGGTAACCTTGCTCCAAATGGTCTGCCAAACCCCGTCTAGAGCAGTAAAAGTTTCTCTAAAAATTTTGGCATTTCTTTCCAGCCATACTTGCCACCAGATAAAGCTTAAACCGAGCTCCCAGCCAAAATGAAGAGCTTTAGATTTGAATCTACCTTTCTGCCATTTTGCCCAGATATTCATCCGGTTCAGGTCACCACTTACTTGAATTTTAAAGTAAGCAAACCAACGCAACCAAATCTGTCGGGTGAAAGGGCAACCAAACAGCAAATGGTCAACAGTTTCCTCGCTCTTGTAGCAAAGTACACATTGAGAAGGGCCGATGATACCTTTTGATCTGAGATTATCAAAAGTGAGGATTCCATTGTGCATGCACTGCCAGGCAAAAAAGTTAACTTTCGGCCAACCTTTAGAGTGCCAGATTTTCCTCCAATCCTCAACCTGAAAAGTGTGAGGGGGGGCTCTGGGAGAATGTTGTCATATCCGTCCTTTACTGTATAGACGCCAAGACTCCCAAAGCCCCAGGCTAATTCATCCTCCATGTCTCCCCCTGTAAGAAATATTTCTGTCAGAATTTTAGTCATGATAGGCGACAAATCCGGAGGGATTGAAATGGGCCACTCATCCAACTTCTTGAACTGCTTAAACTTACACTCCCCCAACTGAGTAGTTGTGAAATAAATTTCAATACGGATCCATCCCTTGGCTTCAATGGCTGCTTTTATTGGCAGTAATTCTAGAAATTCAGCAATGATGGGTGGGAACTGATCCCAAGAATCTGTCCAGAAACGAGCCTTCTCCCCTCTTCCCACTTTCCAAAATAAGCGGTCTTTAACAACCTGAGACCCTAACTTGAGAGCCTGCCAAACTAGGGACCCAGTACCATCCAAGGGGATGCGAGCAACATCGATTGGGTTGGCCTGTCCCAGGTATTTTCTAGTTAGGATTCTACTAAAAAGGGAGGTGGGTTGGGAGATCCATCTCCAGTACAACTTTCCAGCCAAAGCTTTATTATTCAGCTTAGATTTTCTCAAACCCAGACCTCCTTTAACCTTGGGCTGGGTAACTTTGTCCCAGCCCACTAAGGCCCACTTTCTCTCTCCCTTTGCTCCTTCCCACAAAAACTTTCTAGCCATCCTGTCCAACTCTTTCCATATTGTAAACGGGGCAGCCAGGATAGAGAATTTGTAAATTGGCATGGCTTGAATGACTGACTGTAAGAACGTTAATCTGCCACCATAACTTAACCACTTGTGAGACCAATGATTAATTTTGTCCTTGATACACTCCATCAGATTCCTCCATGTGTCTAATTTTAGCTTCTTAAAGTGCAAGGGGACCCCCAAGTAAACCACTGGGAGAGAAGTCCTAGTGAATCCCAGGATTTCTAAAATTCTGTTCTGAAGCCTTTGCTCCAGATTAAAAAAACCACTTTGGATTTCTTGTCATTAATGACCTGTTGAGTAGCCCTGAGATAGACATTAAGAGTATCCCTAATCATTCTTGCTTCCCTGAAGCTGGCCACTCCCACCAAACCAGTGTCATCCACAAACTGCAGGTGCGTTAAAACTTCGTCACCCACCCTGATACCCAATAATCTACCTTGTTGTCTTCTCCTCAAGAAAAGTCTGCCAAGACCTTCAGCCAAAATGAGAAAAATATAAGGAGAACATGGATCCCCCTGGCGTAGACCCCGAGTAGCTCCAAATGGTTGCGAAGGAAGGCCCTTGATTAGTATAGAGTAAGTCGGGGTAGAGACACAGCTCATGACCCACTCTATCCAGTCCTGAGAGAAACCAAAGGCTGCCATCATTTTAGCCAGGAAACTCCATTCAACCCTGTCATAAGCCTTTGACATGTCCAGTTTTATGAACATCCCTTTATTACCAGAAGTGTGCATTGAATGGATTGCTTCCTGGGCCACAACCACCCCATCCAGAATCTGCCGTCCCTCAACAAAACCCCCTTGCTCAGAGGAGACAATGTTGTGAAGAAGAGGTTTTAGGCGCTCAGCCATTACCTTTGTGATTATTTTGTACAACACATTACATAAGGCAATAGGCCTATAATCTGAAATATGAACCCCCTCCTCCCCTTTTGGAATTAAGGTAATGAAAGTGTGGTTTATAGCTTTAAGCATTCTCTTATTTTCTCTGGACTCTTCTACAACAACCCTTACATCTTCCTCTAAGTAGTCCCAGAAAGCCTAAAAAACTCAATTGGGAAGCCGTCTGGACCTGGAGTTTTACCAGTGCTCATTCCAAAGACCACAGTTTTCAATTCATCTCTATCAATGGGTTTGAGGAGGGCCTGATTTTCATCCTCAGAAATAATAGCAGGTATGACAGAAATAACTTCATTTTGGGCCTCTACATCTTGTACCACACTTTCCTTAAAAATCTTAGAAAAATAATCCATAGCATGGGAATGTATACCTGGAAGTGTATCAAAGGAATGACCGTTCTCATCTTGAAGGGCCTCCATCTTATTCATCTGTCTTCGAGCACAAGCAGTCCGATGAAAGAATTTTGTATTTCTGTCCCCTTCTAATAACCAGGTGGTTCTTGCTCTCTGCTTCCAATAGGTCTCCTCCTGGTTGTCAATGTCCTCAACCGCAGTACGCAAGGCATCATCCTCAGCTTTGAGCTGGTCTATAATTACTCCTTCTCTGAACTATTTTTGGACCTCATCCCATCTGGCCACCAATGGAGCTCTTTGGGCCTGGAAGTCTATTTTATTAGCACGCCTCCAACACTTCAACTGAGCTTTGACATATTGTAGTTGTTTGTGGATTCTGAACATTGCTCTCCCATAAGCTGGGCGGCCTTCTTCCCACCACTGTGGAATTTTCTCCCGAAGTTCTTCTTTTTGAAGCCAAAAATTCTCAAATCTGAAAGGTTTGTGATGCTGCCCCATCCTAGTCCCGCCTTCCAACAGAATGGGACAGTGATCTGAAACTGGGCCTTCTAAAATCTAAAAATTTATATTCCATTTTACAAACGCCTCCTCTGAAACCAGAAAATGATCTAGCTTAACCTTCCTGCTATGTGGCTCCCGCATTTTATTAGTCCAAGTGTAGTTAATGCCAGGACATTTAATGTCCACTAAGTGCAAAGCCTGGACTTGGGCAATCATGAAACGGTCCCCTGGGTCCAAAAATGGTGTTCCCCCTTCCTGGTCTCTAGAAGATAATTTAGCGTTAAAGTCCCCCGCTATAATCCAGTCTAAATCTTCCCTTGAGGTTCGCATGTTATGCACAGCCTTCCACTGCCGCCTCTGACCATCTAGGTTTTGAGACCCATAAAAGTTTGTGATTAGAACGTGTTCCACAGTGACATTATTCCTAAAAAGAGAAGTGAGAACCCCCTCCGGGCAAGATGTTCTATTGCAGACCATTCAAGAGAGTTCCACAGAGTAACAATCCCCCCTGAGGCACCTTGGGCAGCCACATCCATATGACCAGCACCCCTCCAAATTTTGTTGACTATTTTGGACATAAGATCTAATGACATCTTAGTCTCCTGTAAAAGCAAAAAATCAGTATTACGATTCTCTAAAAGTCTTCGAACAACAGATTGATGGGTTCTGCTATTTAAACCCCTCACATTCCATGATTGTATAATCATTGGTTACCCTGGGAGCAATAAGAGTCTATTGTCCTCACCGATCCTCCCGTGATCAATTTGTCTCCTTGGGCTGCTAGCAACTCCTTATTGGATCTTCTACCTACTCCCTGAGAATTGCTATTTTTTGATATTTTTTCTACCTGGGTTATCCCCAAAGTTGGCCTTTCCCTATTTTTCTCTGGTATTCCCATGCTGACATCCTGAGATACTGTCTGCTCCTGGTTATGCACTACTAAAGCACCTGAACACACTGGCTGTGATACCTCACAGAGTTCAACTACCTGTTGTATGACGGGAGGAGAAGAGAGAGGGAGTTGCCCGGGAATATTAGAAGTTTCCTTAATACCCTCCATGCCCTCCATAAATTGTTCCTCTTCGTCAACCAATGACTTAAATATCTCATACCTATTGGCAGGTCTGAGATGGGATTGCTCCTTTCCCTCTTTTTTCTTTGTCCGTATTTTTCTTCTGGGCTATTCAAAACCCTCTCTCTGAGCTTCCTGGCCCTGAACGGTGCTATTAGAATCTTTATTAAGTGTTGCCTTATCCTCTTTAGGCAGGTTTGGCATTCCTAAAGGGGCCTCCATTTTAGCATTCATATTATTAGGGCAGAAACGGGCCAAATGTCCATGTTTGTGACAAACCCTACATCTAAAGGGTAGGGCCTCATAGTCCAGTTGTTGAATCCAGGAGAGACCTGCCAATTCAATTTCCATCTCTACCGGCAAAGGCTGGCTGAGATCCATCTCCACACATATTCTTGCATACACCGCCATGCTCCCTTCAAGTGTGTCTCTGGCAACACCCAGATGTCTTCCAATAGAATTGCCAATCCTTGCCAACACCTGCTCACTCCAGAATTCCATTGGGAGAGCATATAGTCGGATCCATACTGGGACAACAGTAGGTTCAACTCGGGGATCGAATCCCACTCTCCATGGCTGAACAAATAGCCCTGTCGGGCCATGACTTTTCTTCTCTGACTCGAAAGCCTTATTTCTATCGGCCAAAGACGAAAAGCTAACAATAAAATATCCATTGCTAATAAACCACAATGAATACTCACCGTGAGGCTCCCAGTTTTGGCGGATCCAAGAGTGCAAAAAATTTAGGGAAGGACGTATACCCATGAACTTGCAGATTAGATCGTGATTAGCTCTATAAATGATTGATTCTTCAACCATACTTGGCTCGATGACAATTTTTGGCCTGGTTTCGGCCTGCGGCAAACATCCATTCACACGAGGTGCTGTCGACCTATTCCCAGCAGTCGTGAAGAGCATTTTATATGCCATTTTTTGAGCTTCGACGTTCTTTGGAGGAGAATTTTCTTTAAACAAATCTGCATAAGAGCTGCTACTCCCTAGAAAAGGAGCCGGAGAAGTCCCCATTGGACCCTCCTGGGGCACCGATCTAGCCTTCAGAACCACCATACCCCGAAGGCACTTCTGCAATCCAGCTGATGCCCAAGATTTTTTTGAAGTTCCAAAAACCCTAGTTCAGAGGAAAAAATTGCCAGAGCTCATTTTCCCGCCCAATCTCGACCTGAAATTAAAATTACACAAATTCCTAAAAAAAAAAAATATAATTTAAATGTAAAGGTTTTATTATAAAAATCTTTAGAGTGTACTACAATAGAGGTCGTTATTAGCTAAATATAACTTTGAACAGAGATGCTAAAAAAAATATTACTTTTATCAGTTCAATCAAACATATATAAAAGTGTATAACAGTTAAATCATTTATTACTTCTTTGTTCTATGAATCCTGAAAATCATCATAGCACACATAATGATACAAGAAGAGTCTGTTGAGTATATTGTCCAACAACAAGGGATATATATTAGTTTTTTAATAATTAGAAACTCCAACCCATGTGTTGTAGGTAAGTTGGAGAAGGTAGGGCAATTTTTCAAGGGAGGTCCCTGGTTCGAATCTCTACCACCTACCAAACACACATTGGCCAAAATGTAGTTGATAATGTTGGTGCAGTCAGGGCTGGGCGTAATTACCGTGTGATTTTGACAGTGTAGAACCCCTGGTTGTGGTTTCTCAGACCAAAGCGATCTCGTAACGGGATTTTTCCTAAATAAAAAATAAAATAATTAGAAACTCCAGTACTTTATTATAGTTTTCAAATTTAATACTTTAATACATAATTTCATTGTCTTTAAGAAATGTTCTCAGGTGAAATTACCGATGATTCCATACTAGGAGAATAAACACATAAACTATAATAGAACTCAAAATGATAAAATTCTATATATAATTTTTATTTATTTTATAATGATGAACTCAAAGTAATTTAACTATGCAGCCACTTCCTCACATGGGTAGAAAACTACCCACCCTATCGTAGTGTAGCGAACAACATCTATAGGTTTTGGCAAAGCCATAGACATTCTAAAACTTCGACATATATGATTATAAAAATCATCTAATATCTTATGTAAACAAGCTCTTTAAACATTTAAAGAAACATTCAACAATACAACATAATTCATAGCTAGGTCAATTTTAATAATTTATAAACAACTTCAATCATGCAAACAACTATTTAAAAATTCACAATATAGGAATCTGATCTGGATATCTTGGCAGTAATTCAAACTCAACGATTCAATCGCTAGAATGAATATGACAACAATTTGGACTTCAACTCAATTCATCATTCTACAAACAACACTCAAAACACAGGCAAGGATCACAACCAAATTTGGATAGATGGAAAATATTTTCATCCATCATTTTGGATGCATTTTTTTTTTTTGGTTAATAAAAGTCTTCATTAATTACCGGGTTTTGCAGGTTAACCCAAAACCTATTACAATATCCAGCCTTCTGCTGAGATTGTAGATCCTAGTCATTTTGGATGCATTGACATGCAAGGCGGTCATGCATATTAGGCCGTCTTGAAAGGCTGGAGGTGGCTTCTTTGACAGTGATCCCCAAATAAGAAAAAACATTTTAAAGGATATAAATTGTTACTACTTATTATTATTATTATATTTTTATTTTATATATTATTATTATTATTTATTTATTTTTATTATAATATTTATACATATATTTTGATTATATATTATTACACTCAAGATCTTATCAAACAAAAATATCATTCAAACCATCAAACATGCATAATACAAGAAAGTGCATCAAACAATCACATGCATTCAACATGTAGAATGTCCTATATGATTTTATCTTAGTGAGCTTCTATGTACTCATATGGCATGGTGCTTTAAACACAACACATTATATCCCACCTTACCTTACGTGAAAAAATCCCATATTTTTACTTGTAGGTGGGTACCAGGTTCAACTGATCCGTTTTTTTGATGAAAACTTGTTCTTGCACTCACAAAGTTTATCAGCAATATCTCATTCTAAAAATAATAGCAAACAAAAAGGTAGCAAAATGAAGGGGATGTTTCAAAAAATCCTCTACGTAATCCACTGTAACTCTGGAATTCTTGAAAAATTTATTTAATAATCTCATATTTCATCGCCATACACCTCTGCGTGATTTCTTGACATATTTATTGTATGCTTTCATCATGTCTTTCAGTTTCTTCACAACTTTTTCCTCATTATTTTCATATTTTGAATTATTTTCATTTTCTTCATTAGAAGTTTCTTTCTCTAGATTTAAGCCTTCTATATGTTGGCCGAAATCCCATAAAAAAACTATAATTGCTTTCTCCCATAACTTTGTTGCTGAATTTAGATTGATTTTTTACTTCATCCATTCTTTTATTCATATCCTTCTTACCAATCCATCACAAATATTTCTTTACAAAACATAATTTTGTTTTCCTTAAATTTCTTCTTATCACTCCAATAAATATTAATTTCAAATTTTAATCTTCTTATACCTTTCTTCACAAATTTTTCTTCCTCCAAATAATAAAAAAATATCTTTCAATCAAATTATTTTAAATACTTTATTTTCTTATCTCTCAAAATTTCTTTTTAGTCAATATAGAAATCTTATTTTCTTATTTGTCCAAAGTCTTCTTCCACTTAATCCATCCAAATATCTTCTTATTTCTCTAGCAATAATATTAATCCTTCATTCAAATAATTTCTTAATCAATTTATCAAATAAAATCTTTCTTACCTTGTAATTATTCTTCTTTGCTGGAACTTGGGAAACTTCAACCCTTCAATCTTCTTCTTCAATTTCTCCACAAAATTGGATGACTTCAACCCTTCAATCTTCTTCTTCAATTTCTCCACAAAATTGGATGACTTCAACCCTTCAATCTTCTTTCTTTCTTCTTTACTTCAGTTCTTTAATATTCTTCCTTCAATATTTATGCATTTTCCAATGCTCTATTTAGTTGGATCTCTTATCTACCCAGGTGTTGAAGGTGAGTTGGAGAGGAGAGGGCAATCCTTCAAAGGAGGTCCCAGGTTCAAATATCCACCCTACAAAAAAGTTGAATTGGGTATCCAAAATCCAATTGATAATGTTGGTACGGGCAGGGTCGGGTGCGACTCCTGGGTGACTTTGACGGTGTAGAACCCCCTGTTTGTGGTCTCTCAGACCAAGGCGGCCCCACAAGGGGTTTTTTGCTTAAAAAAAAAAGTTGGCTCTCTTATCTCAATCCTTGGGTGTAATTTTCCTGTAACATCCCAATTTTTACCCTATTTTGTGATTGCATTATATAGCTTAAGATTTGATTTCATAGAGGTGATTATGAAATAGAAATGGTTAAGTATACTTTGCTAAATTAGGAGAATTTGTTGCTAAACATGAATTGTTAGTGGCATTTAAGACATTTAATTGGAATGTTTCTTTGTCTCCTTAGTTAGTTGGGAAATTAATTGCTAAGATTGGTTTATTTGGTTAACTAAGGTCTTTAACTTGTGTTAAGCTTGATTAGTGGACACCATTGAAGAAACATTAAATCTAGTGCTATTTTATCCCTAAAATTAGTTACAAGTTAATTGTGATTAACTAGGTTAATTAATTAGTTGCTTAGAAATGAAGTAAAAATTAGTTGAAGAACTGGTATGTGTGATTGTGATTGGACCACCTCGGTTGCAAAGTCAAAGATAACTCTAATTTCTAGATAGCATTTATGATGGGTTCATCCCCAATAATTTTTAATAATAAAATAATGGTTATGGGGAGGGTGAGTTCCATTATAAATAGAAGCATTTGGGAAGGCAAAGGGAGATTGATATTTTGCGGAGTGAGATAAGGGATTATGCTCTCCAACTGAGTTGGATAAAAAACTAGAAATCTCACATTCTTCGCAAGCTGGCATTGGAAATCTAGAGGTTCATAGGGAGTATGCTCTCCGAGATTTGCTCGGATTAGAAACCATATGGACCTTGTGATTTGCCATAGTTTTTCCTCGCCTCATTGCTTTGATAAAAAAAGAGTCACATATAAGTCAAAGTATTGGAATACTTTTTGGAGCTTAGATCGGATAAAGTCTGTAAAAAATTTAGGTTAGGGTTAAGATACCAACTATAGTATGAATGCTGAGTATTCTTGTTTGGTGATTGAGTTATTGTTACAGTTAGCCTTTCTTGTTGTTAAGGTTAAAGGTTTTATTATGGAATAAAGAAAAGAGGTATGTGTAGGAAAATTATTGATGGTTGTGTGTTGGGGATTGTTGATGAATTGTTTGTTATTTATGGTGGTCCATTCATATGTAGTTTGTGGATTTAGAAGAAGGATTTAATGCTATAGTTTACATTGTAACGTACATAGTCTGAGTATAGTAACAAGAATAATATAAATCTCCAGTTTAGTCAGATCTGTACATGCATGTGTGGGAATCCAAGTGCAATATCAATAATTATATAATGTGTGAATTTTTAGTGATATTGCAGGTGTTGCTGATTCCGGTTCTGTGTCAGAAGTGCATACCTAGAAAATGTACAACCATCCATATGCCATTGTGTGAAATAATTAAATAAAGAGAAAACATGATTAATGGTTGTTACCCATTATTCGAAATGATATTTGTGTGATTAAGATACAAATGGGTATTTTCTAGGATTAAGTTATTGGGCAGAACAAGGATTTTCACCAAACCATACAAGCAACGTACCAAACTGTACAAGGGTTTGTAAATTCATATAGTTTGAGTTTTGGCCTGAGATTGCATTTTGAAACATTTGGAAGGTAGATCAATGAGTTTCCAAATGATTAGTTACCAAGTGGTTGGGATTTAGGAATTGTACAGTTGTGAATCCTACAATTGAACATTTTAGGGTTGTACAGTCTTCAATTGTACGTTTTAGGAATTATACTATTGTGAATCGTACAACTGTACAAATTAGATTAAGTTAAGTGCAAATAGTGGAAATTCATCTTAAAATTTCTTATTCCACCCCCTCTAGGAAAATTGCACTCCACTCGTGCTACAAGTGAAATAAAGTGTAGTGGTATTTTGCCAAATATGATAGGGTTTATGGATAAAAATTGTATGTCTAGGATTTATGGTTTGGATTAATAGGTTATCTCACGATAACAAATTTGGGTCTTAAATTTATATTGAAATAAATATAAAAGGGTAAAAGGGTCTAAATAGTGATATTAGATAATTATCTTAAAAAAAAACTCAGATTTAGACTTTAGCTAAAAGTTAAAGTCCAACAAAGAAAAATTTGTATTTGAACCATATCCTCCTATTGAATAGGGCTTGAAATATTTAAGGGGTTATAAATATCCCTAGCCTAGCACAATAATGTTATGACTCAAATATGTCTCAATGAAGAAGTTAAATCTATAGTGGAAAATTAGATTAACTTATTCTAAACGATGTAGAATATAATAGGTTTGATTATATGTGTACAAGGCAAAAATAGATTAACCTATTCATAGAAGGTTTTGGTTCTTATGATGAATGCTCTTTAACAAACTAAGTAAGATGCCAATATATTAAAAAGAAAAAAAAGGGCTCTTAAGGATTGTGGTCACACTTAAGGGGTTGAATGAAGGAATATTCTTATTTGATATTATGATTTTGAGCCATGCACAAGTTTGTTTGAATGCTATTTTTGGGTGATTTTATCTTAAATTTTTGATAACCTAGGAGAATAAAAGAATAACATATTTGCAATATTGTGATTACAATGCATTGAATGAATAAAATCATGTATATGCAATCATGCATGCTAAAATGAGGAATGAAATATTATGATGGCATAAACTAATGTGGGAGAAAGGGTAACTAGGTTGCATTTATCAGGAACTAGTGGGGGTTCTCCGTGGCCATGTCAATGGATGTAGTTAGTATATATTTGAGAGCATGTTTCCTATGTAATTGATATGAGATGAAAGGAATATAAAAAGTTTCATCTTTAGGAAAGTATGGGATTTCCTACTCTTGAATTGAGTTGAATGCATGTTTATTTACAAATGCATAAGGTGTTTGTTAGAAAACTATTTTGCATTCTATGGATTACTACTGTAGGGCATTATCTAATTAGTTATGCATATTCATAAATTGGATTGTCCTGATCTCAAATAACCATTCACTTAGTACTGGAGGAACTGAGATAACTAGTACCTGAAGTACTTGCTGAACTTGAAAGAGAGTTGAAGATCAGAGCAAGTTGATGCTATCTGTATGAGACTATTGTTGTAACATAAAAATCTTTCTTGTAGAATAAATGATGTAATAGCTTGTAGGAACTTATGATTTATTTATGGAAGTATCAAAAATGTAACTTCCAAGTATATGATTGTATTGGATATAAACAATGTAATCTCTTTGAAGTTTTATGTTCAGAAAAACAAGTTGTTTACATGATCTAATATGTTACTTGAATTCTCAAGTGGATGATTGTTTATAAATAACTAAACTAGATCTTTACATTCTATAAGTAAAAATGTGGAAACATAGGATGAACATAAACATATCAAAGAATATATAAATGAGAGATCTAAGTGTAGTAGTCAATGAGATATAGTGGTAGGCAACAATATGCCTATGAGAATCTGTTGGATGATTCCCTTAACAAACCATATGCAATATGGTTAGTTGGTTAAGCATTGCACCTAAAAAGATTATCTCATTGGAAAACAATGAGTAGTCAACAAGGCACATGCTTAAGGTTAGGTTGAAAGACACCTATGGTTGAAACTAGTTTAATGTGGTGTTAAACAATAAGGTAAATGCGTGTTCTGATTGAAATAAACTAGAAAATTCTCATTGATCAGTATGGGACATTGGCCACTCCCATGCACATGGATAAAATATAATAAAGTCGATTCTTGTGTAGTGCATAGCCTTGGAAACTCATGGGACTACTTGCTCAATGGAAAACTATATAAAAAGACTCTCATATGTATGTAAGTCTTAAAAAAAATTTGATGGATGTGATGGTTAGTTTTGGTTGGATAATTTAGGATTATTACATTTGGTATCAGAGCCAAGTTAGATAGGCATAAAACTCTAAATTTGATGACTATAATGTAAATACAAGCAAGTAAGGAAAGAGGAAAGATACAAATGTGGAAAGTGTGCAAGTCTTGCCCTCCATGTTGAACCCTTGGTGAATCATATTGGAAGATCTAGATGAACCCTCCACATTTGTGGGTTTTAAGTGATGTACTTAACGCTCTTTTGGGTATCATACTTGCCATTTAAATCTCCAATTCAATACTCTTCCTTATTTAGTCATTGTGTTTGCACTCAACTAAACTCATCATATAGAAAGGAGAAAAAAAGAAACATTTTAGAAAATTTAGTAGAACCATTGAAAACTTTAGTTAGTTAGATGAGAGTAGGTGTATAGTTAGTAAAAACCTTTAGTATAATATTGTGAACTAACACATTTCTTTGACCAGGGAATATGCCACCAAAAATTGGTAGTGGAGCAAAGATGCCTCCTAGACGAACTCGGCTAGCTAGTATTGATAATTTTGGAGAGGGTCATGTGGGAGAGATTTTAGGAAACCTTGAGGGGATGGAGAATATCATAAATTTGGTTCAAAATATGCAAGGTGATATGTCAACCTACAGAGGGAAGTTGACATAATTTTTTTTTTTTGGAAGCTCTTAGGGAGGAAATTTGGAGAAATAACAATAGGGCACTCGAAGCTCCAACTAAAGCAGTAATGGAAGAACCAAATGACCCTAATCAGGTAGTTAAAGATCATATTAATACTGAATTAGAGAAATACTTGAAGCATGTTAAGGTTAGAAATTTTTTGAGAAAGGAAAATGGGGATTCTACTGATTCATGGCTAAATGAACTAGCAATTTACTTCTCTATGATAAATTACTCCTCAACCACAAAGATAGTATTTGTCATAGGTCTTTTGACAGAAGCTGGGTTGGAATGGTGGGAAAATTACTGCACGGATAAAAATATAAACATAATTTATTATGAGTGGGACATGTTTGAAAAGGCATTTAGAAATAAATTCCTTACTAAGCAATACTATGCCAGGAAGCTAGATGAGTTTACTTAGCTAAAGCAAAGGGAGTAGTCAGTGGATGTATACTATAGGAATTTCACTAGACTTATTAAGTACATTCTAACTTATGAAAATGATGATAAAATAAAGGTGCATCAATTCCTTTCAGGGTTAGATCATCAGATCAGGATCTCTATCAACATGTTCAAAGCCACCAATTTAGAAGTTGCATATGATATATCTTGTCAAGCAGAGTATAATCACAAAAAGAGCAACAATCCTGTCCAAGGACCAAAGAAGAACTACCAAAATCTACAAAAGAGAAAGTGGAATAATGAACTAACTTAAAATAATAAAGATGGGTTTAAGTTTGGTAAGAGAAATGATGGGTTGAAAAATAGATTTAAGAATTTTCAGTCTAAGGAAAAGAACTTTACTAATGTGAAGAAGGCCAAACCCACGAATCAGGTAGAAACAACTCCTACTAAAGGCAAGGAAAAATCAGTTCAAGTTTTGACTTAGAATTTGAAGGTTGGGTGCTATGAGTGTGGGGGTCCTCACTATGCAAGAAATTGTCCACATCGTATAGGATCTAACCAGAAGACAAGCGATAAAGAACACAAGATTTATGTTCCTATTGGAAATCATAATCTTGATGGACAAGTGACCCCTATGCTTTTACAGGGTAAGGTTTTTGATAAAAATGTTAGAGTTTTGATAGAAAATGGTGCTACTGATAGTTTTATCTCTAGTAGCTTGGTCAGGGACATGCTAGAGAATCCAAAGTCTTTGGCAAAAGTATGGAAATTTGAGTATGGGTCTAGACATACCTATTATGTAGACCAATATTACCCCTTGATATAAATATCCCTACCCACAAATTCTATACTTGGCAACTCTATGTAGCTCCATTACATACCTTTGAAATAATTTTAGGGGTTGATTGGTTGGAGGACCACAAGGCCTTGATCAAATTTCAAGAGAGATGGGTCAAATTCATTGATGAAAATGAGAAGAGGATTAGGTTGTATAGTGAGCAAGGTATGTTCGAACCTATATTAATCTCTACTATGCAACTTAAGAAGGTGATTAGGAAAAAAGGGATGGTATATGTGGTCAAGATGAAGGAGGTTAAGGATGATAAAAGGAGGAAATATTTGAGAAATTTTGCATCCTTCAAGAATTCAAGGATGTATTTACATCTAAAATACCGAAAATGTCCCCTAAGTGAGAATTTAATTTTACTATCGATCTAATACCTGGTACAAAACTTATACATAAAGCACCATATAGGATGAACTCTATATAGATGTTAGAATATTATTATTGTTATAATGTGCACTATGCCTATAATTGACAGGTTGACATTTGTCTTCTGCCACTTGGTTGACATTTGTCTTCTGCCACTTGTCCTTGTCTTCAGTTTGAGTTGGAGTGGTGTCTTCTGAAAGACACTTGGAGTGGAGCTTATGACACTTGTCATATCTCCCTCCTAAGCTTGATGCTTATATATTGTAAGATAACTTGTAAATAAAGTGTGCCTTATTTTTCAGTCCCAACATCTGGTATCAGAGCGGTGAAATCCGCCTATGGGGACCCTTAGGGTTTGAGAGTTTTTTTTAGGATTGAATTTTTTCTCTGAAGTATCCTCTTCACTTGCTAAGTTGATCCTGTGAATGAGAAACGGAGAGAATTTTTTAAGAGTTTTGGCGATTCTGGCAATGTGGGGCTATTTTTTTTTTGCAAGGTGAAGGCACATTTAAAAAAAAAAATGTCACATTTTGCAGCGAATTTTTTTTTAGAGCAGTCATCTTCAGAATCTGAGTACACCAACATGTAGATCAGGAGGAGTACTACAAAATCGAGTACTCGCATGCAAAAATCCGACAAGAAATGAGCAAGATATGGTTGTTTGAAGATGGACTATTGCAGTTGTTTTTTTCCTGCGCGATTTTTTCCGAAACGGAAATTTTTTTATTAATTTTTTTAGCAGTCCTTTTCCTGATGTTTTTGCACCATCATATAGATTATGAGAAGTACTACAACATCAAGTACTCACTTGCTTAATTCGGTAATGTATTGAGCAAGTTACAACTGCTCAAAGTTGGTTGTTTGCAGTAGTTTTGGGACTGCGGAAAAATTTATTTTTTTTGTTAAGGCACATCAGTTGCCAATTGTTGGATTGAGAAACATCTACAGCTGTAGTAGGTAACAATAAGCTAGATTGCAAATTTTTCAGTCATTCCCTCCAAAATTTCCTCGCTCGGTCATTTCAAAATTTTCCCGTCGAAACAGTTTCAAGCCAAAATTTCAAATTTCAAATTTGTAGAGGGCAATCTGTCCTGTTTTTTGCCTCTAAGAAGTCTTGTTGTATTTTCTTAAAATCAAGGGTCAAATTGTAACCGACTATAGCCTTATATATAGTCGTTGGAAAGGATTTTTTGAGGGGAATCCATTGGTGCAGTTTATTTTCAGTTTTGAAATCATTTAATATGCTAAATTGAAGTTTGAAATTGACATTGTAATTTGGAGTGCA
Organism: Wollemia nobilis; assembly: GCA_028583015.1. Taxonomy (NCBI): domain Eukaryota; kingdom Viridiplantae; phylum Streptophyta; class Pinopsida; order Araucariales; family Araucariaceae; genus Wollemia; species Wollemia nobilis. Next base: position 168,027 of record JAQPPZ010003581.1, read on the forward strand.
TTTTCGGTAGTATCCGACACTCCTTGACAAAATATTTGGCAAACTTGTGGGAATCTCAATTTTAAGTCTTTGGGGGGACATTATGCCAAGTCATTCATTGAATTTGGCAAGTTTGAAGGCAATCTTGTAAAAGGAGGCATTGATATTGTCTCATCTTTTGGAGGCACATTTGGGGCTAATTTGTTTTTAGCCAAATACAAATCATCAACTTAAGGGGTGATTTAGGGCCCCTTGTCCCTTGTCGATGGATTCATTTTGTGGCACTCTCTTGGCCACTAGGTGTTTGTTGCTTGCATCTTCTATTTGGGCTTTGTCTACATTTTATGCTTGCTATTACCCTTGCATGACTTTGGGTTTTATAATTGTAATCAAGTGTAGTTCCATTTCATACACACTTGACACTAAGCCATATACAAGCAAGCAAACACATACAGGCAAATTCTTATAAAGCAATAATACATTGGCACATCTATTGTAACAATTCTACAAAAAGCAAGCATCACATTTTTATAACCGCCTATGTTCCACGTATCAACTGCTCAAATACTTATAGTCTCCCTCACGTAAGGGCGGGTATATTGAGTAGTTTGGTATAAAGGTCTAGCAAGTTATTCCCTTTCAGAATCGCCTATGTTCCACGTATCAACTGCTCAAATGCTTATAGTCTCCCTCACGTAAGGGCGGGTATATTGAGAAGTTTGGTATAAAGGTCTGGCAAAATTCTAATTCTTACTCTCTTTGGATAGAAAAAGGCACTTATGTTCAACTTAACCCTCCCACTGTTGGAATCACTTGAAGATTCGAAGTGGAAAAACTAGGCGAACCCTCCTCTAGATCTTCAATGGTGTACCCTAGATTTTTTTGAGGGCTCTAATTTGGCATTTGTCATTCTTACTTCATCCTTTGTTGAGCTCCCTTTTCTTTTGATCCTTTTCTAAATCATGGCTACTACAAATCTATTAAGTGGACTTACAAAGAAACTTGAAGGAGCACAAACTTTTGCAAATTGGAAGTATGAGATGGAATCAATATTAATGATGAATGACATGTGGGACTTTGTGAAAGATAGGCAGGCTAATGAAGACCCACTCACTGCACCTATAGACCCTAAAGAAAAAGCACAATTTGAGAAGAATTCCAATATAGCTTTAAGTCTAATCAAGCTAGCTATAGGAATTCAATGCAGAGAAACTGTAAGGGCTGCAAAAACACCTAAACAAGCATGGGATGCTCTCAATAGATTGTTTGATAGGCCAAGTCAAGATAATATTTTGTATCTCAAACAAAAATTGCACAATCTATGTATGAAAGGCTCACTTACCGATTATCTTATGGAAGTCAAGTCTATTAAGAATGATTTCTTAGCTATTGGTAAAACCCTAGATGATAATGAGTTAATTCCAATAATGTTGCATGGTCTTCCTTCAAAGTTTCACTCCTATGCTACCATGTTAGACTTGAGTGGTAAAACAATGAATTCCACACTTGAGGATATTGAGATCCTACTTAAGAAACATGAGCAAGCCCTAATCAAAGATGAAGAAATTGAAGCCACATCAACAGCTTTTGCCACCAAGGCAACTTTACAGCCTAAACAAAACAAGGGTCAAAATCAGCATAATCAGAATCAAAGGGGTAGACAACATCAGAGATACACATAGTACCAACAACAACCAAATCAACAGTACCAACAACAACCAAATCAGCAGTACCATCAACAACCAAATCAGTAGTAGTACCAGCAGCAACCAAGATGGCAAACAAGACCTCAAGGGGGTCAAAACAACAATCAACAAGGGTGTGAATATTGTGGAAAATGGAATCATAATGTTGCTAATTGCTATAAAAGGCAAAGAGAACAAGGAGAACCACAAAATAATAATCTGAACACATTGTATGCAGCCAACCAAGTTAATGTTGAAGATAAAGAATGTTGGTATATTGATTCTGGAGCAGCAAAGCACATGACAGGAAGGCAAGATTGGTTGACCAAGGTTCAACCTACATCAAATCAATTCATTACTTTTGGTGATGAAAGTGCTCTACCCATTGAAGGTGTTGGGGAGGCACCACTTACTTTGCATGATGGTAATAATGTTCCTGCAACAGATGTTTTGTATGTGCCTGGTCTTAAAAGGAGTCTTCTTTCTATTGGACAACTTACAGATAAGGGCTATAATGTCTATTTTGAAAAAGACAAATGCTACATTAAGGAACCCAATGGCAATGTCAAGGCCATGGGAGTGAAAAAGGATGGTGTTTACTACCTCCTTACAAAATCTGTAACACAAACATCTTTGCATACAACAACTACTTTCTCTTTGGAGTACATGTGGCATGAAATATTGGGACATTTAAATTTTAATAATCTTCAAATGATGGCTACAAAAGGATTAGTTAAAGGACTTCCACATCTTAAGGAGTCAAAATGTTTTTGTGAGCCATGTGTAATAGCCAAACACCATAGGCAACCATTTGAAATAGGAAAGGCATGGAGAGCCAATAGACCTTTGCAATTGGTTCATTCGGACATTTGTGGGCCAATGTCTGTTCAATATTATACTAGGGCTAAATACTACATCACTTTCATTGATGATTACAGCAGAAAGGTATGGATCTACCTAATTCAATATAAGTGGCAAGCCCTTGATAAGTTCAAAGAATTCATCGCACTTGTTGAAAGAGAAAGTGGCTATCAAATCTCCACCTTAAGATCAGATAATGGTGGAGAATATGTCTCCAATGAATTCTTTAATTTTTGTAAGTATCATGGGATAAGGAGGCAATTCACAACCCCTTATACCCCGCAACAAAATGGAGTTGCTGAGAGGATGAATCAAACAATCACAAATAGGGCAAAATCAATGTTACATGTCTGCTATATTACCTAACTCATTTTGGGGAGAAGTTGTTCTTACTGCTGCATACTTGACTAATAGGTCATACACAAAGGCCTTACATGAAAGAACACCTGAAGAAGCATGGAGTGGAAGGACGCCCTATGTGGGCCATTTGAGAATCTTTGGATGTGATGCCTATGCTCATATTCCTCATAAGAAAAGGAAGAAGTTTGATGATAAGAGCCAAAAATGCATCTTTGTTGGCTATAGTGATAGTGCCAATGCATATAAATTATATGAACCTATTTCCAAGAAAATCATTTTATCTAGGGATGTTACCTTTCATGAGTATCCCCCATATAATCCTCCTAAGGCCCCCACTTTAGAAATAACTAATGAAATAGTTGCTCCATTCATGCATACAATATCATCTAGTCCTTCTCCTTCACTCATAAATCAAGAAATTCATCCACAAGAAGAACTTCCTACAAATGATCCATGTCCTCCATCTCCTCCTCCTAATGATCAAGTAACATCATCCAATCCTTTACCCAAGTGGGTTCAAGCCACAATAGATGAAGCCCAAAATCATTTGCCCACCTATACAGGTAAAAGGCCTTCAGCCCTAAGACACCAAGTGAATTATGCCCTAATGGCCAAAGTCCTTAGCCAAACTGAACCTTCTAATGTCAAAGAAGCACTTGGTGATCCTAAATGGGTTCATGCCATGGATCAAGAATTAGATTCCATTGAAAAAAATCACACTTGGGAGTTAGTTGATTTACCCAAAGGAAAATATACCATTGGCACAAAATGGGTATACAAAGCAAAATATAAAGCAGATGGCTCACTAGATCGCTACAAGGCTCGCCTAGTAGCTCAAGGCTATAAGCAACAAGAGGGAATTGATTATGAGGAGACCTTTGCTCCTGTGGCTAAGATGACTACAATCAGGACAAGTTATTGCTATGGCAGCTCAAAAACATTGGCCAATATATCAAATGGATGTCAAAAGTGCATTTCTCAATGGTCATTTGAAGGAGGAAGTGTATGTGAAACAACCACCAGGGTACACAGTTGAAGGCCAAAACAACAAAGTCCTCAGATTAAAGAAAGCTCTATATGGGTTGAAGCAAGCACCCCGAGCTTGGTATGCAAAGATTGACTCCTATTTTCTCAACCTTGGTTTCACTAGATCTGCAGTAGAATCTACTCTCTATGTGAAACATTGGAGGAACCGCATCATTTTGGTTACATTGTATGTGGATGATCTTCTCATTACAGGTGATGACATAGAAGGAATAAGGTTGCTCAAGGAGAACTTATGCAAGAACTTTGAGATGACAGATTTAGGCCTCCTCCACTATTGCTTAGGAATAGAGGTATGGCAACAACCTGGTAAGATTTTTATCTCACAGGCTAAGTACATTCAGTCTATTTTGGAGAGGTTTCGCATGGAGGAGTGTAAGCCCTCTCTAACTCCCATGGAAACTAGATTGAAATTGGTAAATAATGATGAAGAAGAAAGGGTTGATGGTACACTTTACAGGCAACTAGTTGGAAGTTTGATCTACTTAACTTCAACTAGACCAGATATTTGCTATTCAGTTGGCCTTATTTCCAGATTCATGCAGGATCCTAAGAAGAGCCATTGGATAGCAGCTAAGAGGATTGTGAGATTCCTAAAGGCCACACCTCATCATGGCCTTATGTATAAATCAAGTGATAATTTTTCTTTGATTGGATACACAGATTCAGATTGGGCCAGTTGTCCTGAAACTAGAAGATCTACATCAGGTTATTGCTTTCAATTAGGCCAAGGCTCTATTTCATGGAGCACAAAGAAGCAGAACACAGTTTCACTATCTTCAGCAAAAGCAGAATATAGAGCAGCAGTTGAGGCAACTAAGGAGGCAATATGGTTGAGGCAATTAATTCAGGATATTGGGCTATTCATACATGGTCCAACATATATATATTGTGACAATCAAAGTACCATCAAGATGACCAAGAATCCAGTTTTCCATGCTAGAACAAAGCACATTGAGATCCATCATCACTTCATTAGAGAAATGGTCCAAGAAGACATTATACACATGAAGTATGTACCAACTCAATATCAAGTAGCAGACATCTTCACCAAGTCACTTGGGAAAGACAAGTTTTCTCAGTTTAGCAATTTGCTATATCTATGTAAAAGAAGTCAACATTAAGGGGGAATGTTATCTAATGTTGACTTATCTTTTTAGGATAGTGCACATTAAGGGGGAATGTTAGAATATTATTATTGTTATAATGTGCACTATGCCTATAATTGACAGGTTGACATTTATCTTCTGCCACTTGTCCCTGTCTTCAGTTTGAGTTGGAGTGGTGTCTTCTGAAAGACACTTGGAGTGGAGCTTATGACACTTGTCATATCTCCCTCCTAAGCTTGATGCTTATATATTGTAAGATAACTTGTAAATAAAGTGTGCCTTATTTTTAGTCCCATCAGATGCAAGAGATGAAAGTGCAACTACAAGAATTGTTGGATAAAGGGTTAACTAAGTGGAGTGTGTCTCCTTGAGGTGCACCAATTTTGTTTATAAAGAAGAAGGATAGATCCTTGATATTATGCATCGATTATAGGATGTTGAATAAAGCAATAGTTAAAAACAAATTATTTACCACAGATAGAGGATTTTTTTGATCAACTGAAAGGGGCTACTATTTTATCAAAGATAGACTTGAAGTATGATTACTATCATTTGAGAATCAAAGAAGAGGATACACATAAGACATCATTCAAAAATCGATACGAAAAATATGAGTTCACAGTTTTTCTATTTGGGTTAACAAATGCATCTGCAACCTTCATGAACTTAATGAATAATGTGTTTAGAAAGTAGTTGGACAAGTTTGTCTTGGTATTTTTAGACATTTTCTTGGTCTATTCTCGTAACAAGGATGAGCATGACAAACATCTGAGGATAGTACTAAGGGTGTTGAGGGAAAATCAGTTATATGGAAATTTTTCAAAATGCGAATTCTATATGTCACAAGTACATTACTTGGGATATGTCATCTCTACAGATGGAATTGCAGTTGACCCTAAGAAGATAGAAGCTATTTTAGATTGGCCAACCCCTACAAATGTAACAGAGGTTCAAATATTTATGGGTCTATCTGGGTATTATAGGAGGTTTGCGAAAGATTACGCCAAAATAGCTTGTCCTATAACCAATCTTCAAAGAAAATGGAAGTCGTTCAAATGGACGAAAAAATGTGAAATTGTGTTCTAGCTTCTAAAAAAAATATTTACTATCGTTCCCATGTTAAGGATTCCAGATCCTCAAGGTGAATTTTCAATCTGTACCGATGCTTTCTTAGAAGTTTTGGAAGGTGTTTTATCACAAGATGGAGCAGTGGTGGCTTATGAGTCTAGGAAACTAAAGAGGCATGAAGTAAACTATGCTACACATGACTTAGAATTGGCCATAGTCATGCATACCTTGAAATTTTAGCGACATTACTTTCTAGGAAGACACTTTGAACTAAGAACATATCACCAAAGTTTGAAGTATATCTTCACTCAACCATTGCTAAATGCATGTCAAAGGAGGTGGATCAAATTTTTAGAGTATGACTTTGGGATATAATACACAAAGGGTAAAGAGAATAAGGTGGTAGATGATGGATCCGATGTACATCGAGGTCAATCCAGTGAAGATTCTTGATTTCCACACTAAATAAATGAGGAAACATAACCTGGAGCAATGTAAGGTCCAATGAGATCTTTATTCTGAGAAAAATGCCACCTGGGAAAAGGTGGAAGATATTAAAAAATAATTTTTGTACTTACTTGAGGACATTATGTGGTGCCTAATTTTGGTTAAGACTTTGGTTTAGCATGATGGATACTTATGTAAACTAAGTAGACTAACAAATTTTATTATGTTATGCATGGACTAGTTAAATTTTGAGGATGCTTGATGAAGTAATGATCATTATTATATAAAACTGAAACATGATTATGCAACATAAGTACTTTATCTTTTTGAATATGGTACTGTTGATGTTTATTTACTACTTTTCATGTCCAGATATTCTCATCATATGGAAGAGGTTGTTCTTCTCATTTGAAATAATAAGTTTCTCAACCATGAGGAACTGGAAAAAAGAGAAAGGATGACAAAGACAATCCAGAGGGTAAAAAAAACAAAGAAATTTGCCCTCACATCTCCATGACTGCACTATTGGACCATGATGTCCTAGACTAGTCTCCTAGTGGGATGGCGATAGTTGACTATCTTAAAAAAATACCAACCATAGGAAAAACAATAGTGTGGAAATGGGGTTTGCATGATCAGATTGCATAATAGATTGCATGATTTGAATATGGTTGCAAAATATTAGCTCAATGCTTGATTTGTTCTTTGTGATGAAGGAAAATACATTTGACTAACCTTGAGAATGAAACATAGAGGACTATATTTAGCCTATGGGGGGAAGCATGTAACATCCCAATTTTTACCCTACTTCATGTTTTCATTATATAGCTTAAGGTTTGATTTCATAGAGGTGATTATGAAATAGAAATGGTTAAGTATGCTTTGCTAAATTAGGAGAATTTGTGGCATTTAAGGAATTTAATTGGAATGTTTCTTTGTCTCCTTAGTTGGGAAATTAATTGCTAAGATTGATTTATTTGGTTAACCAAGGTATTTAACTTGTGTTAATATTGATTAGTGGACACCATTGAAGAAGCATTAAATCTAGTGCTATTTTATCCCTAGATTAGTTATAAGTTAATTGTGATAGTTATAGTTAGCAAGGCCAGGCGCGACTTCCGAGTGACTTTGTGATGTAGAACCCCCTGGTCATGGTCTCTCAGACCAAGGTAGCCCCGTAAGAGGTCTTTCGATTAAAAAAAATAATTTTGATCCCATTCCAAAACCATTTTGAATTTATAAAAATGATTTAATGTTGCTATTATATGAGAGTTTTATAATTTTGGATTTTACATAATTTCTCATTTTGAAGGTAAATCAGATTTCAAGGTTTTGCATGTTTATATTTTTAGCATTCTTGTCCATTTACAGATATTATTTTTATTTTTATAACCATTCTATTTTGCAGATTATTTTAAAACTTTGGCGATTAAAAAAAAAAAAAAAATTAAAATACCAAAAATAAATACATGGGGAAATCCTCCATCTTCTTTTTCAATATTGATCCTCTTATACAGGCCAAAATTTCTCAGATTCTTTGGTTTTAGATTGAAGCTCTTCCTTTAACTTATTTGGTAATTCCTCTTTTTGTGGGCCGTATACCTTGAGGCATCTGGAATAATATTTTGGATAAATTCAGGGCTAAAGTCTCTCATTGGACTATTAAATGGCTTTATTTTGCTGGAAAAGTGTATATTATTAAGTCGATGGTTCAAGATTCATATATTTATCAGTGCATGATTTAGGTCACTCCTACTAGTTTTATTCATGAGTTTGAATCTATGTCAAGAAGATTTTTATGGGCTAGAAATTTGGAGTCTTTAAAATGGAGTATGGTTAAGTAGGAGACAGTTTGTAGACCAAAACAGGAAGGTGGATTGGGTCTTTGGCTGACTTCTCTTTCTGGTTAGGCATTGGCGATCAAGTTTTATTGGAGATGGTGCATTTCTCAAGACCATGCTTGGGCTAAAATTATTTCCTTTAAGCATCCTTAAGAAGGGGGCATCTCTTGTTAAGCAAGGTTTGTTCTGTATTTGTCTCAAAGGCTTGAAGGCTCTTTTTTGGCATGATTCTTGGGATGGTTTCCCTACAATTTTATCTATGTTTCCTCATCTTTAGGAGTTATGTAATTATTTATTGGCTGTTGTTTGGTACACGGTGATGGATTATAATGTTGCCAAAAGAGTTGGACAGGTGGAGGTAGTTCAATGGAAAGATCCTAGAGATTGGATGGTAGGTGGTTATGTTCAGGATAGAGAAGAGTTGGCTCCTATTTTGGCTACTAGGGAGTGCTCTTCTTTACAGGATGATGATGTCTTGGCTTGGGGTCCGGATACTAGAGGGGTTTTCTTGGTGGCTTATGGTTACCATGTTTTAGATAGGCAACATTTTGGGGATGAGGAGGTTCCTTGGTGGAAACAGGTTTGGAATAAGTTTTCCTAGCCCAAATGCAATTTCTATTTGTGGTTGGCTACTCGGAACAAATGTCCTACTTGGGATAATCTCCAAAAGAGAGGTTTTCAAGGCCCTTCATTTTGTTTCCTTTGTGAGAATAGTGACGAATATGTAGGGTATTTGTTCTTACAATATTCTTTTGCACGGGAAATTTGACATCTTTGGTGGAGGATGTGGAAATAGTCTTGTTCTCATACCTCTTCTCTTGTTGATTTTTGGAGGAGTTTAGGAAGACTTTCTGCTAAGGCTTTCTTTCTTCAATTTGCATGGAGTATTGGGTCCTCATGTATTATATGGTAGATTTGTCTTGAAATAAATCAAAGAATTTTTCAAAATAGAAAGTTAACTATTTATCAGACTTGGAAGAGGATTATTGGTATGGTCTAAGAAAATGTTTCTTCTAAATGTCATATTAGTCTTTATTTGGAGCAGTCTGAGATTTTGATGATGCAGGATCTGGGTTTAGTGGAGAATGACCCTCATTCTTCTGTATCAGTCAAGAGGAGAGGCCTTAATCAAAAAGTGCAAAGAGATGGTAGATGACATCCTCCACCTTTGGGGTGTTTAATATTAATACTTATGGTTATTCCAGAGGGAATCCTAGGCATGTAGGTATTAGTGGTGTTGGGAGAGATAGCAGTGGTGCAACTCTTTTCATTTTTTCTTGTTATAAGGGAAAGCAGACTAATAATTATATGGAGGCCCTTGCTATTTGTTTTGCTTTGAAAAAGGTTATGCTTTGGGATGGTAGAAGATAATCTATGAGTCAAAATCTCAAATTATTATTAATTTATTGAAGACTCATAATATTTATAATGTTCATTGGTAGCTGGCAATAGTAGCTCGATAGATCTTTCAAATTTATCGACATCTAGAGTTTATTTACTTTGTTCATATTCCCAGGGAATGGAATGATGTGGCTATTTTCTTGGTAAAATGGGCTTTTGAGTTTCAGGAAGACTGAAATGTTAGGGAATGGGATCAAATTTCATTGGATTGTTCTTGACATCTTACTAATTTGCTCACTGTGGATATGCCTGCTTGATACTGTTATTTGTTGGATATATTTTGGTTGGGTGCTCGGTGGTATTGGGGGTTTCTTTCTTCTGGCCCTTGTAAGGGTTATTTTTATGGGATTCTCCATTTCTTGTAAAGCTTATTGATTCAATAAATTTTTATCACCTATAAAAAAAATACATGGGTGTGAAGAATGAGCTTCAATATTTCAATCGAAAAAATTTCGATCCCATTTTGAAGCCATTTCGAATTTATAAAAATTATTTAAAGTTGTTATATGAGAATTTTATAATTTCAAATTTTACAGAATTTTGCGTTTTGAAGGTAAGTAATATTTCAAGGCTTTGCATGTTTATAGTTTCAACATTCTGGTCCATTTACAGATTTTATTTTTAATTTTCTAACCCCTCTCTTTTGCATATTATTTTACAACTTCAACGATTAAAATAAAAATAAACAAATAAAAATACCAAAAATAAATGCATGGGTGTGAACAATGAGCTTCAATATTTCATTCGAAACAAGTTTTATCCCATTCCAAAGCCATTTCAAATTTATAAAATTATAATTATGGTGCTGCATGCTTAGGGTTTTGTGTAGGATTTGGTTGGATGACAACACTAAGCTCCACATCGCTAGGCATTTACCACCTTGGGGGTTGGTTTATTTTTAAGATGGTTGCTGGGCATTCAATGGCTTCGAATCCTATTGAAGCTATTGGACTTGGCTATGGCATGCAACAAATAATTGAGGAAGTTCATCCCGAAGGTCTTCCACAAGGTATGGCTCTGGTGCCCGATGTTACTATTCCATTAGATGATTTTAATCAATCTTGTAGCTGGTTAGAGAGTAATACACTTATAAGCTATTTCCTGGATCAAATCCCCAATGAGTCGCTAATTCGTAGCTGGATTCAACATTACTGGACTCCTCATGGTATAGAAGTTGATGGAATTCAAAACTTGACCAAAGGATTTTTTCTATTTCGTTTCCCTACTCCTGAGCATGTGCATGCAGTTTTAACCATGGCCCCTGGTATGTGTATAACTATCTGTTAGTTTTCCAGCCCTGGACCCAAGAATTTTCTATTGAAGAGGGTGCATCCCTAGAGGTGCCAATGTGGGTTGAACTCCCTGGCCTACCACTAGCTCTTTGGCCTTTCTTGGAAACCCTTATTGCCCTGTTAGGCCATTTTGTGTGCATTGAGAATCAGTGATTTTTTGGTGCTCGGCCCTTTCAAAGGGTTTGTATGAAAATTAATATTTTTAAGGATCTCAGGGATCATCTTACCATTAGTGTTGGGGATACCTCCTTTGTTTAGAAGTTGGTTTATATTAACCTATCGAATACCTACTTTCATTGTCAATCGGTAACACATGATTAAAGATTTCCCACTCATGGAGGGGAATTTAAAGAATAATAAATTCATGGCTAGCCTTCCAAGATCTGCATCTGCAGTGCCATCTAGGTCCACTCCCAACGAGAAAATAACCATGCATACTAGTTCACAGGATTCATGGACTATTGTTACCAAATGAAATCATCCCATCAAACCATTGGTTAAACCCACTAGTCAGCAGATGGCTCCTCTAGTGCATGAACCTAGAGATAATATGGCCATGCAAGTTGCTGCACTGACGTCCTCCCATAGGCCTGCCACTATGATGGAGAATGAGGATCTGCATATTAATTTACAAGCTACCCTTGAGAAGGCACGGGTGAGAAGGTCTCGTAGTCCCAACAGTGATAAACGAATTTATACCATGTTTTTGGAAGGAAAACATGATCGATTCCTCTCAAAAACTTACTCCTCGCTTGGGGATTTAGGTGCTTTTGAGGTTATTGAAGGTGATATGCATCTTGATAGTTCCTCATGATATTTTTGTCGTGGAATGTCAGAGGTTTGATGGACCCAATTCGTAAGTACTTGGTCCGTAGTGAGATTGATAAGCTCTATCATCAACATGGCAGGTTTGATTTTCTTTGCTTATAAGAAGTTAAGATATCTACTTTTAACTTACAATGTGCATGTTCTTTTATTTGGCCTAGCAGGCAAGTTTATTCTACAAATCATGCTATAGGTCGAGGTGGAGTTATCACGTTTGTGGCTCCCACCTAGAAATCCCATATGGTTACTTGGGGAGTGGACCCTTCTAATCAGGCTATGTGGACCCTTTTTGAAGTTGATGGAAATTCTTTTAGAATTATAAATGTGTATGCTTTCAATCATGCCCTTGACTGATGTGCTCTCTAGCGGAGGTTGGATTTGTATTTACCCTCCACTGTCTGGTTGCTTTGTGGTGATTTCAATATTATTGATATAGCCTCTGATAAAATTCCATTGGATTTTTCTTGACATATTGCTAATTTTCTCGTTGTGGATATGCCTGCTTGATGCTGTTATTTGTTGGATATCTTTTGGTTGGGTGCTTTGTGGTATTGGGGGTTTCTTTCTTCTGGATCTTGTAAGGGTTATTGTTATGGGATTCTTCATTTCTTGTAAAGCTTATTGATTCCATAAATTTTTATCACTTATAAAAAAAAATACATGGGTGTGAAGAATGAGCTTCAATATTTCAATCGAAACAATTTCGATCCCATTTTGAAGCCATTTCAAATTTATAAAAAATATTTAAAGTCGTTATATAAGAGTTTTATAATTTCAAATTTTACATAATTTTGCATTTCGAAGGTAAGTAAGATTTCAAGGCTTTGCATGTTTATATTTTCAACATTCTGGTCCATTTACAAATTTTATTTTTATTTTTCTAACCCTTCTCTTTTGCATATTATTTTAAAACTTCAACGATTAAAATAAAAATAAAAAAATTAAAATACCAAAAATAAATGCATGGGTGTGAACAATGAGCTTCAATATTTCACTCAAAACAATTTTTATCCCATTCCAAAGACATTTTGAATTTATAAAATTATAATTAGGTACCACATGCTTAGGGTTTTGTGTAGGATTTGGTTGGATGACAACACTAAGCTCCACATCGCTAGGCATTTACCACCTTGGTGGTTGGTTTCTTTTTAAGATGGTTGCTAGGCATTTAGTGGATTCAACTCCTATTGAAGCTGTTGGACTTGGCTATGGTGTGCAACAAAGAATCAAGGAAGTTCATCTACAAGGTATGGATCTGGTGCTTGATGTTACTATTCCATTAGACAATTTTAATCAATATTGTAGCTGGTTAGAGAGTAATACACTTATTGGCTATTTATTGGGTCGAATCCCTAATGAGTCACTAATTCGTAGCTAGATTCAACATTACTGGACTCCTCATGGCATTGAGGTTGATGGAATTCAAAACCTGACCAAAGGGTTTTTTTCTATTTCATTTCCCTACTCCTAAGCATGTGCATGAGATTTTAACCATGGACCTTGGTATGTACGTAACTATCTGTTAGTTTTCCAGCCCTGGACCCAAGAATTTTCTATTGAAGAGGGTGCATCCCTAGAGGTGCCAATGTGGGTTGAACTCCCTGGCCTACCACTAGCTCTTTGGCCTTTCTTGGAAACCCTTGTTGCCTCGTTGGGCCATTTTGTGTGCATTGAGAATCCGTGATTTTTTGGTGCTCGGCCCTTTCGAAGGGTTTGTGTGAAAATTGATCTTTCTAAGGATCTCAGGGATCATCTTACCATTAGTGTTGGGGATACCTCCTTTGTTTAGAAGTTGGTTTATATTAACCTACCGAATACCTACTTTCGTTGTCAATCGACAACACATATGATTAAATATTTCCCACTCATGGAGGGACATTTCAAGAATAATAAAGTCATGGCTAGCCTTCCAAGATCTGTGTCTGCAGTGCCATCTAGGTCCACTCTCGACGAGCAAAGAACCACACATACTAGTTCATAGGATTCATGGACTACTGTTACCAAATGAAATCATCCCATCAAACCCTTGGTTAAACCCACTGGTCAGTGGATGGCTCCTCTAGTGCATGCACCTAGAGATAATATGGCCATGCAAGTTGTTGCATCGACGTCCTCCCATAGGCCTGCCACTATGGTGGAGAATGAGGATCTGCATATTAATTTACAAGCTACCCTTGAGAAGGCATGGGCGAGAAGGTCTCGCAGTCCCAACAGTGACAAACGACCTTATACCATGTTTTTGGAAGGAAACCATGATCGATTCCTCTCAAACACTTACTCCTCGCTTGGGGATTTAGGTGCTTCTGAGGTTATTGAAGGTGATATGCAGCTTGATAGTTCCTCATGATATTTTTGTCAGGATATTGAGATAGCCTCTGATCAACTTCCATTGGATTGTTCTTGACATCTTGCTAATTTGCTCGCTGTGGATATGCTTGCTTGATGCTGTTATTTGTTGGATATCTTTTGGTTGGGTGCTCGGTGGTATTGGGGGTTTCTTTCTTCTGGCCCTTGTAAGGGTTATTGTTATGGGATTCTCTATTTCTTGTAAATATTATTGATTCAATAAATTTTTATCACTTGTAAAAAAATACATGGGTGTGAAGAATGAGCTTCAATATTTTAATCGAAACAATTTCGATCCTATTTCGAATTTATAGTTGTTATATGAGTGTTTTATAATTTCAACTTTTACATAATTTTGCATTTCAAAGGTAAGTAAGATTTCAAGGCTTTGCATGTTTATATTTTCAACATTCTGGTCCATTTACAGATTTTATTTTTATTTTTCTAACCCTTCTCTTTTGCATATTATTTTAAAACTTCAACGATTAAAATAAAAATAAAAAAATTAAAATACCAAAAATAAATGCATGGGTGTGAAGAATGAGCTTCAATTTCATTTGAAATAATTTTTATCCCATTCCAAAACCATTTCAAATTTATAAAATTATAATTACGGTGCTGCATGCTTAGGGTTTTATGTAGGATTTGGTCGGATGACAACACTAAGCTCCATGTCGCTAGGCATTTACCACCTTGGTGGTTGGTTTCTTTTTAAGATGGTTGTTGGGCATTCAGCAGCTTCGACTCCTATTGAAGTTGTTGGACTTAGATATGGCATGCAACAAAGAATCAAGGAAGTTCATCCCAAAGGTCTTCTACAAGGTATGGCTCTGGTGCCCGATGTTACTATTCCATTAGATGATTTTAATCAGTCTTGTAGCTGGTTAGAGAGTAATACACTTATTGGCTATTTCTTGGGTCGAATCCCCAATGAGTCGCTAATCTGTAGCTGGATTCAACATTACTGGACTCCTCATGGCATTAAGGTTGATGGAATTCAAAACCTGACCAAAGGGTTTTTTCTATTTCGTTTCCCTACTCCTGAGCATGTGCATGCGGTTTTAACCATGGCCCCTAGTATGTGCGTAACTATCTGTTAATTTTCTAGCCCTGGACCCAAGAATTTTCTATTGAAGAGGGTGCATCCCTGGAGGTGCTAATGTGGGTTAAACTCCCTGGCCTACCACTGGCTCTTTGGCATTTCTTGGAAACCCTTGTTGCCCTGTTGGGCCATTTTGTGTGCATTGAGAATCCATGATTTTTTGGTGCTTGACCCTTTTGAAGGGTTTGTGTGAAAATTGATCTTTCTAAGGATCTCAGGGATCATCTTACCATTAGTGTTGGGGATACCTCCTTTGTTCATAAGTTGGTTTATATTAACCTATCGAATACCTACTTTCATTGTCAATCGACAACACATATGATTAAATATTTCCCACTCATGGAGGGGCATTTCAAGAATAATAAAGTCATGGCTAGCCTTCCTAGATATGCATCTGCAGTGCCATATAGGTCCACTCTCGGTGAGTAAAGAACCACGCATAATGGTTCATAGGATTCATGGACTATTGTTACAAAATGAAATCATCCCATCAAACCCTTGGTTAAATCCACTGGTCAGCATATGGCTCCTCTGGTGCATGCACCTAGAGATAAGATGGCTATGCAAGTTGCTGCATCGACATTCTCCCACAGGCCTGCCACTATAGTGGAGAATGAGGATCTGCATATTAATTTACAAGCTACCCTTGAGAAGGCACGGGTGAGGTCTCGTAGTCCCAACAGTGATAAACGACCTTATACCATGTTTTTGGAAGGAAACCACGATCGATTCCTCTCAAACACTTACTCCTCGCTTGGGGATTTAGGTGCTTTTGAGGTTATTGAAGGTGATATGCAGCTTGATAGTTCCTCATGATATTTTTGTCATGGAATGTCAAAGGTTTGATGAACCCAATTTGTAAGTACTTGGTCCGTAGTGAGATTGATAAGCTCTATCATCAACATGGTAGGTTTGATTTTCTTTGCTTATAAGAAGTTAAGATATCTACTTTTAACTTACAATGTGCATGTTCTTTTATTTGGCATAGTAGGCAATTTTATTCTACAAATCATGCTACAGGTCGAGGTGGAGCTATTACATTTGTGGTTCCCACCTAGAAATCCCATATGGTTACTTGGGGAGTGGAACCTTCTAATTAGGCTATGTGGACCCTTTTTGAAGTTGATGGACATTATTTTGGAATTATAAATGTGTATGCTTCCAATCATGCCCTTGACCGATGTGCTCTCTAGCGGTGGTTGGATTTGTATTTAACCTCCACTATCTGGTTGCTTTATGGTGATTTCAATATTATTGAGATAACCTCTAATAAAGTGGACCACCTCCCAATGCGATGGTGTGCTGGGGAGCGAGAAGCTTGGTTTTTTCTACAAAACAAATTAGGGCTTTTTGACCCCAATGCTTTTTATTCCTCCAAAGATTTCCCATACTCACTCTAGTTTTCCTAGTCCAATTTCCAAAGTGGGGATGATCATATTTTAAAGCGGTTGAATAGAGCTATGCTTATGGACCACTTTGGGTTTGGTTTTTAGCCCATTATGCCATCCACTCCTCTGGTGGAAACTATTCATGGATATACAATGTCAAATCATGTGCCCATTATATTCAATATTTCTTTGAGCATATTTCCAGCCAAGAACTTTTCTTAGTTTTTCTTGAATACTTCCTTCCTTCAACATCCTAATTTTATTGCTCATATTGTTAGGGTTTGGAACCTAGTTCCTTGACATTTCAAAAATACAGATTGGATTACATGGTGGAGTCAAGCTTGCTTAGTTGCGTAAGAATTCAAATATGGAACTAAAGCAGGAGTTTGCCACAACATTTTTTAGGCTTGATGCTTCTCATCTTAGTGTCAATCTACAACAGTACGTTGCAATTATTTGGGATGAGCTTAAGAAGGCTGAGCTATATGAGGCCATAGGTGCTTATATTCGGTACCATATGCACTGGCTCAAAGTTAGAGACTGGGTATCCAAGGAGTTCTTTCAGCACCTTAGACCATCTATGCAGGTGGTTCAGTTCAAAGCCATTATGGATAATGGCGAAAGGCTTTCAGAAATACCTGATAGTTCTAAGGTATTTTTTCACCACTATCAATAGGTCTTTGCTACTCAACATATCTTGATTGAGAGACCAAAAGTATCGGAGGAATGTTGCTTGGTGGTTCCTAATAAGCTTTCAACCTCTCAGAATTAAGCTTGTGATAAACCTCTTTTATTATAAGATCTTACTGAGGCTTTATCTCATATGGCTAATGAAAAAGTACTAGGCCTAGATGGTTTTCCATGTGAATTTTATAAAGCTTTGTGGGATATGGTTGGCCCTGACCTTCTGAGGGTTTATCAGGAAGCCATGTCCTCTAGTTCTTTAGGATCACTCATCAATAGAGGCAACATAAAATTCATTCCCAAGCTTGGTGATCCTGAGGTGATCACCAACTAGAGGCCTATCACTCTGTTGAATGTCAATTATAAAATAATTGCTAAAGCTCTTGCTCTTAGACTTTGGCCTCTACTTCCTCTTATTGTGAGGCATGAACAAATAGGCTTTATTCACAATCGCTATATTCTAAATAATGTCCTCGCATTTTGGGAAGGTATGGAGTGGGCACGGTAGTCTCAGCAAGCGATGATGTTTATTAAAATTGACTTGGAAAAAGCATATGATAGAATTGAATGGTACTTTATTCTATAAATTCTTACAGTGCTTGGGTTTGGTCCTAGATTTGTCCAAATTATGAAAATGTTGCTTATAGATTCTTCAATAGTTCTCACACTGAATGGTGTGCAAACAAAATACATTGGTCTATTCAGATCTATTCACCAGGGGTGTCCTCTTGCCCCCTCCATCTATGTGTTTGCAGCTGAAGCCGTTGGGTACCTTATTGCCCGTAAAGCCTTGTAAGGACTGGTTAAGGGTATTTCCCTACCAGGAAGGCAAGGGCAACTCATCAATGACCACTTTGCACATGATTATTTTTAACGCTTAATGAAGATGAAGTGTTTGTCACACAGGCTCTTTCCAGCTTGGAAGTATTTTGCCAAGCCTCTGGTTCCAGCATTCAATGGAGGAAGATTGCTTGCTATAGACAATACTCACATCCCCTTACTTCTGGGATGGAGCAATACCAATGGAAGAGGATTCAATCGGGTGAGATGTTCAAATTTTTAGGCATTCTATTTGCTTTTTAGAGCACCCCATCTCAACTTTGGGAGTATGTAGTGCAAAGAGTGGAGAACAAACTCACTTACTGGATCACCAAGAAGTTATCCCTTGTGGGTAAATTTTAAATTTGCTCTAAAATTTATGCCAATACTCATGTTTATTACTCCTCTTTTTGGGTTCCTTCTCAAGCTTGTTATAAGAAGCTGGAAAAGCTTCTACAAGATTTTTATGGGCTAATTATTCTCAGAAACATGACTTTCATAGAGTAGCTTGGGAATTTTGTTGCCTCCCTAAAAAGTCAGGTGGGTTAGGGCTATTTAATTATTTTCATCAAGGTCTAGCTCTAAGTGCCAAATGGATCATCAAAACTCTTAAAAGGGATGAGGCATGGAAATTTTTGGTTAGGAACTGTGTGGCAACATGGTTACCTATCGACAATAAGTGTTGGGAGGGTTTGGATTTACCTTCCATTCTTGTAGCTCCTATTTCTTGTAAAATTGTTGGCTCCTTTGTGACTCAAAGTCTTTGGCAATCTTGGGAGTCAATCAAGAACTGGCTCCATTGGAAAGGAGTTGGTCGCCATAGGGAGGCAGATATTGTAGATTTGAATGTTTGGTGGTCCCCTGTGGTTCAGTATTAGGGACAACCACTTGCTAAAGTTCAATGGATTCATGCTAAAATATTTTTTAAAAAGGGCATTATGTCCCTTTCTGATTTCTATTGCAGGTTGACTAAGGATTGGATCCCTTGGGAGTTTTTTTAACAAGAATATATGTTAAAATCCATATATAAAGATGCATATGTTGTGGTTATTAATTGGAAACCCTTTTCCCTATGGCCCAAGCTTGGTCATGTTATTCAGCAAGCTTGGTGGAAAGAGTGGGAATGGTATAAACATGTCCCTCTACTTAACTACATAACTAAGCAGGGTTATAGCTAGCTTTCACCCAATCTGCCCATGGTGCCCAAGCTCAATGCATGCTAGGATTTGTTCTCTTTTAAATCCAAATGGAGAGCTTACTTTCAACTCACTTGGGCACCCTATATTGAACCTAAGTAGGCCTATTTTACCTGGAGTATGTTGTATTAAGGGCTGTCACTTGGCCCAAGGCTTAGGCACTTGGGAATTGACACTCCCACTTACCCTTTCTATGGGGAATCAAAATCAACCTTGCATATTTTCTAGAATTGTCACAGAGCAAAGATGGCTTGGGAGTGGATGGAGTCATATTTTCGGCCATTTTTTGCATGCTCCTTTAACTTGGCTTCATAATATGTTGGGAGATTCACCAAATTTTCTCAACCTTTGCTAGAATTTTGGATTTTTTTTAGAATTAGCATTCTATTTCATGCATGGAAAACAAGAAATGAGATAGTTTTTATAGATAAAACTCCCTCTGTTATTTTTTCTCTCGTAGATAAGCTGATGGTATTTCATGATGACTGGTTACAGATTCAGGTGTAAGCTAATAAAGTTGCAATAGAACTCAATCATTTGTACGAGCTTATTGAATATTGGGTTAATGCACCATGTACTGTGAGTAGAGTTCCCCTAAAAAATGAATAATGTACCCATTCCAGATATAGACAATGTCATCGCCCACCATCGAAATACTAGGACAGACCAACTTCTAGGACTCACTCTCAACCATCTGGAGATCATGCACAGATATTGCTACCTTCCAACTCTGCTCAATAGGTTTTCACTTGGGGTGATCACCCTCAGCTTGATCCTTTGCATTGTATGGATGGTGGGGGAGCTCGCCAGGGATGGGGTACTCCCCCACATTCTTCTGGCCAGGTCGGTTCTACGAAGGGTGGTGAAGGTGACACTAATACTGGTTGGAGCACAGGCACTACTGGTGATGTAGATGGATGGAACACCCACTTTGAGGCTCCTACTCAGCCTACACCTGATATGTATGCCAAGATGCCAGGGTTGGGTTGGAACATTTAATGGCTGTTGTGATATTTTTTCTAGTTTTGTAGTTAACCCCACCTGGTTGTAGTTTTTTGGTAGTGATATTTTGAACCATATCCTGACTATCTTTTCAGCCAGTTGTCGTTTACTTGGGGTATGTTGTGTCAGTTGAAATTTATCTTGGCTATCTTCTCAGTTGGTTGGTTAGTGTTTGGGGTGTGACATGTCAGTCCACTCTCTTTTGTATGTTTAGGCTCTGTATTTAATATATTGCTTTTTTATTCAAAAAAAATTATAAAATTATTTAAAGTTACCGTTATATGAGAATTTTAATTTCAAATTTTACATAATTTTGCATTTTGAAGATAAATCAAATTTCAAAGCTTTGCATGTTTATATTTTTATATTTTCATCATTTTTGTCCATTTCCAAATTTTATTTTTATTTTTCTAACCCCTCTTTTGCAGATTATTTTAAAAATTCTATGATTAAAAAAAAAAAAAAAAATGCAAAAAATAAATACATTGGTGTGAAGAATGAGCTTCAATATTTCATTTGAAATAATTTCAATCCCATTCTGAAGCCATTTTGAATTTATAAGAATAATTTAAAGTTGCTATTATATAAGACTTTTGTAATTTCGAATTCTACATAATTTCTCATTTTGAAGGTAAATTTCAAGGCTTTGAATGTTTATATTTTCAACATTCTGGTCCATTTCCATATTTTAATTTATTTTTCTAACCCTTCTCTTTTGTAGATTATTTTAAAACTTCGACAATTAAAATAATAATAAAAAAAATTAAAATGCCAAAAATGAATACATGGGTGTGAAGAATGAGCTTCAATATTTCATTCGAAACAATTTCGATCCCATTTTGAAGCCATTTCAAATTTATAAAAAATTATTTAAAGTTGATGTTATATGAGAGTTTTATAATTTCGAATTTTACATAATTTCGTATTTCGAAGGCAAATCAAATTGCAAGGCTTTGCATGTTTATATTTTTAGCATTCTAGTCCATTTTCAAATTTTGTTTTTATTTTTCTAACCCTTCTCTTTTGTAGATAGTTTTAAAACTTTTGTGAATAAAGTAAAAATAAAAAATATTAAAATACCAAAAATAAATACATGGGTGTGAAGAATGAGCTTCAATGTTTCATTTGAAACAATTTCGATCCCATTCCAAAGCCATTTTGAATTTATACAAAAATATTTAAAGTTGATGTTAAATGAGAGTTTTATAATTTCAAATTTTACATAATTTCGTATTTGGAAGGTAAATCAGATTTCAAGGCTTTGCATATTTATATTTTTAGCATTCTAATCCATTTCAAAATTTTATTTTTATTTTTCTAACCCTTCTCTTTTGTAAATTATTTTAAAACTTTGGCGATTAAAATAAAAATTAAAAAATTAAAATACCAAAAATAAATACATGGGTGTGAAGAATGAGCTTCAATATTTCATTCGAAACAATTTCAAACTGAAACCCAGGTTTTTTAGGTGAGTTGGAGAGGAGAGGGTAATCCTCCAAGGAAGGTCCTAGGTTCTAATCTCCACCTAACAAAAAGTTGAATTGGGTACCCAAAATCCAATTGATAATGTTGGTATGAGCAGGGCCAGGTGTGACTCATGGGTGAAAGTTTTATAATTTCAAAGTTTTAGTTATAGTTAGTAGGGCCATGCACGACTCCTAGGTGACTGTGATAGTGTATAACCCCCTAGTTGTGGTCTCTTAGACCAAGGCATCCCCGTAAGAGATATTTTCCTTAAAAAAAAAAAAAATTGATCCCATTCCAAAACCATTTTAAATTTATAAAAATTATATAATGTTGTTGTTATATGAGAGTTTTATAATTTTGGATTTTACATAATTTTGCATTTCGAAAGTAAATCTGATTTCAAGGCTTTGCATGTTTATATTTTCAACATTCTTATCCATTTTCAGATTTCATTTTTATTTTTCTAACCCTTCATTTTTAAATGCATGGGTGTGAAGAATGAGCTTCAATATTTCATTCGAAACAAATTCGATCCCATTCCAAAGCCATTTCAAATTTATAAAATTATTTAAAGTTGTTGTTATATGACAATTTTGTAATTTTAGATTTTATATAATTTTGTATTTTGAAGGTAAATAAGATTTCAAGGCTTTGCATATTTATATTTTTTATATTTTCAACATTCTTGTCCATTTCTATATTTTATTTTTATTTCTATAACCCCTCTTTTTTAGATTATTTTAATTTTTTTGTGACAAATAAAAATTAAAAAAATTAAAATACTAAAAATAAATACATTGGTGTGAAAAGTGAGCTTCAATATTTCATTCGAAACAATTTTGATCTCATTCTCAAGCCATTTCAAATTTATAAAAATTATTTAAAGTTGTTATTATATAAGAGTTTTATAATTTCAAATTTTACATAATTTTGCATTTTGAAGGCAAGTAATATTTCAAAGATTTGCATATTTATATTTTCAACATTCTGGTCCATTTCCAAATTTTATTTTTATTTTTCTAACTCTTCTCTTTTGTAGATTATTTTAAAAATTCGATGAATAAAATAAAAATTAAAAAAATTAAAATACCAAAAATAAATACATGGGTGTGAAGAATGAGCTTCAATATTTCATTCGAAATAATTTCGATCCCATTCCGAAGCTATTTCAAATTTATAAAAAATTATTTAAAGCTGATGTTATATGAGAGTTTTATAATTTTAAATTTTAGATAATTTCACATTTCGAAGGTAAATCAAATTTTAAGGCTTTCCATGTTTATATTTTTAGCATTCTAGTCCATTTTTAGATTTTATTTTTATTTTTCTAGCCCTTCTCTTTTGTAGATTGTTTTAAAGCTTTGACGATTAAAATAAAAATAAAATAATTTAAATACCAAAAATAAATGCATGGGTGTGAAGAATGAGCTTTAATATTCCATTCGAAATAATTTCAACCCTAAAACTAGGTGTTTTAGGTGAGTTGGAGAGGCGAGGGCAATCGTCCAAGCGAGGTTCTAGGTTCAGATTTTCACCCTAACAAAAAGCTGAATTGCGTACCAAAAATCCAATTGATAATATTGGTGTGCGTAGGGTTGGACGTGACTTCCAGGTGAAAGTTTTATAATTTTATAGTTTTAGTTATAGTTAGCAAGGCCAGATGTGACTCCCGGGTGACTTTGACGGTGTAGAACCCCCTAGTCATGGTCTCTCAGACCAAGGCAACCTCATAAGAGAGCTTTCACTTAAAAAAACCAATTTTGATCCCATTCCAAAGCCATTTTGAATTTATAAAAAATATATAATGTTGCTATTATATGAGAGTTTTATAATTTCATATTTTACATAATTTTGCATTTCAAATGTAAATCAGATTTCAAGGCTTTGCATGTTTATATTTTCAACATTCTTGTCAATTTTTAGATTTTATTTTTATTTTTCTAACCTTTCTCTTTTGCAAATTATTTTAAAACTTTGGTGATTAAAATAAAAATAAAAAAAATTAAAATGCTAAAAATAAATACATGGGTGTGAAGAATGAGCTTCAATCTTTCATTCGAAACAATTTCGATCCCATTCTGAAGCCATTTGGAATTTATAAAAATTATTTAAAGTTGTTATATGAGAGTTTTATAATTTTAGATTTTACATAATTTTGCATTTCAAAGGCAAGTAAAATTTTAAGGCTTTGAATATTTATATTTTTAGCATTTTGGTCTATTTTCAGATTTTATTCTTATTTTTCTAACCCTTCTCTTTTACAACTTATTTTAAAACTTCGATGATTAAAATAAAAATAAAAAAAATTAAAATGCCAAAAATAAATACATGGGTGTGAAGAATGAGCTTCAATATTTCATTTGAAATAATTTTGATCTCATTCCAAAGCCATTTCGAATTTATAAAATTATTTATAGTTATTATATGAGAGTTTTGTAATTTCAGATTTTACATAATTTCATATTTTGAAGGTAAAGCACATTTCAAGGCTTTGCATGTTTATATTTTTTATATTTTTAACATTCTTGTTCATTTTTAGATTTTATTTTTTATTTTTCTAACCCCTCTTTTGCAGATTATTTTAAAACTTTTGAGATTAAAAAAAATTAAAAAAAAAATGCAAAAAATAAATACATTGGTTTAAAGAATGAGCTTTAATATTTCATTCAAAATAATTTTTATTCCATTCTAAAGCCATTTTGAATTTATAAGAACTATTTAAATTTGTTGTTATATAAGATTTTTATAATTTTGAATTCTACATAATTTTTAATTTTGCATTTTGAAGGTAAATTAGATTTCAAGGCTTTACATGTTTATATTTTTAGCATTCTGATCTATTTCTATATTTTATTTTTATTTTTCTAACCTTTCTATTTTGTAGATTATTTAAAAACTTTAGCAATTAAAATAAAAATTAAAAAAAATTAAAATGCCAAAAATAAATACATAGGTGTGAAGAATGAGCTTCAATATTTCATTTGAAACAATTTTGATCCCACCCCGAAGCCATTTCAAATTTATAAAAAAATATTTAAAGTTGATGTTATATGAGAGTTTTATAATTTCAAATTTTACATAATTTCATATTTTGAAGGTAAATCAGATTTCAAGGCTTTGCATATTTATATTTTTACCATTCTAGTCAATTTCCAATTTTTTTTTTTTTTTTTCTAACCCTTCTATTTTGTAGATTGTTTTAAAAATTTGGTGATTAAAATAAAAATAAAAAAATTAAAATACCAAAAATAATACATGGGTGTGAAGAATGAGCTTCAATATTTCATTCAAAACAATTTCAACCCCAAAACTAGGTGTTTTAGGTGAGTTGGAGAGGAGAGGGTAATCCTCCAAGGGAGGTCCTAGGTTTGAATCTCCACCTAACAAAAATTTGAGTTGGGTACCCAAAATCCAATTGATCATGTTGGTGTGGGTAGGGTCGGGTGTGACTCCTGGGTGAAAGTTTTATAATTTTGAAGTTTGAGTTATAGTTAATAGGGTTAGGTGTGACTTCCGGGTGACTTTGACAATGTATAACCCCCTGGTTGTGGTCTCTTAGACCAAGGTAGCCCCGTAAGAGATCTTTTGCTAAAAAAATAATAATTTCGATCTCATTCCAAAATCATTTTGAATTTATAAAATTATTTAATGTTGCTGTTATATGAGAGTTTTATAATTTTGGATTTTACATAATTTCGCATTTCAAAATTAAATCAAATGTCAAGGCTTTGCATGTTTATATTTTTAGCATTCTTTTCCATTTCCATATTTCATTTTTATTTTTCTAACACTTCTCTTTTGCAGATTATTTTAAAAATTTGGCAATTAAAATAAAAATAAAAAAAATTAAAATGCCAAAAATAAAGACATGGGTGTGAAAAATGAGCTTCAATCTTTCATTCAAAATAATTTTGATCCCATTCTGAAGCCATTTCAAAATTTTAAAAAATTATTTAAAGTTGTTATATGAGAGTTTTATAATTTTAGATTTTATATAATTTTGCATTTCTAAGGTAAGTAAGATTTCAAGGCTTTGCATGTTTATATTTTCAACATTCTGGTTCACTTTCAAAATTTATTTTTATTTTTCTAACCCTTCTCTTTTGTAAATTATTTTAAAACTTTGATGATTAAAATAAAAATAAAAAAAATTAAAATGCTAGAAATAAATGCATGGGTGTGAAGAATGAGCTTCAATATTTCATTCAAAATAATTTTGATACCATTCCAAAGCCATTTCGAATTTATAAAATTATTTAAAGTTGTTATTATATGAGAGTTATGTAATTTTGGATTTAATATAATTTCGTATTTTGAAGGTAAATTAGGTTTCAAGGCTTTGCATGTTTATATTTTTTATATTTTCAGCATTCTTGTCCATTTACAGTTTTTTTTTTAAATTTTCTAACCCCTCTTTTGCAGATTATTTTAAAAATTTTGCAATTAAAAAAAAAAAAAATGCAAAAAATAAATACATTGGTGTGAAGATTGAGCTTCAATATTTCATTCAAAATATTTTTGATCCAATTCTGAAGCCATTTTGAATTTATAAGAATTATTTAAAGTTGCTATTATATAAGAGTTCTATAATTTTAGATTTTACATAATTTTGCATTTCGAAGGTATGTAAGATTTCAAGGCTTTGCATGTTTATATTTTTAATATTTTTGTCAATTTTTAAATTTTATTTTTATTTTTCTAACCCTTCTCTTTTGCAGATTATTTTAAAACTTCCATGATTAAAAAAAAAAAAATACCAAAAATAAATACATAGGTGTGTAGAATGAGCTTCAATATTTCATTTGAAGCAATTTGATCCCATTCCAAAGTTGTTTCGAATTTATAAAAAAAATTTAAATTTGATGTTATATGAGAGTTTTATAATTTTAAATTTTACATAATTTCGTATTTCGAAGGCAAATCAAATTTTAAGGCTTTGCATGTATATATTTTTAGCATTCTAGTCCATTTCAAAATTTTATTTTTATTTTTCTAACCCTTCTCTTTTGCAAATTATTTTAAAAATTCTACGATTAAAATAAAAATACAAAAAATTAAAATGCCAAAAATAAATGCATGGGTGTGAAGAATGAGCTTCAATATTTCATTCAAAATAATTTTGATCTCATTCCAAAGCTATTTCTAATTTATAAAATTATTTAAAGTTATTATATGAAAGTTTTGTAATTTCAGATTTTACATAATTTCATATTTTGAAGGTAAAGCAGATTTCAAGCCTTTGCATGTTTATATTTTTTATATTTTTATCGTTCTTGTTCATTTCTAGATTTTATTTTTTATTTTTCTAACTCCTCTTTTGCAGATTATTTTAAAACTTTTGTGATTAAAAAAAAAAAAAAAAAAATTAAAATGCCAAAAATAAATGCATGGGTGTGAAGAATGAGCTTCAATATTTCATTCAAAATAATTTTCATCTCATTCCAAAGCCATTTTGATTTTATAAAATTATTTAAAGTTATTATATGAGAGTTTTGTAATTTCAGATTTTACATAATTTCATATTTTGAAGTTAAAGCAAATTTCAAGGCTTTGCATTTTTATATTTTTTATATTTTTAGCATTCTTGTTCATTTCTAGATTTTTTATTTTATTTTTCTAACCCCTCTTTTGTAGATTATTTAAAAACTTTGACAATTAAAATAAAAATTAAAAAAAATAAAATGCCAAAAATAAATACATGGATGTGAAGAATGAGCTTCAATTTTTCATTCGAAATAATTTTGATCCATTATGAAGCCATTTCAAATTTATAAAAAATATTTAAAGTTGATGTTATATGAGAGTTTTATAATTTCAAATTTTACATAATTTTGTATTTCGAAGGTAAATCAGATTTCAAGGTTTTGTATGTTTATATTTTTAGCATTCTAATCAATTTCTAGATTTTATTTTTATTTTTCTAACCCTTCTCTGTTGTAGATTATTTTAAAAATCTGGCAATTAAAATAAAAATACCAAAAATAAATATATGGATGTGAATAATGAACTTCAATATTTCATTCGAAACAATTTCAACCCCAAACCTGGGTGTTTTAGGTGAGTTGGAGAGGAGAGGGCAATCCTCCAAGGGAGGTCCTAGGTTCTAATCTCCACTCTAACAAAAAGTTTAACTGGGTACCCAAAATCCAATTGATAATGTTGTTGCAGGTAGGTCTGGGTGTGACTCCTAGGTGAAATTTTTATAATTTTGGAGTTTTAGTTATAGTTAGTAGGGCCAAGTGTGACTCTTGGGTGACTTTGATGGTGTATAACCCCCTGGTCATGGTCTCTTAGCCCAAGGCAGCCTCGTAAGAGGTATTTCACTTAAAAAAAATATTTTTTATCCCATTTCAAAGCCATTTTGAATTTATAAAAATTATTTAATCTTGTTGTTATATGAGAGTTTTATAATTTCATATTTTACATAATTTTGATCTTATTCAGAAGCCATTTGGAATTTATAAAAATTATTTAAAGTTGTTATATGAGAGTTTTGTACTTTTAGATTTTACATAATTTTGTATTTCGAAGGCAAGTAAGATTTCAAGGCTTTGCATGTTTATATTTTCAGCATTCTTGTCCATTTTTAGATTTTATTTTAATTTTTCTAACCCCTTTTTTTTGTAGATTATTTTAAAACTTTGACATTAACATAAAAATAAATAAAATAAAATACCAAAAATAAGTACATGGGTGTGAAGAATGAGCTTCAATATTTCATTCGAAATAATTTGGATCCCATTCTGAAGTCATTTCAAATTTATAAAAATTATTTAAAGTTGTTATATGAGAGTTTTATAATTTTAAATTTTACATAATTTTGCATTTCGAAGGCAAGTAAGAATTCAAGGCTTTGCATTTTTATATTTTCAGCATTCTGATTCTTGTTTAGATTTTATTTTTAATTTTCTAACCCTTCTCTTTTACAAATTATTTTAAAACTTCGACGATTAAAATAAAAATAATAAAAAAATTAGAATGGCAAAAATAAATGCATGGGTGTGAAGAATGAGCTTCAATATTTCATTCGAAACAATTTCAATCCCATTCCAAAGCCATTTCGAATTTATAAAATTATTTAAAGTTGTTATATAAGAGTTTTATAATTTTGAATTTTACATAATTTCACATTTTGAAGGTAAATCGGATTTCAAAGCTTTGCATGTTTATATTTTTTGTATTTTCAACATTCTTATCCATTTTCAATTTTTATTTTTATTTTTCTAACCCCTCTTTTGTAGATTATTTTAAAAATTATATGATTAAAATAAAAAAATTAAAATACAAAAAATAAATACATTGGTGTAAAGAATGAGCTTCAATATTTAATTCAAAACAATTTCGATCCCATTTTTTAGTCATTTCGAATTTATAGGAATTATTTAAATTTACTATTATATAAGAGTTTTATAATTTCAGATTCTACATAATTTAATGTTTTGAAGGTAAATCAGATTTCAAGGCTTTGCATGTTTATATTTTTAGCATTATGGTCCATTTCCATATATATATATTTTTCTAACCGTTTTCTTTTGTAGATTATTTTAAAACTTCGGCAATTAAAATAAAAATTAAAATGCAAAAAATAAATACATGGGTGTGAAGAATGAGCTTAAATATTTCATTCAAAACAATTTCGATTCCTTTTCAAAGCTATTTTGAATTTATAAAAAATTATTTAAAGTTGATGTTATATGAAAGTTTTATAATTTCAAATTTACATAATTTCGTATTTCGAAGGTAAATCAGATTTCAAGGCTTTGCATGTTTATATTTTTAGCATTATAGTCCATTTTCATATTTTATTTTTATTTTCTAACCTTTCTATTTTGTAGATTGTTTTAAAAATTTAACAATTAATTTTTTTTAAAATATCAAAAATAAATTCATGGGTGTGAAGAATGAGCTTCAACATTTCATTCAAAACAATTTCAATTCCAAACCTAGGTTTTTTAGATGAGTTGGAGAGGAAAGGGCAATCCTCCAAGGGAGGTCCCAAGTTCGAATCTCCACGCTAACAAAAATTTGAATTGGGTAACCAAAATCCAATTGATAACGTTGGTGCGTGCAGGGCCGAGCGTGACTCCCAGGTGAAAGTTTTATAATTTTGGAGTTTTAGTTATAGTTAGTAGGGCCAGGTGCGACTCTTGGGTGACTTTTATGGTGTAGAACCCCCTGGTCATGGTCTCTCAGACCAAGGTAGCCCCGTAAGAGGTCTTTTGCTTAAAAAAAACAATTTCAATGCCATTCCAAAGCCATTTTGAATTTATAAAAAATATTTAATGTTGTTATATGAGAGTTTTATAATTTTGAATTTTATATAATTTCACATTTCGAAGGTAAATCAGATTTTAAGGCTTTGCACGTTTATATTTTTAGCATTTTTTTCCATTTCTAGATTTTATTTTTATTTTTCTAACCCTTCTCTTTTGCAGATTATTTTAAAACTTTAACAATTAAAAAAAATTTTAATGCCAAAAACAAATACATGGGTGTAAAGAATGAGCTTCAATATTTTTGAATGAAAAAACATTACTTGAAATACGAAGCCTAAACATACAAAAGTGGGTGGACTAACATGTAACACGCCAAGAACAAGCCAAATCGATTGAAAAGATAGCCAGGAGAAATTTCAACTGACACACCACACCATAAGCAAACTGGCTGAGAAGACAACCAGGACAAAGTTCAAAATATCACTGATAGAAAACTACAAAAATATGGGCTTAACTACCAAAATAAAAATAGATCACAACAACCATTAATTGTTCCAACTCGATCCTGACATCTTGGCATGCATCTTAGAAGCAAGCTGATGAGTAATACTCATGGGAGCCTCAATGGGAGTGTTCCATATAGCCACCTCACTAGTAGTGCTTGTGCTCCATCCAATACTAGCGACATATTCACCAACCTTTGAGGAATCAACATGGCCAAATGAATGCAGAGGAGTTCCCCATACCTAGCGAGCTCCCCAACCATTCGTACTACATAAAGGATCATGCTGAGGGTGATCATCCCATGCAAAAAAATATTGTGTAGGGTTTGAGAGCATCAATCTCTACATGTGCTCTTTATATGGCTGAGAGCGAGCCCTAGAAGTTGGTCGATCTTGGCTATTCGATGGTGGGCGATGATGCTATATGGATATAGAATGGGTATGTTATTCCTTCTCTAAGGGTACTTTGCTCACAGTACATGGTGTATTACCCCAATAGTCAATCAACTTCTGTAAATGATTGAGTTCCATTGCAAACTTATTATCTTGCACCTAAATTTGTAACTAGGCATCGTGAAATATCATCAGCTTATCTGAAAGAGAAAAAATAACAAAGGGAGTTTTATCTACAAAAAACTATCTCATTTCTGGTTTTCAATGTATGAAATAGAATGCTAATTCTAAAAATGTTCCAAAATTCTAACAAAGGTTGAGAAAATTCTAGCATATCTCCCAACAAATTATGAAGCCAGGTTAAAGGAGCATGCAAAAATGGCCAAAAAAAGACTCCATCCACTCCTAGGCCATCCTTGCCCTGCTACAATTCTATAAAATATGTAAGGTTGATTCTACTTCCCCACTTAAAGGGCAAGTGGGAGTGGCAATTCCTAAGTGCTTAAGCTTGTGGCCAAGCGACATCCCCTGATACACCATACTCCAGGAAAAATAGGCCTGTTTAGGCTCAATATAAGGTGTCCAAGTGATTTAAAAGTGGGCTCTCCATCTGGATTTGGAAGAGAATAAATCCTAGCACCCATTAAGCTTTGACACCATGGGTAGATTAGGTGAAAGCCAGCTGTAACCCTGCTTAGTCATGTAATTAAGTAGAGGGACATGTTTATATCATTCCCTCTCTTTCCACCAAGGTTATTGTATAACCTGACCAAGCTTAGTCTAAAGGGAAAAGGGGGTACAATTAATAACCACATAATATGTGTCTTTATATGTGGGCTTTAACACATACTGCTATTGAAAAAGCTCCCAAGGGATCCAATCCCTAGTCTGCTTGCAAAAAAAATAAAAAAGGGACATAATGCCATTTTAAAAAAACTTGTTTGCATGAATCCATTGAACTTGAGCGAGTGGTTGAACTTGATACTAAATCATAGGGGACCACCAAATATTCAAATTGGAAATAGCTACCCCTCGGTGGCACCCAACTCCTTTCCAAGGGAGCCAGGGCTTGATTGATTTTCCAAGCTCACCAAATACTTTGAGTCAAAAAGGACCCATCAATTTTAAAAGAAACATGGGCTACAATAATGGAGGGTAAATCCAATCCCTTCAAAAATTTCTTGCTAGTGGGTAGCCTTGATGCCAGATAGTTCCTAATCAAAAATTTCGAAGCTTCATCCCCTTTAAGGGTTTTGATAATCCATTTAGTGCTGAGAGCCAGCCCTTGATGGAAGTAGTTAAACAACCCCAACCCTCCTAAATTTTTAGGAAGGCAACAAAATTCCCAAGCTACTCTATGGAAGCCATGTTTTTGAGAAGAATTAGCCCATAAAAAATCTCGTAGAAGCTTTTTTAGCTTTTTATAACAAGCTTGAGAAGGAACCTAGCAGGAGGAGTAATAAACATGAGTACTGGCAAGAATTTTAGAGCAAATTTGGAATTTACCTGCAAGGGACAACTTCTTGGTGATCCAGTTGGTGAGCTTGTTCTCCACTCTTTGCACTACATACTCCCAAATATGAGACGAGGTACTCTGGAAAATAAAGGGAATGCCCAAAAATTTGAACATCTCCCCCGATTGAATCCACTTTCATTGGTATTGCTCAATCTAGGGTGAAAGGGGATGGGAGGATTGTCTATAGCAAGCAATGTTCCTCCACTACATGCTAGAACTGAAGGCTTTGTAAAACACATATAGGCTGGAAAGAGCCTGTGTGATAGACGCTTCATCTTCAATGAGTATTAAAAAAGAATCATCTGCAAAGTGGTAATTAATGAGTTGCCCTTGCCCTCTTGGTAGGGAAATACTCTTGACCAGTCCTTGTGATGCTTTGTAGGTAAGAAGGTACCCAAAAGATTTAGTTGCAAGCACATAGAGGGAGGGGGCAAGAGGACACCCCTAGCGAACAAATTTGAATAGACCAATGCGCTCATAAATTATCACTATTCATGCAATACTCATGCTATATTAATTGATCTTTGATGTATTCTCATTCACCAAGTTTGAAAATGATTTACCAATTCTAAAAACAAGATTACCTATTTCAATATCTTCCACGTCATCATAAGCTGGCAGGCACTCATACTTAGAATACTGTCAAGTAATCTCTTATTATCACAAATTTCTACTACGATATTTATTCTTAGTAATGTTTGAATTTGATTTTTCATGTCTTATTTTTCTTTCCACACTGTCTCAATAGATGTGCTGCACAACTACCACTTGTGACATTGTAGATATTTATAACTAATATTTAAAAAACCGTTATTCTCTACATAACATTTTGTTATGATTCATTACAGTAAAAACATTATTTTAATACCTTTCAATTTTATGTTCTCTAAATTTAGTCAACCATTCTTCTTGTTATTGAATATAACAAATCCTTGTAAATAGACCACGAGGCATTTGATAACCGTAACTTCATGCATGATATTCTATTTTTGCCTAATGTGCTTCCTAGCTTCTATAGCCAAAGTCTCTTCAATTCTTTGCCTTTGAAGAAAAGAGACATCTATATGTATAGATGCATGATCATTGGAATAAGATTCACCATATGTTTCCATCACAGTTCCATTAGATAGTCTACTACTACTTGAAATTGCTCCAGGATATGCACAATATGTTTTTGAAGTTGCAAAATCCTTTGCTACAAGAAAATCATCTAGCAAATTTATAACACCCTAGATCTAACTCACCTGGTTGTCCAAACATGAACTAATACCATAGCCCATGGTGCTTTAAATGCAACACATAGCCCATGGTGCTTTAAATGCAACACATCATATCCCACCTTACCTTACGTGAAAAAATAGCATCTTTTTGCCTATAGGTGGGTACCAGGTTCAACTTATCCGTTTTTTTGATGAAAACCTGTTCTTGCACTCACAAAGTTTATCAACAATATCTCATTCTAAAAATAATAACAAACAAAAAGGTAGAAAAATGAAGGGGATGTTTCAAAAAATCCTCTACGTAAGCCATTGCAATTATGGATTGCTTGAAAAAATTATTTAATAATCTCATATTTCATCGCCATACAACTCTGCTTGATTTCTTGACATATTTACCATATGCTTTCATTATGTCTTTCAGTTTCTTCACAACTTTTCCCTCATTCTTTTCATCTTTTGAATCATTTTCATTTGCTTCATTAGAAGTTTCTTTCTATAGATTTAACCCTTCTATATGTTGGCCAACATCCCAAAAAAAAATTATAATTTCTTTCTCCTATAACTTTGTTGCTGGATTTAGATTGATTTTTTACTTCATCCATTCTTTTATTCATATCCTTCTTACCAATCCATCACAAATATTTCTTTACAAAAAATAATTTTTATTTTTCTTCAATTTCTTCTTATCACTCCAATAAATATTAATTTCAAATTTTAATCTTCTTATACCTCTCTTCACAAATTTTTATTCCTCTAAATAATAAAAAAATATCTTTCAATCAAATTCTTTTAAATACTTTATTTTATTATCTCTCCAAATTTCCTTTTAGTCAATAAAAAAATATTATTTTCTTATTTATCCAAAGTCTTCTTTCACTTAATCCATCTAAATCTCTTCTTATTTCTCTAGCAATAATATTAATCTTTCATTCAAATAATTTCTCAATCAGTTTATCGAATCAAATCTTTCTTACCTTGTAATTATTCTTCTTTACTGGAACTTGGGCAACTTCAACCCTTCAATATTCTTCTTCAATTTCTCTATAAAATTTGATGATTAAACCCTTCAATATTCTTTCTTTCTTCTTTATTTCAGTTCTTTAATCTTCTTCCTTCAATATTTATGCATTTTTCAATGCTCTATTTAGTTGGCTCTCTTATCTCAATCCTTGGGTGCACTTATTCTATAACATCTCAAATTTTATCCTAATTTGTGTTTGCATTGTATAACTTAAGGTTTGATTTCATAGATGTGATTAAGAAATAGAAATGGTTAAGTATGCTTTGCTAAATTAGGAGAATTTGTTGCTAAACATGAATTGTTAGTGGTATTTAAGGCATTTACTTGAAATTTTTCTGTCTCCTTAGTTAGTTGGGAAATTAATTGCTAAGATTGGTTTATTTGGTTAACCAAGGTCTTTAACTTGTGTTAAGATTGATTAGTGGACATCATTGAAGAAGCATTAAATCTAGTGCTATTTTATCCCTATATTAGTTACAAGTTAATTGTGATTAACTAGGTTAATTAATTAGTTGCTTAGAAATGAAGTAAATATTAGTTGAAGAACTGGTATGTGTTTGATTGTGATTGGACCACCTTGATTTCAAAGTCAAAGATAACTCCAATTTCTAGATAGCATTTATGATGGGTTCATCCCCAACAATTTTTAATAATAAAAAAATGGTTATGGGGGGAGGGTGAGTTCCATTATAAATAGAGGTATTTGGGAAGGCAAAAGGAGAGCGATATTTTGCGGAGTGAGATCAAGGATTATGATCTCCAACTGAGTTGGATCAGAAACTAGACATATCACATTTTTTGTAACCTGGCATTGAAAATATAGAGGTTCCTAGGGAGTATGCTCTTCGAGCTTTGCTCGGATCATAAACTAGATGGGCCTTGGGATTTACCATAGTTTTTCCTCGCCTCATTGCTTTGCTAAAAAAAAAGAGTCACGTATAAGTTGAAGTATTGGAAGACTTTTAGGAGCTTGTATCAGAGAAAGTCTATAAAAAATTAAGGTTAGGGTTAAGATCCCAACTATATTATGAATGATGAGTATGCTTGTTTGGTGATTGAGTTATTATTAAAGTCAACCTTTCTTGTTGTTAAGGTTAAAGGTTTTATTATGGAATAAAGAAAAGAGGTATGTGTAGGAAAGTTATTGATGGTTGTGTGTTGGGGATTATTTATGACTTATTTGTTATTTATGGTGGTTCATTCATATGTAGTTCATGGATTTAGAAGAAGTATTTAATGCTATAGTTTATGTTGTAACGTACATTGCTTGAGTATAGTAACAAGAATAATATAAATCTCCAATTTGGTCAAATTTGTGCATGTATGTGCGAGAATACAAGTGCAATATCAATAACTATATTATGTGTGGAGTTTTAGTGATATTGTAGGTGTTGTTGATTTCGGTTCTGTGTTAGAAGTGCATACCCAAAAAACATACAACCATCCATATGCCATTGTGTGAAATAGATAAATAAAGAGAAAATATGATTAATGGTTGTTACCCATTATTGGAAATGATATTTGTGTGATTAAAATACAAATGGGTATTTTCTAGGATTGAGTTATTAGGAAGAACAAGGATTTTCACCAAATAGTACAAGCAATGTACCAAACTATAAAAGGGTTTGTAAATTCGTATAGTTTATGAGTTTTGGCCTGAGATTGCATTTTAAAACATTCTGAAGATAGATCAATGAGTTTCCAAATGAATAGTTGCCAAGTGGTTGGGATTTAGGAATTGTACAATTATGAACCGTACAATTGTACATTTTGGGTTTGTACAGTCTTCAATTGTACATTTTAGGAATTTTACTATTGTGAATCGTACAACTATACAAATTAGATTAAGTTAAGTGCACATAGTGGGAATTCATCTTAAAATTTCTCATTCCACCCTCCTCTAGGAAAACTGCACTCCACTTGTGATATAGGTGAAATATAGTGTAGTGGTCTTTTGGCAAATATGATAGGGTTTATGGATAAAAATCGTAGATCTAGGATTTATGGTTTGGATTAATAGGTTATCTCACAATAACAACTTTGGGTATTAAATTTATATTTAAATAAATATAAAAGGGTAAAAGGGTCTAAATGGTGATATTAGATAATTATCTTAAAAAAATCAGATTTAGACTTTAGCTAAAAGTTAAAGTCCCACAAAGGAAAATTTGATTTTGAACCATATCCACGTGTTAAATAGGGCTTGAAATATTTAAAGGGTTATAAATATCCCTAGACTAGTACAATATATTATGACTCAAGCTTTTTTAAGGAATATAATGTTGTATGTCTCAATGAAAAAATTAAATCTATAGTGGAAACTTAAATTGACTTGTTCTAAATAGTGTAGAATATTATAGGTTTGATTATATGTGTAGAAGGCAAAAATAGATTAACCTATTCATAAAAGGTTTTGGTTGTTATCATGAGTTGTCTTTAACAAACTAAGTAAGATGCCAGTATCTTAAAAAGAAAAAAAGGGCTCTTAAGGATTGTGGTCACACTTAAGGGGTTGAATGAAGGAATGTTCTTCTTTGATATTGTAATTTTGAGTCATGCAAAATTTTGTTTGAATGCTATTTTTGGGTGCTTTATCTTAAAGTCTTGATAACCTAGGAGAATAAAAGAATAGCATATTTACAATATTGTGATTACAATGCATTGAACAAATAGAATCATGTATATGGAATCATGCATGCTAAAATGAGGAATGAAATATTATGATGACATAAACTAATGTGGGAGAAAGGGTAACTAGGTTGCATTTCTCAAGAACTTATGGGGGTTCTCCGTGGCTATGTCAATGGATGCAGTTAGTATAGATTTGAGAGCATGTTTCCTATGTAATGGGATATGGAATGAAAGAAATGGGAAAGTTTCATCCTTAGGAAAGTATGGGATTTCCTACTCTTGAATTGAGTTGAATGCATGTTTATTTACAAATGCGTAAGAAATTTGTTAGAAAACTATTTTGTATTCTATGGATTACTGCTACATGGCATTATGTAATTAGTTATGCATTTTCATAAATTGGATTGTCTTGATCCCGAGTAACCATTCACTTAGTATTGGTGGAACTGTGACAACTAGTACCTGAAGTAATTTCTAAACCTAAAAGAGAGTTGAAGATCAGAGGAAGTTGATGCTATATTCATATGTATGAGACTATTGTTGTAACATAAAAAGCTTTCTTGCAGAAGAAATTATGTATTAGCTTATAGGAGCTTATGATTTATTGATGGAAGTATAAAAAATGTAACATCCAAGTGTCTAATTTTATTGGATATGAACAATGTAATCTCTTTGAAGTTTTATGTTCAAAAAAACAAGTTGTTTACATGATCTAATATGTTACTTGAATTCTCAAGTGGATGTTTTGTTTATAAATAGCTAAATTAGATATTTACATTCTATAAGTAAAAATGTGGAAACATAGGATGAACATAAACATATCAAAGATATATAAATGAGATATATAAAGAGTAGTAGTCAATGAGATATAGTGGTACGCAACAATATGCCTATGAGAATCTATTGGATGATTTCCTTAATAAACCATATGTGGTATGGCTAGTTGGTTAAGAATTGCACCTAAAAATATTATCTCATTGGAAAACAATGAGTAGTCAACAAGGCACATGCTTAAGGTTAGGTTGAAAGACACCTATGGTTGGAACTAGTTTAACGTGGGGTTAAACAATAAGGGAAATGCACATTCTAGTTGAAATAAACTAGAAAATTCTCATTGATCATTATGGGACATTAGCCACTCCCATGCACATGGATAAACTTTGATCAAGTTCATTTCTATGTGGTGCATAGCCTTGGAAACTCATGGGACTACTTGCTCAATGGAAAAATATATAAAAAGACTCTCATATGTATGTAAGTTTTAAAAAAATTTGATGGATGTGATGGTTAGTTTTGGTTGGATAATTTGGGATTATTATAGTTGGTATCAAAGCCAGGTTATATAGGCATAAAAATCTAAATTTGATGACTCTAAATCAAATACAAGCAAGTAAGGAAAGAGGAAAGGTACAGATGTGGAAAGTGTGCAAGTCTTGCCCTCCATGTTGAACCCCTGGTAAATCAGATTGGAAGAGGTAGATGAACCCTCCACCTTTGTGGGTTTTAAGAGATGTACTTGACACTCTTTTGGGGATCGTAATTTACATTTGAAGCTCCAAGTCAAGACTCTTCCTTATTATTCATTGTGTTTGCACTCAACTGAATTCATCATATAGAAAGGAGAAAAAAAGGAAAAATTTTAGAAAATTTAGTAGAACCATCAAAAACTTTAGTTAGTTAGATGACAGTAGGTGTAAATTTAGTAAAAGCCTTCGGTATAAGATTGTGAACTAACGCATTTATTTAACCAGGGAATATGCCACCAAAAATTGGTAGTGGAGTAAAGATGCCTCCTCGAAGAACTTGGCTAGATAGTATTGATAATTTTGGAGAGGGTCATGTGGGAGAGAGTTCAGGAAACCTTGAGGGGATGGAGAATCTCACAAATTTGGTTCAAAATATGCAAGGTAAGATGTCAACCTATAGAGAGCAGTTGACACAAAAAAATAATTTGTTGGAATCTCTTAGGGAGGAAATTCGAAGAAATAACAATAGGACACTTGAAGCTCCTGCTGAAGCAGTTATGGAAGAACCAAATGACCCTGATCAGGCAGTTAAAGCTCATATTAATACTGAAGCAGAGAAATACTTGAAGCATGTTAAGGTTAGAAATTTTTTGAGAAAAGAAAGTGGGTATTCTACCTATTCATGGCTAATGAACTAGCAATTTACTTCTCTATGAGAAATTACTCCTCAACCACAAAAATAGTCTTTGTCACAGGTATTTTGACAAAAGCTAGGTTGGAATGGTGGGAAATTTACTGTAAAGATAAAAAGATAAACATAATTCATTGTGAGTGGGATGTTTCTAAAAAGGCATTTAGAAAGAGATTCCTTACTGAGCAATACTATGCCAGGAAGCTAGATGAGTTTACTCAGCTAAAGCAAAGGGAGCAGTCAATGGATGTATACTATAGGAATTTCACTAGACTTCTTAAGTACATTCTAACTTATGAAAATGATGATAAAATGAAGGTGAATCAATTCCTTTCAAGGTTAGATCATCAACTCAGGATCTCTATCAACATGTTCAAACCCACCAATTTAGAATTTACATATGATCTAGCTTGTCAAGCAGAGTATAATAACAAAAAGAGCAACAATCTTATCTAAGGACCCAAGAAGAACTACCAAAATCCACAAAAGATAAAGTGGAATAATGAGCCAACTCAAAATAATAAATATGGGTTTAAGTTTGGTAAGAGAAACAATGGGTCGATAAAAATATTTAAGAAGAAGTTTCAGTCTAAGCAAAGGAAAAATTAGTTCAAGGTTCGACTCAAAATTTGAAGGTTGGGTGCTATGAGTGTGGGGGTCCTCACTATGCAAGAAATTGTCCACATCATATAGGAGATAACTAGAAGACAATAAATAAAGAACAAACAATTTATGCTGCTAATGTAAATCAGAATCTTGATGGACAAGCGACCCCTATGCTTTTATAGGGTAAGTTTTTTGACAAAAATGTTAGAGTTTTGATTAAAATGGTGCTACTGATAGTTTTATCTCTAGTAGCTTGGTCAGGGACATGCTAGAGAATCCAAAGTATTTGGAAAAAGGGTGGAAAGTCGAGTATGGCTCTGGACAGACCTACTACGTAGACCAATATTACCCCTTGGTATAAATATCCCTATCCACAAATTATATTACTTAGAAACTCTATGTAGCTCCATTACATACCATTGACATAATTTTAGGGGTTGATTGGTTGAAGGACCATAAGACCTTGATTAACTTTCAGGAGAGATGGGTCAAATTCACTGATGCAAACAAAAAGAGGATTAGGTTGTATAGTGAGCAAGGGACTTTCAAACCTATATTAATCTTTGCTATGCAACTTAAGAAGGTGATTAGTAAAAAGGGATGGTATATGTGGTCAAGATGAAGGAGGTTAAGGATGATAAAAGGAGGAAATATTTGAGAAATTTTCCATCCTTCAAGAATTCAAGTATGTATTTACATCTGAAATACCAAAAATATCCCCTAAGTGAGAATTCAATTTTACTATCGATGTACAAAACTTATACATAGAGCACCATATAGGATGAGCTCTATAGAGATGCAAGAGTTGAAAGTGCAACTACAAGAGTTGTTGGATAAAGGGCTAATTAAGTTGAGTGTGTCTCCTTGGGGTGCACCAATTTTTTTTATCAAT
This sequence comes from Wollemia nobilis, assembly GCA_028583015.1. Taxonomy (NCBI): domain Eukaryota; kingdom Viridiplantae; phylum Streptophyta; class Pinopsida; order Araucariales; family Araucariaceae; genus Wollemia; species Wollemia nobilis. Next base: position 209,098 of record JAQPPZ010003581.1, read on the forward strand.
AAGAAGGATAGATCCTTGAGATTATGCATCGATTATAGGATGTTGAATAAAGCAAAAGTTAAAAATAGATATCCTTTACCACAGATAGAGGATTTGTTTGATCAACTGAAATGGGCTACTATTTTCTCAAAGATAGACTTGAAGTCTGGTTACCATCATTTGAGAATCAAAGAAGAGGATACACATAAGACATCATTCAAAACTCGATACAAAAACTATGAGTTCAAATTTTTATCGTTTGTGTTAACAAATGCACTTACAACCTTCATGAACTTAATAAATAGTGTGTTCAAAAAGCACCTGGATAAGTTTATCTTGGTATTTTTAGATGTTTTCTTGGTCTATTATCACAGCAAGGAGGAGCATGAAAAACATCTGAGGATAGTACTAAGGGTGTTGAGGTAAAATTACTTATATGGAAATTTTTCAAAATGTGAATTGTATGTGTCACAAGTACATTACTTGGGATATGTCATCTCTGTAGATGGAATTGCAGTTGATCCTAAGAAGATAGAAGCTATTTTAGATTGGCCAACCCCTACAAATGTAGCAAAGGTTCAAATATTTATGGGTCTATCTAGGTATTATAGGAGGCTTGTGAAAGATTATGCCAAAATAGGTTGTCCTATAACCAATCTTCAAAGAAAAGGGAAGTTGTTCAAATGGACGGACAAATGTGAAACTATGTTCCAGATACTAAAAAAAATATTGACTATCATTCCCGTGTTAAGGATTCTAGATCCTCAAGGTGACTTTTTAGTCTTTATCAATGCTTTCTTAGAAGGTTTAGGAGGTGTTTTATCACAATATGTAGCAGTGGTGGCTTATGAGTCCAGGAAACTAAAGAGGCATGAAGTATACTATGCCACACATGACTTAGAATTGTTGTAGTCATGCATGCCTTGAAATTTTAGTGACAATACTTGTTAGGAATACCATTTGAACTAAGAACAGATCACCAAAGCTTGAAGTATATCTTCTCTCAACCATTGCTAAATGCACATCAAAGGAGGTGGATCAAATTTTTAGAGTATGACTTTGGGATAGAATACACAAAGGGTAAGGAGAATAAGGTGGTAAATGAAAGATCTGACATACATCAAGGTCAATCTAGTGAAGATTATTGAGTTCCACACTAAACAAATGAGGAAATGAAACCTAGAGTAATGTAAGGTCCAATAGAATCTTTATTCTAAGAAAAATGCCACCTAGAAAAGGTGGAAGATATTAAAAAATGTTTTTTGTACTTATTTGAGGACACTATGTAGTGCTTAATTTTGGTTAAGTCTTTGGTTTAGCATGATGGATACTTATGCAAACTAAGTAGACTGATGGATTTTATTATGTTTTTTTTTTGTATTTACCTGGTGGAATCGGTAGCCGCCACGAATCCGGGTAGGCTGTCCAATTTTTATGGCTGCCATAGTATTTTGCGTTGTTCACCCCAGAAGCTGCCACACAGATCTTCGTGTAATCTGCCCCTATAACCACCATGCCACAATCATTTTAAACCTTTTACGCCACTGAAAGCACTAGGAAAGGGACAAACGTTCAATTTGGTGAGGCTCAAGATTTGAACCTTGGACCTCCACCCCCTTATGGGGTTTGGATGAACCAATTGGTCTACACCTCGGACCTCTTTTATTATGTTATGTATGGAATAGTTAAATTTTGATGATTCTTGATGAAGTAATGATTATTATTATATAAAACTAAAACATGATTATGCAACATAAGTGCCTTATCTTTTTGAATATGGTACAACTAATGTTTATTTACTACTTTTCAGGTCCAGATATTCTCATCAGATGAAAGAGGTTGTTATTCTCATTTGAAAGAAGAAGTTGCTCAACCATGAGGAATGGGAAACTAGAAAAAAGAGAAAGGATGACAAAGACAATCCAAAGGGTAAAAAAAATGGAGAAATTTACCCTCACATCTCCATGATTGCACTATTGGACCGTGATGTCCTAGACTAGTCTCCTGGTGGGATAGTGATAGTTGACTATCTTAAAAAAATGCCAACCATAGGAAAAACAATAGTGTGGAAATGGGGTTTGCATGATCAGATTGCATAATAGATTGCATGATTTAAATATAGTTGCAAAATATTAGCTCAATTCTTGATTTGTTCTTTGTGATGAAGGGAAATGCAATTGACTAACCTTGAGAATGAAACATAGGGAACTGTGTTTAGCCTATGGAGGGAAGTATGTAACATCCCAATTTTTACCCTACTTTGTGTTTGCATTATATAGCTTAAGGTTTGATTTCAAAGAGGTGATTATGAAATAGAAATGGTTAAGTATGCTTTGCTAAATTAGGAGAATTTGTTGCTAAACATGAATTGTTAGTGGCATTTAAGACATTTACTTGGAATATTTTTGTCTCCTTAGTTAGTTGGGAAATTAATTGCTAAGATTGGTTTATTTGGTTAACCAAGGTCTTTAACTTGTGTTAAGCTTGATTAGTGGACACCATTGAAGAAGCATTAAATCTAGTGCTATTTTGTCCCTATATTAGTTACAAGTTAATTATGATAGTTATAATTAGTAGGGCCAAGCATGACTCCTAGGTGAATTTGACAGTGTAGAACCCCCTGGTCATGGTCTCTCAGACCAAGGCAACCCCGTAAGAGGTATTTTAATTTAAAAAACAATTTTGATCCCATTCCAAAGCCATTTTGAATTTATAAAAGATATTTAATGTTGTTGTTATATGAGAGTTTTATAATTTTGAATTTTACATAATTTTGCATTTCAAAGGTAAATCAGATTTCAAGGCTTTGCATGTTTATATTTTTAGCATTCTGGTCCATTTAAAAATTTTATTTTTATTTTTCTAACCCTTCTCTTTTGCAGATTATTTTAAAACTTTGATGATTAAAAAAAAAAAAAATACCAAAAATAAATACATGGGGAAATCCTTCATCTTCTTTTTCAATACTGATCCTCTTATACAGGCCAAAATTACTCAGATTCTTCGGTTTCATATTGAAGGTCTTCCTTTAACTTATTTGAGAATTCCTCTTTTTGTGGGTCATCTACCTCGAGGCATCTGGAATAATATTTTGGATAAATTCAGGGCTAAAGTATCTCATTGGATTGTTAAATGGCTTTATTTTGTTGGTAGAGTGTTGCTTCTTAAGTCAATGGTTCAAGCTTCATATATTTATTGGTGCATGATTTAGGTCGCTCCTGCTACTTTTATTCATGAGTTTGAATCCATGTCAAAAAGATTTTTATGGGTTAGAAATTTGGAGTCTTTAAAATGAAGTTTGGTTAAGTGGGATACTGTTTGTAGATCAAAACAGGATGGTGGATTAGGTCTTCATTTGACTTCTCTTTCTGGTCAGGCATTGACAACCAATTTTTATTGGAGATGGTGCATTTCTCAAGACCATGCTTGGGCTAAAATTATTTCCTTTAAGTATCTTAATGGGGTTGCAGACTCTGAGATACCTAGATACAATTTATCTAGTAAAGGTTCTTTGATATGGAACACCCTTAATAAGGGGGTGTCTCTTGTTAAGCAAGGTTTATTCTAGATTTATCTCAAAGGCTCGAAGGCTATTTTTTGGCATGATTCTTAGGATGGTTTCCCTACAATTTTATCTATGTTTCCTCATATTTAGGAGCTATGTAATTATTTCTTGGCTACTGGTTGGTATAGGGTGATGGATTATAAAGTTGCCAAAAGAGTTGGACATGTGGAGGTAGTTCAGTGGAAAGATCCTAGAGATTGGCCGATAGGTGGTTCTATTTAGGATAGAGAAGAGTTGGCTTGTATTTTGGCTACTAGAGAGTGCTCTTATTTATAGGATGATGATGTCTTGGCTTGGGTTCGAATACTAGAGGGGTTTTCTCGATGGCTTCTAGTTACCATATTTTAGATAAGCAACATTTTGGGGATGAGGAGGTTCCTTGGTAGAAATAGGTTTGAAATAAGTTTTCTTGGCCCAAATACAATTTCTATTTATGGTTGGCTACTCGTAATAGATGTCCTACTTGGGATAATCTCCAAAAGAGAGGTTTTCAAGGCCCTTCATTTTATTTCCTTTGTGAGAAAAATGATAAATCTATAGGAAATTTTCTCTTACAATGTTCATTTGCACGAGAAATTTGGCATCTTTGGTGGAGGGTGTGGAAATAGTCTTGTTCTCATACCTCTTCTCTTGTTGAGTTCTGGAGGAGTTTAGGAAGACCTCCTACTAAGGATTTCTTTCTTCAAGTTGCATAGAGTATTAGGCCCTCAAGTATTATATGGCAGGTTTGGCTTGAAATAAATGGAAGATTTTTTCAAAGTAGAAAGTTAATTGTTTATCAGACTTGGTAGAGGATTATTGGTATGATCCAAGAAATTGTTTCTTCTAAATGTCAAATCAATCTTCCTTTGGAGCAGTCCGAGATTATGATGATGTAGGATCTAGGTTTAGTGGAGAATGACCCTCGTCCTTTTATATCAATCAAGAGAAGCCTTAATAAAAAAGTGCAGAGAGATGGCAGATGGCATCCTCTACCTTAGGGGGTGTTAATATTAATACTGATGGTTCTTCCAAAGGGAATCCTAGGCATGCATGTATTGGTGGTGTTGGGAGAGATAGAAGTGGTGCATCTCTTTTCATTTTTTCTTGTTATAAGGGAAAGCAAACTAATAATTATATGGAGGCCCTTGCTATTTGGTTTGCTTTAAAAAATTTATGCTCTAGGATGGTGGAAGATAATCTATGAGTCGGACTCTCAGATTATTATTAATTTATTGAAGACTCATAATATTTCTAATGTTCATTGGAAACTAGTAATAATAGCTCGATAAATATTTCAAATCTATCAGCATCTAGAGTTTATTTCCTTTGTTCATATTCCCAGGGAACATAATGATGTGGCTGATTGCTTAGAAAAATGAACTTCTGAGTTTCAATAAGATTGGAATGTTAGGGAATATGATCAGCTTCCATTGGATTGTTCTCGACATATTGATAATTTTCTCACTATGGATATGCCTTCTTGAGGCTGTTATTTGTTGGATATCTTTTAGTTAGGTGCTTTGTGGTAATGGGGGTTTCTTTCTTCTAGCCCTTGTAAGGGTTATTGTTATGGGATTTTATGTTTCTTGTAAAGCTTATTGATTCAATAATTTTTTACCATTTATATATAAAAAAAATACATGGGTGTGAAGAATGAGCTTCAATATTTCATTCAAAATAATTTCGATCCCATTCCAAAGCCATTTCAAATTTATAAAAATTATTTAAAGTTGTTATATGAGAGTTTTATAATTTTAGATTTTACATAATTTTACATTTCGAAGGCAAATAAGATTTCAAGGCTTTGCATGTTTATATTTTTAGTATTCTGGTCTATTTCCAGATTTTATTTTATTTTTCTAACCCTTCTCTTTTGCAGACTATTTTAAAACTTTGACCATTAAAATAAAAATAAAAAAAATTAAAATGCCAAAAATAAATGCATGGGTGTGAAGAATGAGCTTCAATATTTCATTTGAAACAATTTTGATCCCATTCCAAAGCCATTTTGAATTTATAAAATTATTTAAAGTTGTTATATGAGAGTTTTATAATTTTAAATTTTACATAATTTCACATTTTGAAGGTAAATCAGATTTCAAGGCTTTGAATGCTTATATTTTATATATTTTCAATATTTTTGTCCATTTCTAGATTTTATTTTTATTTTTCTAACCCCTCTTTTGTAGATTATTTTAAAACTTCTACGATTAAATTAAAAATTAAAAAATTAAAATGCAAAAAATAAATACATTGGTGTGAAGAATGAGCTTCAATATTTCATTTGAAACAATTTTGATCCCATTCTGAAGTCATTTCAAATTTATAAGAATTATTTAATGTTATTGTTATATAAGAGTTCTATAATTGTGGATTCTACATAATTTCACTTTTTGAAGGTAAATCAGATTTCAAGGCTTTGTATGTTTATATTTTTAGCATTCTAGTCCATTTCTAGATTTTATTTCTATTTTTCTAACCCTTCTCTTTTGTAGATTATTTTAAAACTTCGGTAATTAAAATAAAAATAAAAAAAATAAAATACCAAAAATAAATGCATGGGTGTGAAGAATGAGTTTCAATATTTCATTCGAAATAATTTTGATCTCATTCAAAAGCTATTTCGAATTTATAAAAAATTATTTAAAGTTGCTGTTATATGAGAGTTTTATAATTTCAAATTTTACATAATTTCGTATTTCAAAGGCAAATCAAATTTCAAAGCTTTGCATGTTTATATTTTTAGCATTCTAGTCTAATTTCAGATTTTATTTTTATTTTCTAACCCTTTTCTTTTGTATATTTTTTTAAAGCTTTGGTGATTAAAATAAAAATAAAAAGAATTAAAATACCAAAAATAAATACATGGGTGTGAAGAATGAGCTTCAATATTTCATTCGAAACAATTTCAACCCCAAACCTAGGTGTTTTAGGTGCGTTGGAGAGGAGAGGAGAGGGCAATCCTCCAAGGGAGGTCCTAGGTTTGAATCTCCACCTAAAAAAAAGTTGAATTGGGTACCCAAAATCCAATTGATAATGTTGGTGCAGGCGGGATCGGACGTGACTCTCCGGTGAAAGTTTTATAATTTTGGAGTTTTAGTTATAGTTAGTAGGGCCAGGTGTGACTCCCGAATGACTTTGACGGTGTAGAACCCCCTAGTTGTGGTCTCTAAGACCAAGGCAGCCCCGTAAAAGACCTTTCGCTTAAAAAATAAATAATTTCGATCCCATTTCGAAGTCGTTTCGAATTAAAAAAAATTATTTAAAGTTATTGTTATATGAGAGTTTTATAATTTTAGATTTTACATAATTTTGCATTTCGAAGGTAAGTAAGATTTCAAGGCTTTGCATGTCTATATTTTCAAAATTATAGTTCATTTCCATATTTTATTTTTAATTTTCTAACCCTTCTCTTTTGTAGATTATTTTAAAACTTTAGTGATTAAAATAAAAATAAAAAAAATTAAAATGCCAAAAATAAATACATGGGTGTGAAGAATGAGCTTCAATATTTCATTAAAATTAATTTCGATCCCATTTGGAAGCCGTTTGGAATTTATAAAAATTATTTAAAGTTGTTATATGAGAGTTTTATAATTTTAGATTTTACATAATTTTGCATTTCGAAGGTAAATAAGATTTCAAGGCTTTGCATGTTTATATTTTCAGCATTTTGGTCAATTTCCAGATTTTATTTTTATTTTTCTAACCCTTTTCTTTTAAAGATTATTTTAAAACTTCGATGATTAAAAAAAAAAATGCCAAAAAATAAATGCGTGGGTGTGAATAATGAGCATGAATCTTTCATTCGAAACAATTTCGATCCCATTCCGAATCCATTTTAAATTTATAAAATTATTTAAAGTTGTTATATGAGAGTTTTATAATTTCAAATTTTACATAATTTCACATTTTGAAAGTAAATCAGATTTAAAGGCTTTGCATGTTTATATTTCTTATATTTTTAGTATTCTTATTCATTTCCAGATTTTATTTTTATTTTTCTAACCCCTCTTTTGCAAATTATTTTAAAAATTCTGTGATTAAAAAAAAATTAAAATGCAAAAAATAAATACATTGGTGTGAAGAATGAGCTTCAATATTTCATTTGAAACAATTTTGATCCCATTCTGAAGCCATTTTGAATTTATAAGAATTATTTAAAGTTGTTATATAAGAGTTTTATAATTTTGGATTCTACATAATTTCACTTTTTGAAGGTAAATCAGATTTCAAGGCTTTGGATGTTTATATTTTCAGCATTCTGGTCCATTTCCATATTTTAATTTTATTTTTCTAACGCTTCTCTTTTGTAGATTATTTTAAAAATTTGACAATTAAAATAAAAATAAAAATAAATTAAAATGCCAAAAATAAATACATGGGTGTGAAGAATGAGCTTCAATTTTTGATTCGAAACAATTTCAATTCTATTCTGAAGCCATTTTGAATGTGTAAAAAAAATATTTAAAGTTGATGTTATATGAGAGTATTATAATTTCGAATTTTACATAATTTTGCATTTTGAAGGTAAATCAGATTTCAAGGCTTTGTATGTTTATATTTTTAGCATTCTAGTCCATTTCCAATTTTATTTTTATTTTTCTAAACCTTCTCTTTTGTTGATTGCTTTAAAACTTTGACGATTAAAAGAAATAAAAAAATTAAAATTAAAATACCAAAAATAAATACATGAGTGTGAAGAATGAGCTTCAATATTTCATTCGAAACAATTTCAACCTTAGAGCCAGGTGTTTTAGGTGAGTTGGAGAGGAGAGGGTAATCCTCCAAGGGAGGTCCTAGGTTCAAATCTCCACCCTAACAAAAATTTGAATTGGGTACCCAAAAACCAATTGATAATATTGGTGTGGGCAGGGTCGGGCGTGACTCCCAGGTGAAAGTTGTATAATTTCAGAGTTTTGGTTAAAGTTAGTAGGGCCAGGCGTGACTCTCGGGTGACTTTAACGGTGTAGAACCCTCTGGTCGTGGTATCTCAAACCAAGTCAACCCCGTAAGAGGTCTTTCGCTTAAAAAAAACAATTTCGATCCCATTCCAAAGACATTTTGAATTTATAAAAATTATTTAATGTTGCTATTATATGAGAGTTTTATAATTTTGGATTTTACATAATTTCATATTTCGAAGGTAAATCATATTTCAAGGCTTTGCATGTTTATATTTTTAGCATTCATGTCCATTTCCAGATATTATTTTTATTTTTTTAACCCTTCTCTTTTGCAGATTTTTTTAAAACTTCGATGATTAAAATAAAAATAAAAAAAATTAAAATGCCAAAAATAAATGCATGGGTGTGAAGAATAAGCTTCAATTTTTCATTCAAAATAATTTTTATCCCGTTCCAAAGCCATTTTGAATTTATAAAATTATTTAAATTTATTATTATATGAGAGTTTTATAATTTCAAATTTTACGTAATTTTACATTTTGAAGGTAAATTAGATTTCAAGGCTTCGTTAGAATAAGTAATTATTCTCTTAAGTTCTACTAGGATAGACTTACTTGAGTTTCCACTCCTTCATGAGTCAGGTGAACTCTTAGTTATAGTCTAGATCAAATTTGATGAGTTGTTGTAATCCAACGACTCTCAATTATCAAATTTGTTATTTATAGAAAGTTGATCCATGGAATAATCAATCGGTTCTATTTTGTTTCTTCAAATCTTGTAATGCTTTGGAGTTCTACTCTTGAGAATTCTAACATGGTACAAGAGCATGATAGATTATTCTAGGCATTCTTTCTTGAAGGCAGTTTCATGAACTGGTTCACATCTCTTATCTTTTATTTTTTTGAAAAAGAGAAGATGTTTTTTAGATTGCTCATTTCTTTAAATTTGCAATTTTTATTTGAGATATTGTTTATTGTAAGCTCTAAATAGTTACACTTGGTGTATTTTACCATATTATGCAGAATTCTCAAACCTTTTTTTCATATAATATAGATATTTGAAATCTTTTTTTACTTGTACTTTTTATTGTTTTGCTCGAAGGCCTATTTCAATCTCCATATCTCTTCTCAGAAACAACTCATTGGCCCAAAATCCATCACTACGTTTCAATTTTTTAGTGAACGCATACTTGCGTTGGCAGCTTTATTAACATCACAACATACGTTCACTAGTGAAGACAAAGCTCATAGGCATTTATTTTTTTTAAGACAATAAAATTGTGGTTATCGTTCTGGCTGTTAGATATTTTTTTCAAATCTCTTTAGTAAAGAAATTTTCTATTTTCGACGTTAATATTGATGGCCATTTGGTAAAAATAAGGCCCATTGATATTATTTAAAAATCGTGGCGTCTCTACCTATGTTTTTTAAATTTGAAATCCAAAATTATCTCTTGAAATCATCGGGTGGACATTTGGTAAACCAAAGTCTATTTAGGCATATTTGCCAATGTATCTTCCTGACGCACGATGATTAGCATTAACGGGCATTTCAAAAACTCTTCTCATATTTTAGAAAATATATCTTCTCCAAAATTAGTTTCACTGAAGATTCTCCATGATTATCGTCCTTCGGCGCTTCATTAGAGAGCTTTGGTTTTGTTATATATTCATCTAAATGAATGAAATCTACATTATATGCATTCTCTCAAGTTTTAAAGTGTTCTTTCCTGAATGCATTGTGATATTCAAATTTTATTGAGAAATTTGGGTGTTTATTTCTTTCAAGGTGCCTCACTGGAACTTCCTCATCTGTTGTTGTTCTTATAACAGATTCATGGATTTTTTGGTGAAGAATCCATCAGTTTGGTGGGCCTTTCAATATGAAAAATTATCTGCAAAGTCGTCTCCTCCATATGAGCCCCTCCCTCTCTTCTTCTACGAACGATTTAATATGTCTTACGTAACGTTGAGGTGGTATTTAAGCTTACTTAATTTAGTAGAGTACAGTGGTAGTGGATCCAAAATATTTCTAATAGTTATTTAATAATATTTTTTTTCACTAATATCCTCTTTTTTCAATGAGTTCGAGGTATTTCTTAGCTTTCAAATCACATTCGCTACCCATTGATGTAGCTTTGGTGAATTCGGATTCATCCTACTCATAGATCCAAAAAAATATATTATTTATTTTATGTTTTTTTTGGACTAATCTCCTCTTTTTGTAGCGAAGATCAAAACGTTCTCAGCTTTCAAATCTAGATTCATCGCTGCCTCTTGACGTAGCCTTGGAGAAATCAGATTCACCGCTGTCTCTTGACGTCTCCTGTGCGACTTTCCACTCGCACATCTATTGGTTCTTTAATTTTTTTCCTCTATATGTAAAAAAAAAATATATTTAGATCTTCCCTCATATTATCTTCTATATTTTCTTTAAAGGTCCTTTTAGTGGCAACAAAGATAAAGAAGAAGTTGTAATCTCAATAAAATTCAAATTTTTTGGGTGGGAGGTTGATAGGTGCCTTTTTATTTTGCACCTATATATCGCTTTAGGGGGGTTTGTTATTGCATCATTTTTGCCTCCTTTATTTTGCATTATTACTTTTATTATAAGTATTTTGTTTATATATCTTGGTAATATGATATAGGTGAGGTATTTGATTTCATTTAACAATTATTTATATATTAAAGATCTAAATAAAATAACTCTATTTTATTTTCTAAAATATTCTAAAGCTAATCTCTATATTAAAAATCTTACTTTGTTCAAATTGTTTTTTTTTTTCAAAAAGTTCTTTAATATAATATAAAGTATCTTAATAAATGAAAGTGAGAACATATCATTATATATATTTTCCTTTCTTATCTCTCTATTAAGAACTTATTTTGATTAATTTTTTACAAAGTAACTTAAAATTAAAATTCAAGTATGGAAAATTTTTAATATATTTATCCTTTCTTAAATATTTCTAAAGGACAAATATATTATATTTTCCCTCAAGTAAGAGTGGGTTATTAAGATTACTAATATAGGTCTAAATGATATAAAGTCTATGTTCCAAGTATCAAATATAATCAATACTTATAGTTTCCCTCTCGCCAGGGCGGGTATTTGAAGAGAAAATATATATAGGCCTGACATATTTGTTCTCTTTAAGCCTAAAAATTAATATCAAATATCCTCAATTTACTTATATTTTCCCTCTCATTAGGGCGGGTATTTTGAGATATTTGGTGTTTCTTACAGGCATTCCTAAAATAATATCCATTGCATTCTCTAAATTAAAGTTAAAGGAGGGAACTTTGGGTTAAATTCAAAATGAATTCAATGAATACAATTGATGTTGTTACCCCTCATAACTACCATACATGGAAACCCAAAATTTTAAATCTCATTTCTCAAAAAGGGCTCACACACATATTAGAAGAAAAGCAACTTGAGTTTGAAAAAGAATATGAAATATTTGTTCATAAAGGAAAGATGTATGAAACAATGGGTATTATAAGCTCTAATGTAAATGAAAGCTTGTGGTTTCACATTACAGATTGTAAAACTCCTCATGAAATTTAGGAGAAACTAAAGAACTTATTTGGTAAATTAGATCAAATGAGGTCAATGCAACTTGAGGTAGAATTAACAGATTTATCTCCTAACAACTTCAACAATATTGTTGACTTTCTCATAAAATTCAAAGAAGTCCTTACTCAATTTAAAGGTAGTGGCAAGGATAGAAAAAATGAAGAATGCATCTATATAATTCTTTCTAAATTAAATTGTGTATTTCAGATATTCACAACCACCTTTCTATCTACAAAAGATGCTATTGGTGCAAGTTTCAAAATGCCCTCCTTAGAAGAATTCTGTGAGAGACTAACTAGAGAAGAAATAAAACTTGTAAAGTATGAGATCTCTTCCTCTTTTTCTAAAGCCTTAGTAGCATCCACCTCCACTAAAGAAAAATTCAAAAATAAAGAAATAAGTTCCATAACTTGTACTCACTGCAAAAAGAATGGTCATTCTGCAAATAAATGCTGAAAAGGATTACAACAACTAGAGGCAGCTATAAAGGATCAAAATATAGACAATAAAAAAAAAAAGGAAAAGCCATAAATGTCCAAGGGGAGACCACCAATAATTCATCTAATTATTGGGTCCTATATTTTGGAAAAACTCATCACATGACTACTTTAGATGAGTCATTCTCTTCTATCTCCTCAAGTTCAACATGTAACATAGAAGTTGGTGACTCCTCATTTATCCCAATCAAAGGAAAAGGTGACATATCCATTGATGGTGGCTCTATCAATAACGTTCTCTATGTTCTAAAAATTGCAATAAATGTCCTCTTTGTCTATCAAATTTGCACTTATGTAAAGGGGAAAACTATTCTCTTCTCTCCAACAAGAGTTGAGATAAGAGACTTACAAGACCCCCACTCTCTTGTAGCTAAAGGAGATATTGATCACAACACTTGCCTATTTCACTTCAAATGATTCAAAAATCTATAAGGGTCTCATATTTTGTGGATCATGGAGATCTTGAAAGCAAAATTTGGCATGAAAGATTTGGTCATCTCAATTATAACTACCTAAAAGAATTGAGCACCCATGAAATGGTAACAGGTTTACCTCAAGTCAATTATATTGATGGAGTATGTCCTAGATGTGCTCTTGGAAAGCAACATCAAGATCCTTTCCCATAAAGTGGTTCTCTAAAAGCCTCATCCTCTCTAGAGTTAATCCATAGTGACTTGATGTTTTTTCCAGAACCTTCTTTCAAAGGAGTAAAATATGCTCTAACATTCATTGATGACTTTTCTAGAAGAACTTGGGTCTACTTCCTAAAATATAAAAGTGATGTTTTGTCCCACTTTCAATTCTTCAAAGCCTTAGTTGAAAATCATACCTCTTACAACATCAATAAAATTTACACAAATAATGGGGGGGAATACTGCAGTAATGAGTTCTCCATATTTCTATCAAGTCATGGCATCATTCATCAATATTCTGTCTCCCATAATCCATAGCAAAATGGTATTGTAGAGAGGAAAAATTGAACATTTAAGGAAATGGCAAACTGCATGCTCCATTCAAGAGATCTTCCAATTTTTTTTGGGTAGAAGCTATAAAATGTGTAAACTATATTCAAAACAACACACCTCATAAAGCTCTTGATCATTTAAATATTGAAAAAGCATGGACTAGCTCAAAATCGAATGTCTCCTTCTTCAAGATTTTTGGGTGTACTACTTGGGTGCACATTCCAAAGAAGAAAAGGAAGACTAGATAAAAAAGCAAAAAGCTCATATTTATTGGTTATTGTGAGGAAATGAAAGCATACATGCTCCTTGATCCCACAACTCATGAGGCATTTTTCATAGGAATGTACAATTTGATGAAACATTCCATCAAAAAGATCTTCAACCATCCTCTTCTCCTATTAAGCCTTATCCTATAGTAGAACCTCAATATAATGAAGAACCAACTTTAGAGATTAATTTAGAGATTGATGATCAAGATGAGGAACCTATAACTCCAACTCAAAGTATTTCCACTCCTTCAACTCCTTCCACTATGTCAAAATGGGCCCACACCATTGTTAAAAAATCTACTCCTTACATTCAAAATCTTCCATCATCCAGAGGTACTGGTATTGTCTGTTAGTCTATTTCCTCTAATCCTCAATCCTTCAAAGAGGTAACTGGTTTTAAAGAATGATATGATTCCATGGAGAATGAATTCTCTTCCTTAATCAAAAATGAAACTTGGGATTTAGTTCCCCTACCTAAAGGAAGGAAATTAGTTCATTATAAATGGATTTATAGAACAAAATATGGGCCTAATGGAGAAATTGACAAACATAAAGCTTGCCTAGTAGCCAAAGGTTATCTCAAATTGAAGGAATTGATTATGCTGAAACCTTTGCACCAGTTTCCAAAATGGATTATGTTAGATTGGTTCTTGCTCTGTCTGCTTCCCAAAAGTGGCATGTCTTTCAAATGGATGTAAAAAGTGCTTTCTTACATGGGGACTTAAAGGAAGAGATATTCATGGAACAACCTGCTAGTTTCACTCAAGACTCCTCTCTTGTTTGTAGGCTAAAGAAGTCTCTCTATGGCCTCAAACAAGATCCTAGAGCTTGGTATGAAAAAATGAACTCCTTCCTTCTTTCCTCAGGTTTTTCTTATTGTGAGTCTAATAACACAGTCTACATTTGGAGAGATGAAAGAAAAATCACCATACTTGTTATATATGTTGATGATCTGCTACTCACTAGTAGTGACTTCGCTCACATGCAGACTATAAATGAATCCCTCTCTAAAAAAATTGATATGGCTAATCTAGGTTTAGCACATTACTTCCTTGGGATCAGGGTTATGCGTAAGGGGTTGAACTCAAAATATACTTGTAAAAAAATGACGAATTTGAATCAAAATCAAGGTGAATCATGGATAATTCTAAGCAAATAAAATCGAGCATCTTCACACCAAAATTTGGGGCATTTGAAGCCCTAAAATGTAAGGTCATATTTTAGGCCACTTTTGACCTATTAAATTTTATTATAACTTCATAAAAACACCACCATTAGATAAGGCTTGAAAAGAGCTTTCCAATGAGTACAAATATGCCTATGTTTGGATATATATTATGGTGAATTGACCCTAAGAAAAAATTGATCTTAAAAATTTTAGGCGAATGGGCCAACGTCGAGGGTCCTCATATTTGCCAATTTCCAATTTTGAAAATCCTAATATTAGCCCAATTGGTGAATATTTGCCACTATGCATAACCCTGCTTGGGATCCAAATAAATAAAACAAATGTAGGAATTTCATTATGTCAACAAAACTACACTCTAGATCTTCTTCAAAGGTTTAAAATAATAGATAATAAACCATCACCTACACCTTTCCAATCTCGAGTCAATCTAAGTACTTCCTGCACATCCCATTTATGTGATGCAACTCTATACCATTAGATTATAGGGAGTTTGTTATACCTTACTCATACCCATCCAGATTTCTCATATGTTGTTGGCTTAATATCTAGATTCTCTCATCAACCTCATTTCGATCACTGACAAGCAACAAAAAGGATCCTCTACTACTTGCAAGGAATTACTAAATTTGGGATCTTATATGAGATAAAATCAATGGATATCATTGGATACATGGATTCATATTGGATAGGTTCAGTAGAAGACAAATGTTCAACTTTTGGCTATGTTTTTTTTTATCTTGGTTCTTTGCCAATTGCTTGGTTATGCAAAAAACAACAAGCAATGGCCTTATCATCTACAAAGGTAGAATATAGGGTAGCAATTTTAGCAAGTTAGGAAGCAATTTAGGAAGATCGTTGGCTTCATCATATTCTAAAAGAAATTGGGTTTTTCAATGAAAAATCTATTACTATTTGGTGTGACAATTAGAGCATTATTCATATTATACACAATCCAATTGAACATCAGTGCACCAAGCACATTGAGATACACATGCACTTCATTCGATAACATATTTAGAATGGGGACATATAATTGGACTATATTCCAATCGAAAATTAGGTTGCAAACATCTTCACCAAGTCATTTCCTTCTTCGTGTTACATATAATTGCAAGAGAAACTTGGAGTATTACAACTACATTGAAACAGAGGTCTTTACACCTCTCCTTTTATTATTGTATTCTTTGGAGGATGGTTTTTTCCCATGTGGTTTTTTTATCATCTCTCCCTTACATATTGTATATGAGTACCTCATCAGGCCATGTTGCCGAGACTCATTATTTTTTTGTGTTATTAAGGACAATCTTCGCCATCTGAAGACATGCCTATTTATTTCATAGTAGATAGTTTTTCCCATGTGGTTTTTTCACCATATCTCATATATATATTGTAAATGAGTACCTCATCAGGCCATGTTGTCAGGACTCATCATTTTTTAAGAGGACAATTTTCACAAACTGAAGACATGCCTTTTAATTTTTTCCTTTTGATAGATGGTTTTTCCCATTGGGTTTTTACCATCTACTCAAAATGAAAACATTGTGCATGAGTACCTCATCAGGCTTTATTTTCAAGACTCATTTGTACAATACAACCATAGTATCACTTAAGAGGGGGTGTTAGAATAAGTAATTATTCTCTTAAGTTCTACTAGGATACACTTACTTGAGTTTCCACTCCTTCATGAGTCAGGTGAACTCTCAGTTATAGTCTAGATCAGATTTGATGAGTTGTAATCCAACGGCTCTCAATGATCAACTTTGTTATTTATACAAAGTTGATCAATGGAATAATCAATCAGTTCTATTTTGTTTCTTCAAATCTTGTAATGCTTTGTAGTTCTACTCTTGGGAATTCTAATAGACTTTGCATGTTTATATTTTTTATATTTTCAACATTCTTGTTCATTTCTAGATTTTATTTTTATTTTTCTAACCCCTCTTTTGTATATTATTTTAAAGATTTTGCAATTAAAATAAAAATAAAAATAAAATAAAAAATGCAAAAAAATAAATACATTGGTGTGAATAATGAGCTTCAATATTTCATTTGAAATAATTTCTATCCCATTCTGAAGCGATTTCGAATTTATAAGAATTATTTAAAGTTGTTGTTATATACGAGTTTTATAATTTCAGATTTTACATAATTTCACATTTTGAAGGTAAATCAAATTTCAAGGCTTTGCATGTTTATATTTTTAGCATTTGGGTCCATTTCCATATTTTATTTTTATTTTTCTAATCATTCTCTTTTGGAGATTATTTTAAAACTTTGGCAATTAAAACAAAAATTAAAAAAATTAAAATACCAAAAATAAATACATGGGTGTGAAGAATGAGCTTTAATATTTCATTCAAAACAATTTTAATCTCATTTCAAAGCCATTTTGAATTTATACAAAAATATTTAAAGTTGATTTTATATGAGAGTTTTTTAATTTTAAATTTTACATAATTTTGCATTTCGAAGATAAATTAAATATCAAGGCTTTGCATGTTTATATTTTTAGCATTCTAGTCCATTTTTAGATTTTATCTTTATTTTTCTAACCCTTCTATTTTCTAACTCTTTTTATTTATCTTTAAAATAAAAATTAAAAAAATTAAAATACCAAAAATAAACACATGGGTGTGAAGAATGAGCTTCAATATTTCACTCAAAATAATTTTGATCTCATTCCAAAACCATTTTGAATTTATAAAATTATTTGAAGTTGCTGTTATATGAGAGTTTTATAATTTTAGACTTTACATAATTTTATATTTCGAGAGCAACTAAGATTTCAAGGTTTTGCATGTTTATATTTTTAGCGTTCTGGTGCATTTCTATATTTTATTTTTAATTTTCTAACCCTTCTCTTTTGCGGATTATTTTAAAATTTCGATGATTAAAATAAAAATAAAAATAAAAAAATTAAAATGCCAAAAATAAATACGTGGGTGTGAAGAATGAGCTTGAATATTTCATTCAAAACAATTTTGATCTCATTCCAAAGCCATTTTGAATTTATAAAATTATTTAAAGTTGTTATATTAGAGTTTTATAATTTTGGATTTTACATAATTTCACATTTTGAAGGTAAATCAGATTTCAAGGCTTTGCATGTTTATAATTTTTATATTTTCAGTTTTCTTGTTCATTTCCATATTTTATTATTATTTTTCTAACCCCTATTTTGCATATTATTTTAAAACTTTTGCGATTAAAATAAAAATTTAAAAAATAAAATGCAAAAAATAAATACATTGGTGTGAAGAATGAGCTTTAATATTTCATTCAAAATAATTTTGATCCCATTTTGAAGCTTTTTCGAATTTATAAGAATTATTTAAAATTGATTTTATATAAGAGTTTTATAATTTTAGATTCTCCATAATTTTACATTTTGAAGGTAAATCAGATTTTAAGGCTTTGCATATTTATATTTTTAGCATTCTGGTCTGTTTCCATATTTTATTTTTATTTTTCTAATCCTTCTCTTTTGTAGATTATTTTAAAACTTCGGTAATTAAAATAAAAATTAAAAAATTAAAATACTACAAATAAATACATAGTTGTGAAGAATGAGCTTCAATATTTCATTCGAAACACTTTCAACCCCAAACCCAGGTATTTTAGTTGAGTTGGAGAGGAAAGGGTAATCCTCCAAGAGATGTCCCAGGTTCAAATCTCCACCCTAAAAAAAAGTTGAATTGGGTACCCAAAATCCAATTGATAATATTGGTGCGGGCAGGGCCGAGTGTGACTCCCAGGTGAAAGTTTTATAATTTTGGAGTTTTAGTTATGGTTAGCACCCCCTGGTGACTCTGACGGTGTAGAACCTCCTAGTTGTGGTCTCTCATACCAAGCAACTCTATAAGAGGTCTTTGCCTTAAAAAAAACAATTTCGATCCCATTCCAAAGCCATTTTGAATTTATAAAAATTATTTAATGTTATCGTTATATGAGAGTTTTAAAATTTTGGATTTTATATAATTTTGTATTTTGAAGGTAAATCAGATTTCAAGGCTTTGCATGTTTATATTTTTAACATTCTTGTCCATTTCCAGATTTTATTTTTATTTTTCTAACCCTTTTCTTTTGCATATTATTTTAAAACTTCGACGATTAAAATAAAAATAAAAAAAATTAAAATGCCAAAAATAAATACATGGGTGTAAATAATGAGCTTCAATATTTCATTTGAAACAATTTCGATCCCATTTCAAAGCCATTTCGAATTTATAAAAAATATTTAAAATTATTATATCAGAGTTTTATAATTTTATATTTTACATAATTTTATATTTCGAAGGTAAGTAATATTTCAAGGCTTTGCATGTTTATATTTTTAGCATTCTGGTCCATTTCTAGATTTTATTTTTATTTTTCTAACCCTTCTCTTTTGCAATTTTTTTTAAAAATTCGACGATTAAAATAAAAATAAAAAAATTATAATGACAAAAATAAATGCATGGGTGTGAAGATTGAGCTTCAATATTTCATTCAAAATAATTTTGATCCCATTCCAAAGCCATTTCAAATTTATAATATTATTTAAAGTTTCTATTATATGCGAGTTTTATAATTTTAGATTTTACATAATTTCACATTTTGAAGGTAAATCGGATTTCAAGGCTTTGCATGTTTATATTTTTTATATATTCAACATTCTTATCCATTTCCATATTTTATTTTTATTTTTCTAACCCCTCTTTTGTAGATTATTTTAAAACTTCTATGATTAAAATAAAAATTAAAGAAATTAAAATACAAAAAATAAATATATTGGTGTGAAGAATGAGCTTCAATATTTTGTTCAAAACAATTATGATCCCATTCTGAAGCGATTTCAAATTTATAAAAATTATTTAAATTTGTTGTTATATAAGAGTTTTATAATTTCAGATTCTACATAATTTCGTATTTTGAAGGTAAATCAAATTTCAAGGCTTTGCATGTTTATATTTTCAACAATTTGGTTTTTTTCCATATTTTATTTTTATTTTTCTAACTGTTCTCTTTTGTAGATTATTTTAAAACTTCAACAATTAAAATAGAAATTAAAAAAAAATTAAAAAGCCAAAAGTAAATACATGGGTGTGAATAATGAGCTTCAATTTTTCATTCAAAACAATTTTGGTCCCATTCTGAAGCCATTTTGAATTTATAAAAAATTATTTAAAGTTAATGTTATATGAAAGTTTTAAAATTTTGAATTTTACATAATTTCACATATTGAAGATAAATCAAATTTCAAGGCTTTGCATGTTTATATTTTTAGCATTCTAGTCCATTTCAATATTTTATTTTTATTTTTCTAACCCTTCTTTTTTGTAGAGTATTTTAAAACTTTGGTAATTAAAAAAAAAAAAAAAAAAAATAATACCAAAAATGAATATATGGATGTGAAGAATGAGCTTCAATATTTCATTCAAAAAAATTTCAACCTCAAACCCAAGTGTTTTAGGTGAGTTGGAGAGAAGAGGGCAATCCTCCAAGGGAGGTCCCGGGTTTGAATCTCCACCTTAACAAAAATTTGAATTGGGTTTCCAAAATCCACTTGATAATGTTGGTGCGGATAGGGTCGGGCGTGACTCCTGGGTGAAAGTTTTATAATTTTGGAGTTTTAGTTATAGTTAGTAGGGCTAGGCGTGACTCTCGGGTGACTTTGATGGTGTAGAACCCCCTGGTCGTGGTCTCTTAGACCAAGGTAGCCCCGTAAGAGGTCTTTCACTTAAAAAAAAAACAATTTCAATCCCATTCCAAATCTATTTTGAATTTATAAAAATTATTTAATGTTGTTATATGAGAGTTTTATAATTTTGAATTTTACATAATTTCGCATTTTGAAGGTAAATCGGATTTCAAGGCTTTGCATGTTTATATTTTCAAAATTCTTGTCCATTTCTAGATTTTATTTTTATTTTTCTACCCCTTCTCTTTTGCAAATTATTTTAAAACTTTGACGATTAAAATAAAAATAAAAATAATTAAAAATAAAAATAAATACATGGGTGTGGAGAATGAACTTCAATATTTCATTAGAAACAATTTTGATCCCATTTCGAAGTCATTTTGAATTTATAAAAATTATTTAAAGTTGTTGTTATATGAGAGTTTTATAATTTCACATTTTATATAATTTTACATTTGGAAGGTAAGTAAGATTTCAAGGCTTTGCATGTTTATATTTTTCAACATTTGGTCCATTTTCAGATTTTATTTTTTATTTTTCTAACCTTTTTCTTTTGCAGATTATTTTAAAACTTTGATGATTAAAAAAAATAAAAAAAAATTAAAATGCCACAAATAAATGCATGGTTGTGAAGAATGAGCTTCAATATTTCATTCAAAACAATTTCGATAAATTCAAAATATTATTAATCAAGTCTCCTATAACATGCATGAAGCTATACTATTTTGATATGTGTTACAATGCATGAAGCTTTATCTCCAATATATAACTTTACATGACTCTTCAATATTATGACTATTGCTCTCGTCAAACACCCAAGAGATGAGTCCTTTCACATTCCTCACATTATGATAAAACTCTCATGACTCTTCACTTTACATCATGCCATATTTCATGTAACTCTTTATTCATTCACACATTTTACACACTCACACTTGCACACTTTATTACATGACACATTAACACATACATAAGACAAATATTTAACACACTCTCTAATCTAACAAATCACTCCCTAAACTGATCACACCCTAAACTATTGTATGACCAAATAATGTAATATATCCAACATTCTCATGGCCAAAAGATAAGGACCCAAGGTCCCTATTTATAGTAAGACGTTACCCCTAAGTTACCTAGGGTGAGAAATAATTACTCTTAGTAATAGCAAATATTTGAGGTCATCTTTTACATACCCATTATTATTCCTTTAGTAGACCTAGAAGGATTGCAAAATGATTTAGTGTGCCACTACATTCTAAAATATCACTTTCTAGAAGATTTGCCTTGGGATCCATGCATTCAAATTTATCCCTATAGCCATCCGAGTGGTTCATTCCAATTGGCAAGGAAATCACTTACTTTTACAAGTGGATTGATAAATTTTACTAAGAGAATCACTCCCTAGAGCCAATCAAAATATTTTATTAGTGAATTGCTCCTTGGAGCCATTTGTCCTCTTTTGCAACTGAATTGACATCTACTTCATAGCCAAATTTTAAGAGTGTTTGGAGGTGTTTGTTGTGTAATTTCTCTATTTCATGCTCCTTTAAAATTTATAAATCCTAAGGTAGTCCCATATTTATGGAAAATTCATAGGGCACCAAACTTGATTGGTGTAAAATACCAAATCCTATATTTATCCTTGGGCATGGAGTCTACAAAATTTGGACCTCTATGACACAACTATCAACATTTTAGCTCTCATTGTCTAGTCTTCTATGAAATCAATCCCAACAACTTTTTCCATTCTATATAACTTAGAAATTAGATTGAGGCTAGGTATTTGATGTCCATAATTAGGTCTTCAAAAGGATTTTCTAAAAGTTTCTTCTATTTTCCAACTAGCTCCTATAGCTTGATATACATTGGCTCAAATTTCTCATAGGTTTCAGTTACATCCCCTTGGTAGAATTGGCTTTTCTTCTCCTTGAATATAACATTATAGATTTGAAAAGTCTTTTTACTGCTTGAATTTGAAAGCATAGATTTGGTTGATTAATCCAATGAAGTATTAATATGACTAGTAATATTAATACTTTAAATATTAATATCAATAATAATAATTAATATTAACAATTGATATCAATTATCTTATTGTTAAAGGTAATAATATTTTTGAATAAGCATAATGAGTTGCTAAGGTTTGGTAAGCCTTTTCTAAATTATAATTATAACATTAATTATTGGAACCTTAATTCAAAATAATTAAAAGGTGGTAATTTAGAAAACATAATCTTGAGAAGCATTACCCTTCATATGTTACTCTTTTCATGAAAGAGGGTCACTCTAAATATTATTTGTAGGTCTGCTTGGATGAGTTTTTTAGGGGATTTTATTTGGTAGCATCTGAGGTTGGAGGAAAGGAGCACTCAAGCATGGATCCAAGAGCAGGAGTCTTTGTAAATAGCATTGGAAAGGTAACTAAACTCCAATTTATTGGATGATTGTACTGTTGAATGTAATCACTTTTTATATTGATGCTTGGTTTTAGCTCTAAGCGATTGGATTTTGTTAAAACCAACTCTATGATATTGCTTATTTTTACCTTGCTCTTGAGCATTGAGTTTTCTACATTAGAGTGTTTTTTTTTGCATGTTTATCTATGTACCTCTAGTTGAGTTTTGTTGTACGTTTGATGCTTAATATTTTGGTTTCTTGTTGTGAGAGCACTCTATAGAACCCATCTGAAGCACTTTGTGAGGATCTTGTTGTTGTCGTGGAAGGTAGACGTAGGCTTCTGAGCACCTTGAGTTGTTATTTACCTATTTTATATCTACTAGTTATGTTGTGTGCATGGGTGTTGAGTCTTTGGGCATCCACCCAAGCTAGTTTTGTCTTAATAGAGCTTTGGTTCCTTGCATTCTCAAGACTAGTTTGGACCTTGGTTTATCTCGTCTAGATTGTTGTGGTATCTCTAGTGTGTTGTGAATCCTTTGTGCTAGAAAATTTTAGTCTATAGATGTTTTATGTTTCAGAATAGTGGTCAATTTAAGCTCTATGGTGGTTCATTTTTAAGTGTTTGAGCTTTTTGGTGTTTAATCTTCTCTTTTGTATGTTCAACTTTATACCTTGATAATCATAGAGAAGAAATATAATGTTTTGATTAACACTTGCTTGAGTAGAGATTTCATTACTTCTTTGAAATGGAAAGTAAATATTTATTTAAGAACTCTCAATCAAGTTAAACATTGAGTTTTGATTTTTAAAGGTAACACTAAGATGTTCCTTTAATGATGTTATAAGAATGCGTTCCTTGTTATTTTTATGATTGGTATCCTAGAATAGATTGTGTATTTAATTTCTTTCTTTTTTTTATAAGTTACCAATGCTTAGGTATGATTTTGGAAAAGAAATATTATTAAGTTATAAGGAATTTAGGTATTTTTTTGTAAGAAAGGAATTAGTTGAAGATTATTTATAATGGTCACTTGGAATTTTATTATTTAATCAATATAGTTGGAAAATAAAAAATAGAGCTTGATTATGTTTGATGTTATTTTATTTTCAAAGGAAAGGATAGAGAATTTTTATGTAATGATGTCCTTTTTAATTGCAAAAGAAAAGATGGGCTATTATGTTGGTGATCTTCCAAAGGAAATAATAGTGTTTTATTATGTTAAGGAAAGTTAATGATATTCAATTTTGTTGATTGTTTGATAATTGGGTTAAGGGGTTTATCTTGGTAAAGAAAGAAAAGAGTTTTGATTTTGAAAAATAATTATAATGGTTTCCTGAGAATTGAGTAGGTAAGGAAACTATTATAGAGATAAGTATGGTATTCTCTCCTTAATTGTTTGAAATATATTTTGCATGGTTGCTTGCATTTATACACAAAGCATGTTAAGTTGCATTTCATAAAGAGTTGTCCTGATCCCCCAATTTTCTTAAAGTTCATGGGTGTTTTCTTTCATGAAGAGGATTGTGAAAAGAGGGTGGTGCAAAGGCCACTTGGGTGGACTTGCTCTAATGTATTTGGGAATGAAAAGTTGTTATGTAAAATAAATCTTGGTTATGTAACACTTGGTTATTTTTATTCCTGAATTGATAAGGCTTGAAATTATTTATGTAAATGTAAGGAATGCTTGGTTTTGAGCGAACAAACAAAAGATAAATTATATGTTAGTAACTTAGTATTATGATCTATTTTTAAACTTATTTTTCTAGCTTTAATTAAATAGATGTTTTATGCTAGAATTATCTATGGATGTTAGTATTATGACTAGTTTAATCATGATTTAAATTAGAGAGATGTTTCTTTCATTCTAGCATTATGTTGGAATTTCTACTTTATTTAAGTATGGGTTGAAAATGTTCTATTTAAATCCAAGATCTAGTATTGTGTTATAACTAAGAATGGTATTTTTGTTACACCACTTTAGTTCTTTTCATGAAAGAGATGTTATATTTTTTTATGTAATTCTTGGATTTGGTGGAGGTTCTTGGGTATGGATGTAGAACCTTATTAGGACCCTTGAGTCAAAGATTCAACCTAATATTAGGAGGAGTGTGTAGGGATGCAATACATAGATAGTTATTCATCCTAAAAGGAGTTACAATGATGCAATAGTTAGACACTCACAAATCTAGGAGTTATGGTGATGCAATAGTTATATTATCATGATTGGTACATCTTTAATGGTGAGATTTAGATGACCATGTTCATTTTTAGATGAGTGGTAATGACCTTAATTATCCCACAAAGGTGTGGTAACTAAGCACCAAGGCTTACGCCTGGATAACCTATATGGATAGACTTATGAAAAGAATAGGGAATATAATGTTGGACATTTTGAGTCCTCTACGTCAAAGTTGTCATTGATGTCACCTGATAGAGTTATCACTCATCACAAAGAATTTGGCAAGAAATAAAGTCATTCAAGGTTGTCACATTCATCCAAGAAAAAACTTCTTCAGTGCAAAAGTGAAAGGAAAAAGGCTCCAAAACATTTTAATATTAATAGGAGAACAAGTTAAGCGATTGGTCCAAAAAACCCAAGATGGGTTATTGCAAAAGTTAAAAAAGAGGTTTAATAATTATTTATAAATTATTTAAATTCACAAGGAATTTAAATTTTATAAATAATATTTGATTATGCCAAGGTTGTGCATTAAGACAAGGCTCCAAGGTTTATTTAAACTAAAACCTAAGGTTGGTTTGTTTTAATTTATAATATTTAAATTTAAATTTAAATTTAAATATATTATAAATTAAAACCACACCGACGTCAAATTTATTCAAAGCGTCAACATGATTTCATAATAAGACAAGGGTATTATATATAATGCCATCAAATACATTAAATCACTTACCCTTGCATTTTCGTTGAGTGCATGCAAAAAGGCTTGTGATTCTTAAAGGCTTGATGATTTATGAAAAGTGGAAGCAGAGAACATGCGGAGTTGTTGAGCACATAGGCCAGCATGGCTTAGTGGTGTGTTGGATTGGCAAGATAAGAGGTCATGTATTTGATTCGATCGAGGTTTACTTGCAAGGACAAAGCGCTTGAAGCACATTTTGATTATTTTGGAAAGCATTGGTTTGTAAGGTATTTGACGTTGATCGTACCTTTTTAGGCACGTGAGGGCGTTTGGCCCATCGACAGCTTGGCTACGGCTAAGGCATTGGGAAGGAGGACGTCGGGGGATCGAATCCCTCTAATATGCAAAGATAAGTTATTTTTTTATGTTTTAATTTTTATTAAATAGCCTTAAGGAGAAATAAGGGTTATGCTATGCCTTAGAAAATTGGGAAATTTTTGATGGTTTTATTTTTGGAAGGGTAGCATATTATATATTGTTGGAAAAAATTTTCAAGGGCTATTTGATTAACTTTCTTAGAAGGAGAAATACGGTTTGTTTAAAGAGATATTTCTAGTTTTTTAAAAGGGGTTTCAAAAGTGAGTTTGATTTATTCTTTTTCAAATGGGATTATTTATTTCATGATAGGACATGATGAATTTTATTGAGTAGGAGTAATAAGGCGTTATTGGAATTTTTTTTTATTGTTGTGATATTACTCAAGTACTCTAACATCCTTGTGGTTGATAAGGAAATATTTGAAAGTGTGTTGAGTTTGACAGATTTTGTGGACAACTACTTTGCATCAAAAAGGTATGGGCAATCTTCTCCATTGACTTGTTTGGGTGATTGATTTCTGAAAATATAATTGGAGAGAAAAGGATTGATTATGGTTTCCTTTTCGAAAGTGGTTGGCTTAATGCTTCAAGGTTTTTTGGATTGAGAGTTTTGATTAAACCTTGTTTTATAAGCATTGTTGTTGAAGCCAATTGGTTATGCAAAGAACTTGAACTTGAGTTAGAAAAGAATATGAGTATCATTGTTATGTGAAATTTGTGGTTGAGCATTGTTGAAAATATTTTGAGTTGGTTGATACATGCTTGGACTAGGGTTTGTGAGAAAGGGTTGTTCCTTGAGGTGATTGGTTGAGTAGAGTTGATTGAGCCTAGTCCAGTGTTTGTGTGAAGTGGGTGTTCAAGTTCCATGAAATAAACTTTTCTATATTCTGAGTTGAGATTAGGATTTGAGTATAGAACATATTGAGTCTCTAAAAATTCTCTTTATGCTTCTATGAGATTGATTTGAGTTGAGATTGAGCTTTGATAATAGAACATATTGAGTCTCTAACAATTCTCTTTATGCTTCTATGAGATTTATTTGAGTTGAGATTGAGCTTTGAGAATAAACATATTGAGTCTCTAAAAATTCTCTTTATACTTCTATGAGATTGATTTGAGTTGAGATTGAGCTTTGAGAATAGAACATATTGATTCTCTAAAAATTCTCTTTATGCTTCTATGCTATTGAGTTGAGAAAGTGATTAAGCATTGAGTATAGGACATATTGAGTCTCTAACAATTCTCTTTATGATTCTATGAGATTAGACAAGTTTTGTGTGAACTTGTTAAGCTGATTTGAGGTAAGTCTTTGAGAAGGCTTATGGACTGATTTTGTGTGAGCTTTTATGGAAGCTTGCAATGCAGATTTGAGCAAGTCCTAGAGAGGACTTATTAAGAATATTTGAACAAGTTTTGAGTGAGCTTGTTGAGTAGGTTTGAGTAGGTTATGTGTGGACCTGTTGAGCATATTTGAGCAAGTTTTATGTGGACCTATTGAGTAGATTTGAACAGGTTCTGTATGGACCTGTTGAGCATATTTGAACAGGTTCTGTGTGGACCTTTTGAGTAGATTTGAGCAAGTTTTGAGTGGACCTGTTAAGCATATTTTAGAAGGTTCTAAGTGAAACTATTGACAGAGCTTTGGAGGTGATAGAGTATAGAGGACAAAGTCTTAGTGGATAGATATCCAATAGCTAGGACAATTGAAGACAGATCTTCTGAGTGAGGAGTCTTCAAGTGGAGAGAGATCCACCAATCAGTGCAACAAAGAGACAAAGTATTCTAGAAGATCACTAGCCAAAGTTGAAGGGGAAAGAGTTCTCCTATGGAAGAGATCCACAAACTTGAGATTTAGGGGATCAACATCTCCTTTGGATAGAGATCCATAAACATTGTAATTGGGAAGGATTTTCAAAATATTATTTGAGAAATAACTAGAATAAATATTTTCTCTCTAGAGGTAGCCCACATTGGGTGAACCACATTAAAATTTGTGTCTTTATTGTGTATGGTGTTATGTGCATTGCTTTGATTACTACTTTTGATATTGCTATCTATACACTACATAATATTGAATTGAAAAAAAAAGTGGTCTTATATTGTTCACCCCTCCTCTCAGTATAAGCTTGTGTTCTTCAATTGGTATCAAAGTGGGTTCCTTCATAAGAGTTTGACAACTTGAAGGAAAAGCGATCTAAGAACACAATGGATCAAAATGATAAAAAATATGGGTCCTTCAATAATATATTATCAATATTTGATGGAAGTGACTTCTTGTATTAGTGTGTGCTAATGATATTTCACCTAATGGCACTTGATAATGAAGTTTGAGATGCAGTGAAATTTGAATATAATTCAACAGCCAATCCTCCTATAGATAAGGAAGGTAAGCTTCTAATACATGCAAATTCAAGAGCTAGAATACAATTATAAAAGGATTGCATAGATCAGAATCTATGAAGGTTATGGAATGTACAACAACAAAAGACATGTGGGAACTATTGCATACCATATATGAAGGTGATAAAAGTGTCAAGAAAGCTAATATTAGAAATATCAAAAGAGAATTTGAGAACCTAAGAATGAGGGACGATGAAAACATTCGTGACTATCTCAACAAGGTTGGCAAACTTATACATGATATGAAAGGTCTTGGAATGAAGGTTGATGAATCTGATGCTTGTGATAAGATCTTGATAACTCTTCAAAAAAGGTATAGTGAAAAGGTTTTTGCTATAGAAACATCAATTGATAGTGATTCTTTGACAAGGAATTATTTGCTTGGCATACTTACTACTTTTGAGATAAGATCAAAAGATCATATTCCTCCGAAAGAAGCTGCATTCAAAGTGGACAAAAATAAAAAGGATAAGACATAATAAAGTAGTGGGTCATCTAGTGATGAAGAAGCAAATTATGATAGAAGAGATAAAGGTTCCAGAAGACCTATAGATCTAAGATCATGTTTCAATTTTGAAAAGTATGGACATTATACAACAAAGTGCAAAGAGCACAAAAACAACAATGATGAAGAAAAATAGGATCACAGGTATAAGGAATCAGAAAAACATAGGTACCAAAAGAAAAATAAGGATGGATAAAACAAACAATGGAAGAAGTTCTTCCAAAGGCAAAATAGAAGCTACTATGCGAATAATGCAAGTACTCAATTGATAGTGATGCTAGTTTTTCAGATAAATATAGATATGAAGTCCTATTTATGGTTGAAGAGAAAGAACCAGTTAAGAGAAAGACTCCAGTTATTCTCAAGTGTTTTAGATGTGGTAGATTTGGACATCTTGAAGATGATTGCATAAGGGATGGGTATAGTTTCAGTGATGATGATTTTGAAGCTGCACTTGATAGACAAGATGAAAATATTCTAATGGAATTAGAATATGAAGTGAGTGATCCTATAGAAGACAAGCCAAAAGAAAGAAATTATATAGACAAAGGTAAACAAATAGAGGATTATTCAGCAAAGAATGGCTCTGATCTTAAGGGAGAACTTATCTATGCACTTGACACAGTAAATAAGGCAAGAAAGCAACACCATAAGCTTGAAATTCAGTTTCAATAATGTGATGAAGAAAGATTATTTCTCATAGAGGATCTAAAAAATTCAAAGGCTAAGGCAAGCAAGTTCAAAGATAAGTTAGAAGCAAATATCTTGGAATGTGAAAAGTTAACACAAGAAGTGACCCTACTAAAGGAATATTTAGAGGATTCCAAGAATAAGCTATATAAGTATGTAAACAGTGCAAAGAGTGTGGATAAAATAGTCAAGATACAAAGAGCAAAAAACAAGATAGGTCTTGGAAGCATATAAGTTCAAGAAGATAAGTTAACTACCAGTTTTGAAGACACTTCAGAAGAAGAGGATACTTCAGAAGAGGGTTTCTTATATGAGAGTGGAAGTGAAAGTGAAACTCCTAAGGATGAGTCATATTGCAGTGAGTCCAGCAGGAACAGGGACAATGGGCAAAGAAGATTCATATGGAACAACAATTAGAACAGGTCAAGAGGAACTAGAAGACCAATGGGGTCTAAACAAGGTTTCTTCAGTGGAATATGTTTTTCATATCATAGGTTTGGGAACATGGCTTCACAGTGCAGGACACATGAAAGACAAGATTATGGGAAAGGACAACTTTTACAAGGACATTGCTACTCATGCAATGAGTTTGGTCATAAGGAAACGAATTGCAGGGTTCATGACAGAAGAGGATATGGCTTCACTAGAAGAAGTCCTAAGATAATTTCACCTCCAAGTAATAATAACATTAAGTGTTATAAGTGAAATAATGATGGTCACATAGCAAGATGGTGTAGAGAAAATATTCTAGAATCAAGCATGAACAAGAACAAGAATATGAATAGGAACATAAATGTGAAAAATAATAGGAACAAAAATAGGAACATAGATGAGAACAAAAATAGGAATAGGAATAGAAATAGGAACAAGAACAAGAACAAGAACATAGAAGAGAATAAGAACAAGAACATGAACAAAAATAGGAATAGGAATATTGATGAGAACAGAAATAGGAACATGAACAGGAACATGAATGAGAACAAGAATAAAAGTGATGACAAGAACAGGGATGAGGACTTGGAAAGAAACAGTGAGAGGATTCAGAAGACTCAGAAAATAAGAGAGAAGATAAAGATAAAAAGTAGTTATTTCAAGGAGTAGAAATACTCCCATCCCATAATTAACCACCCCATGAGGAGGTGAGGGAGAGGCTAAGCTAAGAGGCTCATTCTTAGACCTAAGCTCCAAAGGTGACCCTTTGCCATTGATATCAAAGGGGGAGATATTTGTGTATGTTGGGGAGAGACTTGATATTTGAGAGAGCATTGAGCGAGGGGGAGCAAAGTCCCAGGGGGAGCAAGGAAGAAGGTTAGGTTTTAGTAAAAGGATATGGGTTGCCATCAATGACAAAGGGGGAGATTGTTGGACATTTTGAGTCCTCTAAGTCAAAGTTGTCATTGATGTCAACTGATAGAGTTATCATTCATCACAAAGAATTTGGCAAGAAATAAAGTCATTCAAGGTTGTCATATTCATCCAGGAAAAAGCTTCATTAGTGCAAAAGTGAAAGGAAAAAGTCTCCATAGTATTTTAATATTAATGGGAGCACAAGTTAAGCGATTGGTCAATAAAAACCCAAGATGGGTTATTGCAAAAGTTAAAAAGGAGGTTTAATCATTATTTTTAAATTATTTAAATTCACAAAGAATTTAAATTTTATAAATAATATTTGATTACGCCAAGGTTGTGCATTAAGACAAGGCTCCAAGGTTTATTTAAACTAAAAACTAAGGTTGGTTTGTTTTAATTTATAATATTTAAATGTTAAAATTAAATTTAAATATATTATAAATTAAAACCATGCCGACATCGAATTTATTCGAAGCACCGATGTGATTGCATAAGAAGACAAGGGCATTATATATAATGCCATCAAAGACATTAAATAACTTACCCTTGCATTTTTGTTGAGCGCATGCGAAAAGGCTTATGATTCTTAAAGGATTGATGATTTACGAAAAGTGGAAGCAGAGAACGTGTGAAGTTGTTGAGCACATAGGCCAGCATGGCTTAGTGGTGTGTTGTCTTGGCAAGAGAGAGGATGTCTCACATTCGATTCACTTAAGGTTTGCTTGCAAGGACAAAGCACTCGAAGTGAATTTTTATTATTTTGGAAAGCGCTAGTTTGTAAGGTATTTGATGTTGGTCGTGCCTTTTTAGGCACATGAGGGCACATGGCCCATTGATGGCTTGGCTACGACTAAGGTGTTGGTAAGGAGGACGTTAGGGGATCGAATCCCTCGAAGAGGCAAAGGCAAGCTATTTTTTTATGTTTTAAGTTTTATTAAATAACCTTAAGGAGAAATAAGGGTTAGGCTATGCCCTAGAAAATTGGGAAATTTCTAATGGTTTTATTTTTGTAAGGGTAGCATATTATATATCGTTGGAAAGCATTTTTCAATGGCTATTTTATTAACCTTCTTAGAAGGAGAAATAAGGTGTGTGTAAAGAGATATTTGTAGTTTTGTAAAAGGGGTTTCAAAAGTGAGTTTGATTTATTCTTTTTCAAAGGGGATTATTTATTTCATGAGAGGACATGGTGAATTTTATTAGGTAGGAGTAATAAGGTGTTATTGGGATATTATTTTTATTGTTGTGATATTACTCAAGTTCTCTAACCAACTTGTGGTTGATAAGAAAATATTTGAATGTGTGTTGAGTTTGACAGATTTTATGGATAACTACTTGGCATCAAAAAGGTGTAGGCAATCTTCTCCATTGACTTGTTTGGGTGATTGATTTCTGAAAATATCACTGGAGAGAAAAAAATTGATTATGGTTTCCTTTTTGAAAGTGGTTGGATTAATGCTTCAAGGTTTTTTGGATTGATATTTGTGATTAAACCTTGTTTTATAATATATTTTTTTGAATCCAATTGGTTATGCAAAGAACTTGAAGTTGAGCTAGAAAAGAACATGAGTATCATTGTTATGTGAGATTTGTGGTTGAGCATTATTGAAAATATTTTGAGTTGGTTGATACATGCTTAGACTAGGGTTTGTGAGAAAGGGTTGTTCCTTGATGTGATTGGTTGAGTACAGTTTATTGAACCTATTCAAATATTTGTGTGAAGTGGTTGTTCAAGTTCCATGAAACAAACTTTTCTATATTTTGAGTTGAGATTGGGATTTGAGTATAGAACATATTGAGTCTCTAACAATTCTATTTATGCTTTTATGAAATTGATTTGAGTTGAGATTTATATTTGAGAATAGAACATATTGAGTCTAACAATTCTCTTTATGCTTTTATGAGATTGATTTGAGTTGAGATTGAGCTTTGAGAATATAATATATTGAGTCTCTAATAATTCTCTTTATGCTTCTATGAGATTGATTTGAGTTGAGATTAAGCTTTGAGAATAGAACATATTGAGTCTCTAACAATTCTCTTTATGCTTCTATGAGATTGAGTTGAGAAAGTGATTGAGCATTGAATATAGGACATATTGAGTCTCTAACAATTTTTTTTATGATTCTATGAGATTAGAAAAGTTCTATGTGAACTTGTTAAGCTGATTTAAGGAAAGTCTTTGAGAAGGCTTGTGGACTTATTTTATGTGAGATTTTGTAGAATCTTGCAATACAGATTTGAGCAAGTCCTAGAGAGGACTTATTAAGCAGATTTGAACAAGTTTTGAGTGAGCTTGTTGAGCAAGTTTGAACAGGTTCTGTGTGTATCTATTGAGCATATTTAAGCACGTTCTATGTGGATCTATTAAGCAAATTCGAGCAGGTTTTGTGTGGACCTGTTAAGCAAATTTGAACAGGTTCTATGTGGATCTATTGAGTAGATTTGAGCAGGTTCTATATGGACCTGTTGAGCAAATTTAAGTAGGTTTTGAGTGTTGAGAAAATTTGAAAAGGTTCTGAGTGAACCTATTGACAAAGCTTTGGAGGTGACAAAGTATAGAGGATAGAGTCTTAGTGGATAGAGATCCAGCAACCAAGACAATTGAAGATAGATATTTCGAGTGAGGAGTCTTCAAGTGGAGAGAGATCCACCAGTCAGTGCAATAGAGAGATAGAGTCTTCTAGAAGATCACTAGCCAGAGTTGAAGGGGAAAGAGTTCTCTTATGGAAGAGATCCACAAACTTGAGATTTAGGGTATCAAAATCTCCTTTGGATATAGGTCCATAAAAATTGGAAGTGATAAGGATTTCCAAAATATTATTTGAGAAATAATTAGAAGAAATATTTTCTCTATGGAGGTAGCCCACATTGGGTGGACCACGTTAAAATATGTGTCTTTATTGTGTATGGTGTTCTGTGCATTGCTTTGATTACCACTTTTGATAATGCTATCTATACACTGCATAATATTGAATTGAAAAAAAAGTAAAAAGTGATATTATACTATTCACCCCTCCTCTCAGTATAAGCTTGTGTTCTTCATATAATTTATATTTTAAAAGTTATACCAATGAGGGTATGGGAAAGGTAGAATGACCACGTTCACATCCTTTTAAACAATGAGGTTTACTAAGGTGAACCCCAAAAATATGGGATGTTGGTCGTTCATGTCCTCTTGAGTGTCATTTATAGTGATATTGAACTCAAATATGGTGATGCCTTGAGAATACAAAAAATAATATTGGGACCTTGGTGAACCTTACTTGTAGAAAAACATCTCTCTTAGGTTGGTTTTGGTGTGTTGTTATAGTTGGTATCAAAGCTCTAGGTTGTAGGACTAGAAGCTTCCATGGAGTGTGCTTAGAATGAGCCTTTATTTGATGTTCTACTATGGGTAGACTTACTCTACTAGAGGTCTTAACAAGATCTAGTATAAGCAAGGTATTGCACATTGACTAGACTAGTCAGATCAATGAGTAAAAATCCTAGAGAATATAGTTTCTTATTATGGAAGGCACCTTATAGTGAGGCAAGTGTGACCATGATCATTATTAGGAAAATTATAATGGTCTAAGTTAGTTCATAGGAAAAATGAAACTAACTATTTGTAAGTACAATTGAAGGAAATTTTAACTTACCCAGCTCCTTTGTGTGGATAGGAGATAGCATTTGTATTGAAATCATCCAGAAAGGTGGGGTATTCTACACAAAAGGAAGTCACAGTACAACCCCAATAAAAGTTTGAAAGAACAATGAAATCCAACAAGAAAAATGGAAGAACAATGGAATCTAGTAATAAGTTTGAAATAACCATGGACCCAAGCAAGGAGGCTAAGAGAATCGAGAACTCCACTGAGAAAATGACAAATATTTTTCCATAGTGAGTTGATACAAGAGGAAATAAAGCAAATAATATCCTTAGTTAAGTTGCTTCAAGAGTAGATGGATCAACAACAAACAATGTTCGAGGTGATTGTTGACCATAACTCAAGGGAAGGATCTAAGATAAAAAAATAAATAAATCAAAATTCCAACATCATAAGTAAAATGATGCAACCCAAAAATACAGAACAAGGAAATCAGATTTCAAGGCTTTATAATCAAAGTTTTATACTTTTGGATTCTATATAATTTTACTTTTTGAAGGTAAATCAGATTTCAAGGCTTTGCATGTTTATATTTTCAGCATTCTTGTCCATTTCTAAATTTTATTTTTATTTTTCTAACTCTTCTCTTTTGAAGATTATTTTAAAACTTCGACGATTAAAATAGAAATAAAAAAATTAAAATGCCAAAAATAAATACATGGGTGTGAGGAATGAGCTTCAATATTTCATTCGAAATATTTTTGATCTTATTTAGAAGCCATTTTGAATTTATAAAAATTATTTAAAGTTGTTATGTGAGAGTTTTATAATTTTAGATTTTACATAATTTTGCATTTCGAAGACAAGTAAGATTTCAAGGCTTTGCATGTTTATATTTTCAACATTATGATCCATTTCTAGATTTTATTTTTATTTTTCTAACCCTTTTCTTTTACAGATTATTTTAAAACTTTGATGATTAAAATAAAAATAAAAATAAAATAAAATGCCAAAAAAGAAATGCATGGGTGTGAAGAATGAGCTTCAATATTTCATTCGAAACAATTTCGATCCCATTCCAAAGCCATTTTGAATTTATAAAATTATTTAAATTTGTTATATGAGAGTTTTATAATTTCAAATTTTACATAATTTAGCATTTTGAAGATAAATCAGATTTCAAGGATTTGCATGTTTATATTTCTTATATTTTCAACATTCTTACCCATTTCCAGATTTTATTTATATTTTCCTAACTCCCCTTTTGTAGATTATTTTAAAAATTCTACGATTAAAATAAAAATAAAAAAATAAAAATAAAAAAATAAAAATACAAAAAATAAATACATTGGTGTGAAGAATGAGCTTCAATATTTCATTCAAAACAATTTTGATTCCATTATGAAGCCATTTCAAATTTATAAGAATTATTTAAAGTTGTTATACGAGAGTTTTATAATTTTATGTTTTACATATTTTTGCATTTCGAAGGCAAGTAAGATTTCAAGGCTTTGCATGTTTATATTTTCAACATTCTGATCCATTTTCAGAATTTATTTTTATAAATTTAGATTTTACATAATTTCACATTTCAAAGGTAAAACAGATTTCAAGGTTTTGCATGTTTATATATATATATTTTTTTGGTGGTGGCCACAAGGGGTAAACAGACTGTGACCACGAGGGAACCATTACATAACATATCCGCAACATGTGAGGCGAGAGATTTGAACCTGGGCCTCTCAAGCAACTAGAGAGGTTTAACTACCCACTTGCTCTCCAACTCCTCTACATGGGCGGATTTTGCATGTTTATATTTTTAGCATTCTTGTCCATTTTTAGATTTTATTTTTATTTTTCTAACCCTTCTCTTTTGTAGATTATTTTAGAACTTTGGAAATTAAAGTAGAAATTAAAAAAAAAAAAATACCAAAAATAAAT
Organism: Wollemia nobilis; assembly: GCA_028583015.1. Classification (NCBI taxonomy): domain Eukaryota; kingdom Viridiplantae; phylum Streptophyta; class Pinopsida; order Araucariales; family Araucariaceae; genus Wollemia; species Wollemia nobilis. The sequence continues at coordinate 245,824 of JAQPPZ010003581.1, forward strand.
ACATGAGTGTGAAGAAAGAGCTTCAATATTTCATTCGAAATAATTTCGATTCCATTTGGAAGCCATTTCGAATTTATTAAAATTATTTAAAGTTGTTATATGAGAGTTTTATAATTTTAGATTTTACATAATTTTGCATTTCAAAGGCAGGTAAGATTTCAAAGCTTTGCAATTTTATATATTTAGCATTCTGGTCTATTTCTAGATTTTATTTTTATTTTGCTAACCCTTATCTTTTGCAGATTATTTTAAAACTTCGATGATTAAAAATAAAAAATAAAATAAAATAAAATACCAAAAAAGAAATGCATGGGTGTGAAGAATGAACTTCAATATTTCATTCGAAATAATTTTGATCCCATTCCAAAGCCATTTCGAATTTATAAAATTATTTAAAGTTGTTATATGTGAGTTTTATAATTTTAGATTTTACATAATTTTGAATTTTGAAGGTAAATCAGATTTCAAGGATTTGCATATTTATATTTCTTATATTTTCAACATTCTTGTTCATTTTTAGATTTTATTTTTATTTTTCTAACCTCTCTTTTGCAAATTATTTTAAAAATTCAGTTATTAAAATAAAATTAAAAAAAATAAAATGCAAAAAATAAATACATTAGTGTGAAGAATGAGCTTCAATATTTTATTTAAAATAATTTCGATCACATTCTGAAGCCATTTTGAATTTATAAGAATTATATAAATTTGATTTTATATAAGAGTTTTATAATTTTGGATTCTACATAATTTCTCTTTTTGAAGGTAAATTAGATTTGAAGGCTTTGCATGTTTATATTTTTAGCATTCTAGTCCATTTACATATTTTATTTTTAGTTTTCTAACCTTTCTCTTTTGTAAATTATTTTAAACTTCGATAGTTAAAATAAAAATTAAAAAATAATTAAAATATAAAAAATAAATACATGGGTGTGAAGAATGAGCTTCAATATTTCATTTGAAACAATTTTGATCCCATTCCAAAGCCATTTCAAATTTATAAAAAAATATTTAAAGTTGATGTTATATAAGAGTTTTATAATTTCAAATTTTACATAATTTCACATTTCGAATGCAAATCAGATTTCAAGGCTTTGTATGTTCATATTTTTAGCATTCTAGTCCATTTCCAAATTTTGTTTTTATTTTTCTAACCCTTTTCTTTTGTAGATTGTTTTAAAACTTTGGTGATTAAAATAAAAATTAAAAAAAAAATACCAAAAATAAATACATGGGTGTTAAGAATGAGCTTCAATATTTCATTCAAAACAATTTCAACCCCAAACCCAGGTGTTTTAGGTGAGTTGGAGAGGAGAGGGTAATACTCCAAGGGATGTCCCAGGTTCGAATCTCCACCCTAAAAAAAAGTTGAATTGGGTACCCAAAATCCAATTGATAATGTTGGTGCAGGCAGGGCCAGGTGTGACTCCCAGGTGAAAGTTTTATAATTTTGGAGTTTTAGTTATGGTTAGCACCCCCTAGTGACTTTGACAGTGTAGAACCTCCTGGTTGTGGTCTCTCATACCAAGCAACTCTATAAGAGGTCTTTCCCTTAAAAAAAAACAATTTCGATCCCATTCCAAAGCCATTTTGAATTTATAAAAATTATTTAATGTTGTCGTTATATGAGAGTTTTAAAATTTTGGATTTTATATAATTTTACATTTTGAAGGTAAATAAGATTTCAAAGCTTTGCATGTTTATATTTTTAGCATTCTTGTCCATTTCCAGATTTTATTTTTATTTTTCTAACCCTTCTCTTTTGCATATTATTTTAAAACATCGACGATTAAAATAAAAATAAAAAAAATTAAAATGCCAAAAATAAATACACGGGTGTAAATAATGAGCTTCAATATTTCATTCGAAACAATTTTGATCCCATTTCGAAGCCATTTTGAATTTAAAAAAATATTTAAAATTATTATATGAGAGTTTTAGAATTTTATATTTTACATAATTTTATATTTCGAAGGCAAGTAATATTTCAAGGCTTTGCATGTTTATATTTTCAACATTCTGGTCCATTTTTAGATTTTATTTTTATTTTTCTAACCCTTCTCTTTTGCAATTTTTTTTAAAAATTCGACGATTAAAATAAAAATAAAAAAATTATGATAAAAATAAATGCATGAGTGTGAAGATTGAGCTTCAATATTTCATTCAAAATAATTTTGATCTCATTCCAAAGCCATTTCAAATTTATTATATTATTTAAAGTTTCTATTATATGCGAGTTTTATAATTTTATATTTTACATAATTTCACATTTTGAAGGTAAATCGAATTTCAAGGCTTTGCATGTTTATATTTTTTATATATTCAACATTCTTATGCATTTCTAGATTTTATTTTTATTTTTCTAACACCTCTTTTGTAGATTATTTTAAAACTTCTATGATTAAAATAAAAATAAAAAATAAAAAATAAAAAATAAAATGCAAAAATTAAATACATTGGTGTGAAGAATGAGCTTCAATATTTCATTTGAAATAATTTCATTCCCATTCTGAAGCTATTTTGAATTTATAAGAATTATTTAATTTTTTTTTTTGATTGGTAGAAAGGGTGTTGAAAGGTCCCTGAACCTTGTACAAGAGAGATTACAAGAAATCCATAACGACCGAGGTGGTCCAAGAAGAAAGTAATAGAGAGTTGGCAAACCTTTGCACTAGGGAAGGTGTCGTGAAATTGCGACCAAAATGGTGATGTCGTGATATCGCGACATGTTGAAAGGTGTCGCGATATCGTGACAAGTTGCTAGGTTGGAGTCGGATGAGAAGAAGAGTCACGAAATCGCGACAAGGATGAAGACCGTAGCCGAAATGGAAAATGAGTCACAAAATCGCGACGAAAGTGAAAGCCTGCTGCCGAGAAGAGAAAGTGTCGCGAAATCACGACAAGAATGAAGACCACCGCCGAAGAGGAAAATTGTCGCGATATCGCGACAAATTAGGAGACCGCTGCCAAGACGAAAAAGTGTCACAAAATCGCGACAATCTAGAGGACCGCAGCCGAGGACAAAAAGTGTAGCGAAATCGCGACAATCTGAAGATCCGCAGCCTAGGAGGAAAAGTGTCACGAAATCGCGACAAGAAGGAAGACCGCCGTTGGAGAGAAAAGATGTCGCGATATCGCGACAAAAAAGGAAGACCGCCGTTGGAGAGAAAAAAATGTCGCGATATCGCGACAAAAAGGAAGGCCGCCGTTGGAGGGAAAAAAGGTCGCGATATTGCGATAAAAATGGAAGACCGCCATTGTAGAGAAAAAAGGTCGCGATATCGCGACAGAATGGGAGGCCGCCATTGGAGAGAGAAAAAGTGTCGCGATATCATGACAAAAATGGAAGACCGCCGTTGGAGAGAAAAAAGGTCAAGATATCGCTACAGAATGGAAGGCTGCCGCTGGAGAAAGAAAAGGTGTCATGATATCGCAACAAAAATGGAAAACCGTCGATGAAGAGAAAAAAGGTCGTGATATCGTGATAGAATGGAAGACCGCCGTTGAAGAGAGAAAAAGTGTCACGAAATCGCGACAAAAATGGAAGACCGCTGTTGGAGAGAAAAAAGGTCGCGATATCGCTACAGAATGGAAGGCCACCGTTGGAGAGAGAAAAGGTGTCGTGATATCGCGACAAAAATGGAAGACCATCGTTGGAGAGAAAAAGGGTCGCGATATCGCGACAGAAAGGAAGACCGCCATTGGAGAGAGAAAAAGGGTCGCAATATCGCGACAAAAAGGAAGACCACCGTTGGAAAGAGAAAAAGTGTCGCGATATCGCGACAAGAAGCAAGGGAGCGTCTGAAGGCCAAAAAGTGTCGCGATGTCGCGACAAGTTTGCAAAAAAGCACCCGGAGAGAAAAAGGGTCACGATATCGCGACAGAATGGAAGACCGCCATTGAAGATAGATAAAAGTCTTGATAACGCAACAAGCTAAAATTTTGCAACCAACTGTGAAAAGTGACGCGAAAATGCTCCAAGATGCCAAGACCAGCCACAGGGGGAAAACCCGAAGCCTAGAAACCCACTCACATTGTGCAAAAATTGGAACTTGAAGAAGCGTCCCTTAGGCCGATTGGGAAGGAATCTCTCCAAACCTGAATGTCTGTTGCATCAACTCCCTTGTTAGCAAGCCAGTCCGCAGCTTTGTTTCCTTCCCGGTATTGATGTTGAATGATTAATTCTGGGTAAAGGCCAATTAGTGTCTTGCATTCTTCGAAGATGGAAACAAGGGCCCAGGGAGGCATAGAGGTTCCTTTGAGCCGCTTGATGCAATGCAATGAGTCTCCTTCTATGATGAGTTTATTGATAGTCAAGCCTTCCAAGAGAATCAAGCTTTGGAGCAAGGCCCGAGCCGCGGCCATATTATTAGACTAAATTCCTAAGTTCTGAGCAAAGGCCAAAATTATTTCTCCTCTATGATTTCTGAGAATTATTTAAATTTTTTTTTTATTGGTAGAAAGGGTTTTGAAAGGTCCCTGAACCTTGTACAAGAGAGATTACAATAAATCCAAATCGACCGAGGTGGTCTAAGAAGAGAGGAATAGAAAGTTGGCAAACCTCCACCCTAGGGAAGGTGTCGTGAAATCACGACCAAAATGGTGATGTCGCGAAATCGCGACAAGAAGCGTCGTAGAAGCCGAAGGAAGAAAATAAGTCACAAAAATGCGACAAGCATCGCCATCGGAGCCGAAGAAGGAAAGAAGTTGCGATATCGCGACATGTTGCAAAGTGTCGCGATATCGCGACATGTTGCAAAGTGTCACGATATCACGACAAGTTGCAGGGTTGGAGCCGGTCGAGAAGAAGAGTCGCGAAATTGCGACAAGAAGAAGAAGTCGCGAAATCGCTACAAGAATTGAAAATGCTACCGAAGAGAAAAGGTGTTGCGAAATCGCGACAAGAATGCAGATCGCAGTCGAAATAGAAAAAGAGCCCCGAAAATGCGATGAAAGTGGAAGCTTGCTGCCAAGAATAAAGGGTGTCGTGAAATCGCGACAAAAAGGAAGACCTCCGTTGGAGAGAAAAACGGTCACGATATCGCGACAAGGATGAGAGTCCGCCATTGGAGAGAAAAAAGGTCGCGATATCGCGACAACCTGGAAGCCCGCCGTTGGAGAGAAAAAAGGTCATGATATCGCGACAACTTGGAAGCCCGTCGTTGGAGAGAGAAAAAATGTCGCGAAATCGTGACAAAAATGAAGACCGCCTTGGAGAGAAAAAAATGTTGCGATATCGCGACAAGTTTGCGCAAAGGCACCCGGAGAGAAAAAGTGTCGCGATATCACGACAAGTTTGCACAAAGGCACCCAGAGAGAAAAAGTGTTGTGATATCGCAACAGAATGGAAGACCGCCGTTGGAGAGAAAACCCATCGCGATATCGCGACCGAATGGAAGACCGTCGTTGGAGAGAGAAAGGGTGTCGCGATATCGCGACAAAAATCAAGATCGCGCCTGAAGGCCAAAAGTGTCACGATATCGCGACAAGTTTGCGAAAAAGCACCCAAAGGGAAAAGGTGTCACGATATCGCGATAAGTTTGCGAAAAAGAACTCAAAGGGAAAAGGTGTCGTGATATCGTGACAAGTTTGCAAAAAAGCACCCGGAGAGAAAAGGTGTCGCGATATCGCGACAAGTTGGAAGACCGTGCCAGAGGGAGAGAAAAGTGTCGCGATATCACGACAAAAAGCAACCTCACGGCCTGAGCAAAAAGGATAACGCAGCAAGCTGAGATTTTGCAACCAACTTAGAAAAATGACGCGAAAGCGCCCCAAGGATGCCAAAACGCCATCAAAAAACCCGAAGACCAGTAACCCACTCACATTGTGCAAACATTGGAACTTGAAGAAACGTCCCTTAGACCGATTGGAAAGGAATCTCTCCAGACCTGAATGTCTGTTGCGTCAACTCCCTTATTAGCAAGCCAGTTCGTAGCTTTGTTTCCTTCCCGGTATTGATGTTAAATGATTAATTCTGGATAGAAACCAATTAGTGTCTTGCATTCATCGAAGATGGAAACAAGGGCCCAGGGAGGCACATAGGTTCCTTTGAGCTAGTTGATGCAATGCAATGAGTCTCCTTCTATGATGAGTTTATTGATAGACAAGCCTTCCAAGAGAATCAAGCTTTGGAACAAGGCCCGAGCCTCGGCCATATTGTTGGATTGAATTCCTAAGTTCTGAGCAAAGGCCAAAATTATTTCTCCTCTGTGATTTTTGAGAATTCCACCTTCGCCCGCCGCTCCAGGGTTGCCTTTGGCTGCACCATCGAAATTGAGCTTGTGCCACCCAGAAGGAGGAAAGACCCACTTGATAATAGACCTGTCAACATAAGTGCGGGGTGTTGCAGAAAAATTGAGAATATTGAAATGATTTGCTAGATCCAATTCAAGTCCAGGAGGGGGAGGTTTGGACGATGATACGAGAGAGGCATTCTCCGTAGCAAGGGCCAAGATTTTGGCAACAATAATCTTCTTATCCTTGGCAAGGTTTTGAAAAATTCTAGCATTTCTCTTAAGCCAAATCTGCCACAGGAAAATGTGAAGGCACGCTTGCCACATGAATTTGAGTTGACTGCTTTTGAAGGGCCGGGGCCACTGTTGAAAAAGGAGGGGAATAGAATTAGGGAGGGCTACGGAGATGGCGAAAGTGTTGAAAACCTGGTTGAGAACTGCAAGGGAGAAGGGACATTTCAGAAAAACATGCACAGTAGACTCACAGGCATTTTTACACAGGATGCACCAATTGGGGATGAGAAGCCCTCTGTTTATCAGATTGTCAGTGGTGAGGATTCTATTTTGGATGGCCAACCAGCAGAAGAATTTAACCTTGGGAATGATCTTGGGAACCCAGACCATATTAGTGGAGTCACGGCCATCACTGGGAGCTTCTTGGTCGTAGTAGGCAGATTTAACAGTAAACTGTCTAGAATATTCAAGGTTCCAAACCATGGAGTCTTCTTTGTGAGAGCTGGGGATTATGCAGCTCCTCAGTAAGTTTTGAAGCCATCTAAGCTCCTCGGTGATAAGTCTAGGCCCATTCAAAGTCAATTATTTCCATTCGGGTCTTGTAGTACCTGGGTTGATGAAATGGCACACCTTATCTCCAAAGGTAGCTTCAATCACCGTCTTGAGCATAGCAAGATGAGGATCTTGACTGAGAGGTTTGTCACGGATCCAAGGATCGTCCTAGAAATGAATGGCCGCTCCATTTCCAAGACACCACCTTAAACCTTCCATGATGATCTTCCTTGATTTAGTGACACCATTCCAGAAATGAGATCCGCCAGGAAGGTAGTGCTCTCCAAGAAAGGGAACCTGATGAAGGTACTTAGCTTTGATGATGTCAATCCAGGTGGCTTTTTCATTGATGGTAAGTCTCCAAGATTGTTTGGCAATGAGAGCCATGTTCATCCGCTTGATGTCCCTGAAGCCGAGACCTCCATCCTTTTTCTTGGAACAAACCTTGTCCCAGGCAACAAGGGAAAATTTGTTCTTGTTTTCGTTTCCCGCCCAAAGGAATCTACGTTGAATTTGCTCAATTCTTTGGCAGATGGAAGCTGGAGCTTTGAAGATAGATAGAAAAAAAAAAGGAATACTTTGTAGGCAAGCCTGGACCAGAGTGGCTTTGGCTGCCTGACTGAGCATTGAACTTTTCTAGCCTACAAGTTTCTTGTTGAGACGATCTAGAACAGGGTTCCACATAGCCGAGACCTATTTGCCATGGAAAAGCGGTAATCTGAGATAAGTAGTTGGAAGGTTCCCAATGATACACCCAAGGATCTCAGCAATCCTGTTTTTCCTGTGGATGGGAGTATTGAGGAAGTATAGCTTGATTTTGTGGTAATTGACTTTCTGGCCTGTCGCCTCTTCATAAGAGTCAAGGATGTTCTTAATGATTTTTGCTTCGGGGACAGAAGCCAGAGAGGAAATAATAGTATCATCTACAAACTGCTGATGGGAAATGGCCTTGGTAGTTGAGGCAGGTTTGATCCCAGAGACAAGTCCACTGTTGCAGGCAGCAGTAAGGGTTCTTTCGAGAGTTTCAGCCAAAATGATGAAGAGGAAGGGTGATAGGGGGTCCCCTCGACGAATGCCTTTAAAACTTGGAAAAAAGCTGACAGGTGAACCATTGATAAGAACAGAGAACCAAGCAGTAGAAATACATTCTCGAACCATCTTAACCCATTCTTTGTGAAATCCAAACTTCTCAAGGACCTCAAACAGGAATTTCCATGAAACCCGATCAAAGGCCTTGTTCATGTCAAGCTTAAGGAACATACTGGGTTTTTTGTTTTTATAAGTCGAATGAGCCAACTCATGGACTGTTATCACTCCATTAGCAATGAATCTGCCTTTGACCGAGTTGCATTGGCACTAGTCAATGATGGATGGAAGGATGTCTTTCAGCCTGTTTGCCATGACTTTGGTGATAAGTTTGTAGATGAAACTATAGAGACTTATATGTCTGAAGTCGAAGAGGGAAGCACGCTCATTAGACTTGGGAATTAAAAAAATGAAGGTGGAATTGGCTTCTCTCGACATCTTTTTGGCTCTCTGGAAGAATTTAACCGTAGAAACCACATCAGGGCCCATGACATCCCAAAAGTGTTGAAAAAACCAAGGTGGAAAGCCATCAGGACCAGGAGCCTTGTCAGGTTCCATTGCAAACAGAGCATATTTGATCTCCTCTTCAGTGTAGGATTGGAGCAGTTTCTCATTATCATCGTTAGACACCAACATTGGAATGTTCTGAAGTAGAGAACTTGTTGTGTGGGGGTGGCAGTCAACACTTGGACCTAAGATTTCCTAGAAGTGGTGCACAGCTTCCTGTCTGATGGCATGGATATCAGAGACAATGGTACCATCAGCCTTGGTCAACTCTGAGATTTTATTAGAACCTCTGTGGCTCAAGGTGGAAGCATGGAAAAACTTCGTGTTGGTGTCTCCTTCTTTGAGCCAGAGGCTTCTAGATTTTTTTCTCCAGTAGGGCTCTTCTTTAGCCAAAACATTGTGAAGGTTTGAAAGGAGGCATTTTTCTTCCATGAAAGTTTCAACCCTCTGATCCCCTTCCTGAATCAAATTTTCCACCCTTTTGAGCTCATCCAGCAATTTTTTTTTTTCACTAACAAGGTTGCCGAAAACCTCTCTGTTCCAGCATTTTAGCTTGAGTTTGACTGCTTTAAGTTTGAGGAACAGATTCAAGAGGGGGTTTGAACAAAGGTTTGCTGCCACCATTGTCGAATACACCGACCTAAATCTGGATGAGTGAGCCACATATTTTCAAACCTGAAAGGGGTTTTAAAGGTTTTCTGGGGTCGAGAACAATCCATAATAATAGGGTTGTTATCAGATCTAATTTTTGGGTGGCTATGCAGCCTGGCATCACCAAAAATAGGAAGGAGTTCTTTGGACAAGAGAAATCTGTCAAGCTGAATTTGGATGTGATGAATGCCCGCCCGTATGTTGCTCCATGTATAGTTGGATCCTTGGAGTGGTAAGTCCATAAGCTCATTGAGGTTGACAAAATCGTTGAAATCTTCAATGCAGCGGCTGGTGATTGGATTGCCTCCTTGCTTATCAAACAGGTGAAGGGGAGAATTGAAGTCGCCACAAAGCATCCAAGGAAAGTCAGGAAAGTTGTTGCGCATTGCGGTAATGTTATCCCACATCAATCTTCTATTGACAGGACTGTTAGGTCCATAGACATTGGTGGCAATCCATTGAAGGTTGGTGACTTTGTTAGTGAACAAAATGTTGATGGTTCTGTCAGAGATTGAAAGGACTCTCCCCTCAATAGTTGTCGGATCCCACAAACAAAGGAGACCCCCGGAGGCCCCAGAGGAGGGGCAAGAGACAAAATTGCTATTTTCCCAGATAAGTTTGCAAAATTGATTGCTGCTGTTCTCATCCAGTTTTGATTCTTGAAGAAACATGATATTTGGTTTTAGGTTTTTTCTCACTGACTTGACAGTCCTCTTTTTGGCAGATCCGTTGAGGCCTCTGAAATTCCAGGAGACAAACTTCATCGATTTGACTTGGGATTTGCTTTGCGACCTCTGCCTCTCCCTTGAGACAGAGTAAGTTTAGGTCTAACCTCATCCAAATTTTATGAATGGGTTTTTTGGAAGTAGGACCCAAGGAGGAAGGCACAGAACCATCAGCCGCTTCAAGCTCAGCTACTTTGGCCAGCTTTTCTGCATTGGACGGTCTTCCCCTTCTCTATTCTTTGTTGACATCAGCTTTGGGGGCAAAAATGGGAGATTTCAGAGGGCTGGAATATTGAAGAATAACGGTGGTGTTGGTCCCAGGAACAACCTATGGGGGGATGGAGAGCGGGGAGACTGGCGCAGTGCAACAGGCTTAGGGGAGAGGGTAAGAGGACGGTTTTGAGTCAGGGGAAGGGGTGGGAAGGGAAGAGGAAGGTGAGAGGGACCAGAATCTGAGGGTGAGTGCGGGGAGGTCATTGTAGCCTTACCCTTGGACAAGGGAGACTGAAATGCAGTGGGTGTGGATGAGATGATTGGATCTATGGGAGGGTCATTGGAGATGTCCTCATTAGTTGGAATATTATCTAAAGGAGCAAAATTATTGGTACAAGAAGGCAGAGCACTTACGTTGTTGGGAGCAGATGATTTAGGGGGGCCTACAGAATGGCCTCGGCCCCTACCAGGAGCCTTTTTCTGAACATTGGGAATCTGGGAATCCTTCTTCCTCGCGTAATCACTAGGAATATCTTTTTTTTAGGAAGGGCATTGAGAAGCCAAGTGACCCTGGGAGTTGCACTCCAAAAAAAAAGCAGGCTTGTTCTCATACTCGATTCCTTGACACCTTCTGAAGCTTTCGACGTTGATGCCGATGCAGGTAGGCAGAATCGAATCCAGATTAGCCATGACATAGACACGGGCATAGGTCATTCTGGTTCTTGCTCTTGTGGTAGGGTCGATGGCAACTAAATATCCAATCGATTGGGTGATGCCTTTGAGAGCATCATTATAGAAAAACTGAGGGGGAAGCCCATGGAGTTTGATCCAAATCGGGGCGATGTTGATAGACTGAGTTTCAGGGTCGAAATCTTTCCCCCATATCCGCAAAAACAAGCATCGACGACCAAAAAACCAATGTCCACCAGTGAGAATGCGTTGGGTGTCGAGGGCATTATTTAGCCTTACCATAAAGAACCCCTTAGGAAAGGCCACAAGCTCCATGCTTCCAGACAACCGCCATTTGGAAAGGGCCCATTCGTGAATAGTTTCCATATCGGTTCGGGCACCAACAAATTTCCAAACCAGAGAGAGGGACTCTTGAAATATTAGTGGCTCCATAGCCTCGCTAGGAAACAAAACTTTAGTTCCCAAAATAGAGAAAGGCAAAGGAGTTTGAAAAGAGAAAGCTCCAGTCGAGGACCTGACTTTATCCGCAAAGGACAAAGACCACGGTCGCATTTTGGAGGGAGAGGAGGTTGAAACCCTACCGTTACCAGACGTTGTTTTCTCCACACCGTTAGGGTCTTCACCGTGACAAAAGCTGAGTGGGCCTGTAGTAGGCCCAACACCAGCTGCAGGGCCCGAGGACAAAGTTGCCAGACCAACAAACCCCGTCGACCCACCAGAATTATTTAAATTTGATGTTATATAAGAGTTTATAATTTCAGATTCTACATAATTTCATATTTTAAAGGTAAATCAGATTTCAAGGCTTTGCATGTTTGTATTTTTAGCATTCTAGTCTATTTTCATATTTTATTTTATTTTTTCTAACCCTTCTCTTTTGTAAATTATTTTAAAACTTTGGTAATTAAAATAAAAATTAAAAATAAATAAAATACCAAAAATAAATACATGGGTGTGAAGAATGAACTTCAATATTTCATTCAAGACAATTTCTATCCCATATCGAAGACATTTCAAATTTATAAATAATTATTTAAATTTGATTCTATATGAGAGTTTTATAATTTTGGATTTTACATAATTTTATATTTTGAAGGTAAATCAAATTTGGAGGCTTTGCATGTTTATATTTTTAGCATTCTAATCCATTTCCCATTTTTATTTTTATTTTTCTAACTCTTCTCTTTTGTAGATTGTCTTAAAACTTTGGCGATTAAAAAAAAAAAAAAAAAATTAAAATACCAAAAATAAATACATGGGTGTGAAGAATGAGCTTCAATATTTCATTTAAAATAATTTCAACCTCAAACCCAGGTGTTTTAGGTGAGTTGAAGAGAAGAGGACAATCCTCCAAGAGAGGCCCTAGGTTTGAATCTCCACCCTAACAAAAAGTTGAATTGGGTACCTAAAATCCAATTGATAATGTTGGTGCAGGTAGGACTAGGCATGACTCCTGGGTGAAAGTTTTATAATTTCAAAGTTTTAATTATAGTTAGTAGGGCCAGGCGTAACTCTCGGGTGAATTTAACAGTGTAGGACCCCCTGGTCATGGTCTCTCAGACCAAGATAGCCCTGTAAGAGATATTTTGCCTAAAAAAAAAAATTTCAATCACATTCCAAAGCTGTTTCAAATTTATAAAAATTATTTAATGTTGATGTTATATGAAAGTTTTATAATTTTGGATTTTACATAATTTCACATTTCAAAGGTAAATCAGATTTCAAGGCTTTACATGTTTATATTTTCAGCATTCTTGTCCTTTTTTAGATTTTATTTTTATTTTTCTAACCCTTCTATTTTGCAGATTATTTTAAAACTTCGACGATTAAAATAAAAATAAAAAAAATTAAAATGCCAAAAATAAATACATGGGTGTGAAAAATGAGCTTCAATATTTCATTCAAAATAATTTTGATCTCATTTTGAAGTCATTTCAAATTTATAAAAAAAAATTAAAGTTGTTATATGAGAGTTTTATAATTTCAGATTTTGCATAATTTTGTATTTTGAAAGCAAGTAAGATTTTAAGGATTTGTATATTTATATTTTCAGCATTTTGGTCAATTTCAAGATTTTATTTTTAATTTTCTAACCCTTCTCTTTTGAATATTATTTTAAAACTTTGACGATTAAAATAAAAATAAATGCATGGGTGTGAAGAATGAGCTTCAATATTTCATTTGAAATAATTTTGATCACATTCCAAAGCCATTTTGAATTTATAAGTTGTTGTTATATGAGAGTTTTATAATTTCAAATTTTACATAATTTTGTATTTTGAAGGTAAATTAGATTTCAAGGCTTTGCATGTTTATATTTTTAGCATTCTTGTCCATTTTTAGATTTTATTTTTATTTTTCACCCCTCTTTTGTAGATTATTTTAAAACTTCTACGATTAAAATAAAAATTAAAAAAATTAAAATACAAAAAATAAATACATTAGTGTGAAGAATGAGCTTCAATATTTCATTTGAAACAATTTTGATCCAATTCTGAAGTGATTTTGAATTTATAAAAATTATTTAAAGTTGTTAGATAAGAGTTTTATAATTTCAGATTCTACATAATTTTTTTTTTTTTTTTGGTAAGTAAGAGAATATTATAATTAACACCGGGTTTTAACTGGTTGACCCAAAACCATTTTACAAAATAGGGTCCATCGACCAACCGGACAAAGGCCAAGCCCTAAAAGTTTAAACTGACAACAAAAATGGCCAAGACCTACTCTTCCATTAGAATACAACCAAACTAAACTATGGAAGCCTAATATTATGGCCATCAGAAAAGAAAGACGCAAAAAGAACTAACAAAGACAAAAACTAATCATGCAAGCACCATGCGGAGTAGCTTGTGCCCATATAAAAATAATAGAATATGGTCAAAAAAAAAAAAACATCCCATAGAATGGACGACCAAGAGGCCAAGCGGTCTTCCTTGTAGTCCTCATCTAACTTCTTATCATCGTTCTTGCCATCGTATTTAGATTTTGCCTTTGACTCCTTGTGCCCCCGGAACTGCGGCTATAAAACAGAAGATTTAAGGAATCACACAAATCAACAGCTGCACTGATGAGGCCAGACAGACTCTTCAACTGGTTGATACTGTTGGAGGCTGATTATGTAGATTCTACATAATTTTTCATTTTGAAGGTAAATCAGATTTCAAGGCTTTGCATGTTTATATTTTCAGTATTATGGTCCATTTTTATATTTTATTTTTATTTTTCTAACCCTTATCTTTTGTAGATTATTTTAAAACTTTGACAATTAAAATAAAAATAAAAATACCAAAAATAAATACATGGGTGAGAAGAATGAGCTTCAATATTTCATTCGAAATAATTTTGATTCCATTTCGAAGCCATTTCAAATTTATAAAAAAATATTTAATGTTGATGTTATATGAGAGTTTTATAATTTTGAATTTTACATAATTTCGTATTTTAAAGGTAAATCATATTTCAAGGCTTTGCAATTTTATATTTTTAGCATTCTAATCTATTTTCATATTTTAGTTTTAGTTTTCTAACCATTCTCTTTCATAGATTGTTTTAAACCTTTGACGATTAAAATAAAAAAATAAAAAAAAAAATTAAAATACCAAAAAATATATACATGGGTGTGAAGAATGAGCTTCAATATTTCATTCAAAACAATTTCAACCCCAAACCTAGGTGTTTTAGGTGAGTTGAAGAGGAGAGGACAATCCTCCAAGAGAGGTCTTAGGTTCGAATCTCCACCCAAACAAAAAGTTGAATTGGATACCCAAAATCCAATTGATAATGTTGGTGTAGGTAGAGACGGGCGTGACTGCCAGGTGAAAGTTTTATAATTTTAGAGTTTTAGTTATAGTTATCAAGGCCAGGTATGACTCCTGGATGACTTTAATAGTGTAGAACCCCCTAGTCGTGGTCTCTCAGACTAAGGCAACCCCGTAAGAGGTCTTTTGCTTGAAAAGAAAAAAACAATTTTGATCCTATTCCAAAGTCATTTTGAATTTATAAGAATTATTTAATGTTGTTATATGAGAGTTTTATAATTTTGGATTTTACATAATTTCATATTTCGAAGGTAAATCAGATTTCAAGGCTTTATATGTTTATATTTTTAACATTCTTATCCATTTTTAGATTTTATTTTTATTTTTCTAACCCTTTTTTTTGTAGATTATTTTAAAACTTTGGCGATTAAAAAAAAAATAATAATAATAATCCAAAAATAAATACATGGATGTGAAGAATGAGCTTCAATATTTCATTCGAAATAATTTTGATCTTATTCTGAAGCCATTTTGAATTTATAAAAATTATTTAAAGTTGTTATATGAGAGTTTTATAATTTCATATTTTACATAATTTTACATTTCGAAGGCAAGTAAGATTTCAAGGCTTTGCATGTTTATATTTTTAGCATTTGGTCTATTTCTAGATTTTATTTTTAATTTTCTAACTCCTCTCTTTTGTAGATTATTTCAAAACTTTGACGATTAAAAAAAAAAAAAAAAAAAAATTCCAAAAATAAATGCATGGGTGTGAAGAAAGATCTTCAATATTTCATTCAAAACAATTTTGATCTCATTCCAAAGCCATTTTGAATTTATAAAATTATTTAAAGTTGTTATATGAGAGTTTTATAATTTCAAATTTTACATAATTTCATATTTTGAAGGTAAATAAGATTTCAAGGCTTTGCATATTTATATTTTTTATATTTTTACATTCTTGTCCATTTTTAGATTTTATTTTTATTTTTCTAACCTCTCTTTTGCATATTATTTTAAAAAATTTGTGATTAAAATAAAAATTAAAAAAATTAAAATACAAAAAATACATACATTGGTGTAAAGAATGAGCTTCAATATTTTATTCTAAACAATTTCGATTTCATTCTGAAGTCATTTCAAATTTATAAGAATTATTTAAAGTTGTTGTTATATAAGAGTTTTATAATTTCAAATTCTACATAATTTCACATTTTGAAGGTAAATCAGATTTCAAGGCTTTGCAAGTTTATATTTTTAGCATTATGGTCTATTTTCATATTTTATTTTTATTTTTTTAACCCTCTCTTTTGTAGATTATTTTAAAACCTCGACAATTAAAATAAAAATTAAAATGCCAAAAATAAATACATGGGTGAGAATAATGAGCTTCAATATTTCATTCAAAATAATTTCGATCTCATTTCGAAGCCATTTCAAATTTATAAAAAATATTTAATGCTGATGTTATATGAGAGTTTTATAATTTCAAATTTTACATAATTTTGCATTTTGAAGGTAAATCAGATTTTAAGGCTTTGCAAGTTTATATTTTTAGCATTCTATTTCATTTTTAGATCTAACCCTTTTCTTTTATAGATTTTTTTAAAAATTTGGTGATTAAAATAAAGAAAAAAAATTAAAATTAAAATACCAAAAAATAAATACATGGGTGTGAAGAATGAGCTTCAATATTTCATTCAAAACAATTTCAACCCCAAACTATGGTGTTTTAGGTGAGTTGGAGAGGAGAGGACAATCCTCCAAGAGAGGTCCCTGGTTTGAATCTCCACCCTAACAAAAAGTTGAATTGGGTACCCAAAATCTAATTGATAATGTTAGTGCAGGCAAGGCCGAGCGTGACTCCTGGGTGAAAGTTTTATAATTTCAGAGTTTTAGTTATAGTTAGCAAGGCGAGACAACACCATAAGAGGTCTTTTGCTTAAAAAATATTTTTGATCCCATTCCAAAGTCATTTTGAATTTATAAAAATTATTTAATGTTACTCTTATATGAGAGTTCTATAATTTTAGATTTTACGTAATTTCTCATTTCGAAGGTAAATCAGATTTCAAGGCTTTGCATTTTTATATTTTTAGCATTCTTGTCTATTTCCATATTTTATTTTTATTTTTCTAATTCTTCTCTTTTGTAGATTATTTTAAAACTTCAGTAATTAAAATAAATAAATAAAATACCAAAAATAAATACATGGATGTGAAGAATAAGCTTCAATATCTCATTCGAAATAATTTCGATCCCATTCCAAAGCCATTTCAAAATTATAAAAAATATTTAAAGTTATTATATGAGAGTTTTATAATTTCAAATTTTACATAAATTTGCATTTGAAGGTAAGTAAGATTCCAAGGCTTTATATGTTTATATTTTTAGCATTCTGGTCAATTTCCAAATATTATTTTTAATTTTCTAACCCTTCTCTTTTGTAGATTACTTTAAAACTTTGATGATTAAAATAAAAATAAAAATTAAAATTAAAATGCCAAAAATAAATGCATGGATGTGAAGAATGAGCTTCAATATTTCATTCAAAATAATTTTGATCCCATTCCAAGGCCATTTCGAATTTATAAAATTATTTAAAGTTGTTATATGAGAGTTTTATAATTTTAATTTTTACATAATTTTGCATTTTGAAGGTAAATCAGATTTTAAGGCTTTGCATGTTTATATTTTTTATATTTTTAGCATTTTTGTCTATTTATAGGTTTTATTTTTATTTTTCTAACCCCTCTTTTGTAGATTATTTTAAAATCTCTACAATTAAAATAAAAATTAAAAAAATTAAAATACAAAAAATAAATACATTGGTGAGAATAATGAACTTCAATATTTCATTCAAAACAATTTTGATCCCATTCTGAAGCCATTTTGAATTTATAAGAATTATTTAAAGGTTATATAAGAGTTTTATAGTTTTGAATTCTACATAATTTCACATTTTGAAGGTATATCATATTTCAAGGCCTTACATGTTTATATTTTCAGCATTTTGATCCATTTTTATTTTTATTTTTCTAACGTTTCCCTTTTGTAAATTATTTTAAAACTTTGGCAATTAAAATAAAAATTAAAATGTCAAAATAAATACATTGATATGAAGAATGAGCTTCAATATTTCATTCGAAATAATTTTGATCTCATTTCGAAGCCATTTCAAATTTAAAAAAAAAATATTTAATGTTGACATTATATGAGAGTTTTATAATTTCAAATTTTACATAATTTCGTATTTTGAAGGTAAATCAGATTTCAAGGTTTTGCAAGTTTATATTTTTAGTATTCTAATCCATTTTCAATTTTTATTTTTAGTTTTCTAACCCTTATATTTTGTAGATTGTTTTAAAATTTTGGTGATTAAAATATATGAAAAAAAATAAAATACCAAATATAAATACATGGGTGTGAAGAATGAGCTTCAATATTTCATTCAAAACAATTTCAACCCCAAACTTAGGTGTTTTAGGTGAGTTGGAGAGGAGAGGACAATCCTCCAAGAGGGATCCCAGGTTCAAATCTCCACCCTAACAAAAAGTTGAATTGGGTTTCTAAAATCCAATTGACAATGTTGGTGTGGGTAGGACTAGACGTGACTCCTGAGTGAAAGTTTTATAATTTTGGAGTTTTATTTATAGTTAGTACGGCCAGGCGTGACTCTCGGGTGAATTTGATGGTGTAGACTAAGGCAACCTCGTAAGAGATATTTCATTTAAAAAATAATAATTTTTATCTCATTCCAAATCTATTTTGAATTTATAAAAATTATTTAATGTTGTTATATGAGAGTTTTATAATTTTAGATTTTACATAGTTTTGTATTTCGAAGGTAAATAAGATTTCAAGTCTTTGCATGTTTATATTTTCAACATTCTTGTCCATTTTCAGATTTTAATAATATTTTTCTAACCCTTCTCTTTTGTAGATTATTTTAAAACTTTAGAAATAAAAATAAAAATAAATAAATAAATAAAATATCGAAAATAAATACATGGATGTGAAGAATGAGCTTCAATATTTCATTCGAAACAATTTTGATCCCATTCCAAAGCCATTTCAAAATTATAAAAATTATTTAAAGTTGTTATATGAGAGTTTTATAATTTTAGATTTTACATAATTTTGCATTTCGAAGGCAAATAAAATTTCAAGGTTTTGCATGTTTATATTTTTAGCATTTTTGTCCATTTTCAACTTTTATTTTTAATTTTCTACGCATTCTCTTTTGCAGATTATTTTAAAACTTCGATGATTAAAATAAAAATAAATAAAAAAATTAAAATACCAAAAATAAATGCATGGGTGTGAGGAATGAGCTTTAATATTTCATTCGAAACAATTTTTATCCCATTACAAAGCTATTTTAAAGTTATTAAATTATTCAAAGTTGTTATATGAGAGTTTTATACTTTCAAATTTTACATAATTTTGCATTTTGAAGGTAAATCAAATTTCAAGGCTTTGCATGTTTATATTTTTAATATTTTTAGCATTCTTGTCCATTTTCAAATTTTATTTTTATTTTTCTAACCCCTCTTTTGCAGATTATTTTAAAACTTCTACGATTATAATAAAAATTAAAAAATTTAAAATATAAAAAATAAATACATTAATGTGAAGAATGAGCTTCAATATTTTATTCAAAATAATTTTGATCCCATTCTGAAGCTATTTTAAATTTATAAGAATTATTTAAATTTGTTGTTATATAAGAGTTTTATAATTTTAGATTCTACATAATTTTGTATTTTGAAGGTAAATAAAATTTCAAGGCTTTGCATATTTATATTTTCAGCATTCTGGTTCATTTCCATAATTTATTTTTATTTTTCTAATCCTTCTCTTTTGTAGATTATTTCAAAACTTTGATAATTAAAATATCAAAAATAAATACATGGGTGAGAAGAATGAGTTCCAATATTTCATTCGAAAGAATTTCGATCCCATTTTGAAGTCATTTTGAATTTATAAAAAAATATTTAAAGTTGATGTTAATTGAGAGTTTTATAATTTCAAATTTTAAATAATTTCACATTTTGTAGGTAAATCAGATTTCAAGGCTTTGAATGTTTCTATTTTTAGCATTCTTTTTCATTTCTATATTTTATTGTTATTTTTTTAACCCTATACCAAAAATAAATACATGGGTGTGAAGAATGAGCTTCAATATTTCATTCGAAACAATTTTGATCTCATTCCAAAGCCATTTTGAATTTATAAAAAATATTTAAAGTTGTTGTTATATGAGAGTTTTATAATTTCATATTTTACATAATTTTACATTTCGAAGGCAAGTAAGATTTCAAGGCTTTGCATGTTTATATTTTCAGCATTCTGGTCTATTTTCAGATTTTATTTTTATTTTTCTAACCATTCTCTTTTGCAGATTATTTTAAAACTTCAACGATTAAAAAAAATTAAAAAACAAAAAAAAAAATGCATGGGTGTGAAGAATGAGCTTCAATATTTCATTCGAAACAATTTTGATCCCATTCCAAAGCCATTTTGAATTTATAAAATTATTTCAAGTTGTTATGTGAGAGTTTTATAATTTTGGATTTTACATAGTTTTGTATTTTGAAGGTAAATCAGATTTCAAGGCTTTGCATATTTATATTTTTTATATTTTCAACATTCTTGTCCATTTCCAGATTTTATTTTTTATTTTTCTAACCCCTCTTTTTTAGATTATTTTAAAACTTTTGTAATTAAAATAAAAATAAAAAATAAATAAAATACAAAAAATAAATACATTAGTGTGAAGAATGAGCTTCAATATTTTATTCAAAATAATTTTGATCCTATTCTCAAGCCATTTCGAATTTATAAGAATGATTTAAAGTTGTTGTTATATAAGAGTTTTATAATTTCAAATTCTACATCATTTTGTATTTTGAAGGTAAATCATATTTCAAGGCTTTGCATGTTTTTATTTTTGGCATTCTGGTCCATTTCCATATTTTATTTTTATTTTTCTAACCCTTCTCTTTTGTAGATTATTTTAAAACTTGAATAATTAAAATAAATAAATAATAAATAAAAAATTAAAATGCCAAAATTAAATACATGGGTGTGAAGAATGAACTTCAATATTTCATTCAAAATAAATTTGATCCCATTTTGAAGCCATTTTGAAATTATAAAAAATATTTAAAGTTGATGTTATTTGAAAGTTTTATAATTTCGAATTTTTACATAATTTCGCATTTCAAAGGTAAATCGGATTTCAAGGCTTTGCATGTTTGTATTTTTAGCATTCTATTCCATTTCTATATTTTATTTTTATTTTTCTAACCCTTCTCTTTTATAGATTTTTTTAAACCTTTCGTGATTAAAATAAAAATTAAAAATAAATTAAAATATGAAAATTAAATACATGGGTGTGAAGAATTGCCTTCAATATTTCATTCGAAACAATTTCAACCTCAAACCTAGGTGTTTTAGTTGAGTTGGAGAGAAGAGGGAAATCCTCTAAGGGAGGTCCCAGGTTTGAATCTCCACCCTAACAAAAAGTTGAATTGGGTAATTAAAATCCAATTGATAATGTTGGTGTGGGCAGGGTCGGGCGTGATTCCCAGGTGAAAGTTTTATAATTTTGGAGTTTTAGTTATAGTTAGCAGGGCCAGGAACGACTCCTGGCTGACTTTGACAATGTAGAACCCCCTGGTCATGGTCTCTCAGACTAAGGCAGCCCCGTAAGAGGTCTTTCACTTAAAAAAAAAAAAAAATTTCGATCCCATTCCAAATATATTTTGAATTTATAAAAATTATTTAATGTTGTTCTATGATATTTTTATAATTTTGAATTTTACATAATTTCGTATTTCGAAGGTAAATCGGATTTCAAGGCTTTGCATGTTTATATTTTCAACATTCTTGTCCATTTCTAGATTTTATTTTTATTTTTCTAACCCTTCTCTTTTGCAGATTATTTTAAAACTTTGGTGATTAAAATAAAAATAAAAAAATTAAAATACAAAAAATAAATACATAGGTGTGAAGAATGAGCTTCAATCTTTCTTTCGAAACAATTTTGATCCCATTCCCTAGCCATTTCAAATTTAAAAAAAATATTTAAAGTTGTTATATCAGAGTTATATAATTTCATATTTTACATAATTTTGCATTTCGAAGGTAAGTAAGATTTTAAGGCTTTGTATGTTTATATACATCGGCTCTAATTTCTCATAGGTTTTAGTTACATCCTCTTGGTAGAATTGGCTTTTCTTCTCCTTGAATATAGTATTATAGATTTGAAAATTCTTTGTACTGCTTGAATTTGAAAGCATAGATTTGGTTGATTAATCCAATGAAGTAGTAATATGACTAGTAATATTAATACTTGAAATATTAATATCAATATTAATAATTAATATTAACAATTGATATCAATTATCTTATTGTTAAAGGTAATAATATTTTTGAATAAGCATAATGAGTTGCTAAGGTTTGATAAGCCTTTTCTAAATTATAATTATAACATTAATTATTGGGACCTTAATTCAAAAGAATTAAAATATGGTAATTTAGGAAACATAATCTTAAGAAGTTTTACCCTTCATATGTTACTCTTGTCATGAAAGAGGGCCACGATAAAGATTATTTGTAGTTCTGCTTGGATGAGTTTTTGAGGGGATTTTATTTGGTAGCATTTGAGGCTGGAGGAAAGGAACACTCAAGATTGGAAAGGTAACTAAACTCCAATTTATTGGATGATTGTACTGCTGAATGTAATCACTTTTTAGATTGATGCTTGGTTTTAGCTCTAAGTGGTTGGCTTTTCTTAAAACCAACTCTATGATCTTGCTTATTTTTACCTTGCTCTTGATCATTGAGTTTTCTACATCAGAGTGTTTTTTTTTGCATGTTTATCTATGTATCTCCAGTTGAGTTTTGCCATACCTTTGATGCTTAATATTTTGGTTTCTCTTTGTGAGAGCACCCTATAGAACCCATCTAAGGCACTTTGTGAGGATCTTGTTGTTTTCATGGAAGGTAGATGTAAACTTCTGAGCACCTTGAGTTGTTATTTACCTATTTTATATCTACTAGTTATGTTGTTGTGTGCATGGGTGTTGAGTCTTTGGGCATCCACCCAAGCTAGTTTTATTTTAATAGAGCTTTGGTTCCTTGCATTCTCAAGACTAGTTTGGACCTCGGTTCATTTTGTCTATATTGTTGTGCTATCTCTAGTATGGAGGTGAAGGTGGATTCTTTATGCTAGAATATTTTTATGATTGGTATCCTAGAATAGATTTTGAATTACAAGGGAGCCATTATACCACTTGGGAGAGACCACTATGGGTTCTCTCTGTCAGTTATTTCAAGAACTGATATTCATAATTATTCAACCATACATGTACAGGAACTGAACAAAATGATATAACGAATGAAGCTAGCAAGAATGATAAATGAAATCATAAACAATATTGCCACTCAAGGAGGGCATATCCCTACCGTAAGGGCAATGTGTGAATACACACATGATAAACAAAGAATATAGATGAATGATGATAATTCTAAATCAACCTACATCTATATATTAATAAATCAATGAATTAATGAACCATTGGAAATATAGCCGACTAGCTATATTAGTATTATATCATGGCTCCCTCCCTTAAAAGCTTTATCCTCAAAGCTAGGAAGGACTAGAAAATACTCTGTGTTTACCATGTTGCATTGTCTTCTGGAAGGCCCTACCATTGAATTAGGAATTCTTGAATGTGGCATGGTCAATGATGATGTACTCTGGACTGTAGCATTGGTGGATTTATTTATCAAATCTTCTTAACTTTCAATGGTCACTTGAGCAGTCACAGGTGAATTGATACAAAAATTATCACACAATTTTACCGTAAAAGTCATCGTCAAAATTGCTACAAATGTTGTCACCTAAATTGTTGCAAATATCATCACCAAAATTGTTACAAATATTGCCATAAAAAATTGCTGCAAATGTCATCACCAAAATTGTTGCATATATTATCACCAAAATTGCTAAAAAATATTTTGTTAATTTCTCCCAGTTTTAGTGGATGAAATGTAGTGGTTGATTAAGAACTATGCCAACCAGGCTACATTATTTATCGGTTTATTAAAATACAACAACACTTTTACCATTTTTTAAAGCTGTGTTGGATGGACTCGAAAGAAACGAAGAAGAGTTCACTTGGCTACTTTCAATTGCACTACGGCTCCAATGGATAATTTAATATGAAATTGATTTCCCAATGGTTAGATGAAACTGATGGTTTGCTCCCAATGGTTAGATGAAACTGATGATTTACAAAGACTTAAAAATTTATATAATCAACGTAGTCAAAATTTTGAGAAACAATCCAATTTAATATTCCGCCCCACTTATTTAACCTTAGGTAATTGATCAACTTAATAATCCATCCACTCAATTTAATATATTGCTTGGTTATTTGTATTTATTCTAGCACACACAAAATATACTGGTTACTCTAAAATTTTTGATGTGTGCTACAATCACCCAAAACCTAGAAACCACCACTATTTGATTTCTCCTGAATGCCAATTTTTCCAATGCGAAGCAATTTACTTTCATCGCACTCGTGTGTGAATATCTACAAATCTTATGTATAAGCACCAGGATTGTAAATTTTTGAAGCAACCAAGGATCAGCTTCTATGAACACCTTATGTTCCTACTGTTTGTGCTCAGGATTTACTTTCATTATGATCTTTGAATACGCATGACAAAGAAATCATCAATTTGATGAACAATGAAGTCTCCAAGAATTTTAGGGTTCTCGATCTTGCATTGAAGGAGCCTAAAAATTTTTGTGGATTATCCACTAGCCCTGTAATGCCTTGCAAATTAAAAATTGATAAATCAAACATGACAAACTAAAAAAAACGATGCAAGCGTCTACCCTTTGAAACACAATGCTGACCTTTGGAAGCAGAACACAATGCAAGACCCCCTTTGGACACGGATGCAACATGATGTACGATGCAAGATGATGTTTGAAAAAAAATGATGCACGATGCAAGATGACGTTTGGAAACAGAAGAAAGGAGTGGACTTAAGACAAAGTTTGGACACGGATGAAGAACCTTTTTTTTTTTTTGAGGTGGACGAAATACTGCACACGATCTTTGGGATTAGAACATGACAATACCATGCATATGATGATGCAACTATGGGATGCTACACATGACCACAAACATGACTGAACTAAATTGACACGAGACCCTTTGCGGATGGAATTATTTAAAATTGCAACAGTTTGGAATCGACACTTGGTGAAAGTGGATTGATCGTAATGTTAGGTTTAATAATTATATAAACTTTAGAAAAATTATACAATTGTTGACTCCTGCTCAAAACGTGTTAATTTAGCTTTAAAATGGATTGCACACTTCTGTGAGCTTTGCTAAAGATACATGCAATAATATTATGAGACGTTCATTGATTCAAAAACAATTCCTAGTGTGTCCCTTAACTAGAATCTTATTACTCGAACTCCATAGAGAGAAAAATAAAAAATATATATCAAATTCATACCTTTACGAAATACGTAAACCACCGGTTTTGAACTTGAAATTACAATTACACCATTCCTGATAGAAAACCACCAGTTTTGAACTTGAAATTATGAGACTAATTTTTACGTGGTCAAAAACCTAATTTCAATTTCGCCCCATATTTGAATGTCCACTTATCCTTAAAAATTTGATTTCATCCTTTTCTAATATTGTTTGCTTATGTCAGGTAAGGAACTCTATGATGTAATTGTTAATTCGATTTATGTCGTGCTTATTCTCGGGATAGTGTTGTTGCTATACGTCACTATACATCCAGTGTGTGCCCTTTGCAGTACAATATTCCAACTAATGAACCCAAATTTCTTTACACCATAGATGTCCAGTATTCATTTCAACAATGGTTTTCAATTTTTTTTTTTTGAATTTAACACTAGATTCGATCGAATGCTTGCAATCCCCTCTACGCTTGTCTTTGGTTACTGGTCACTGGAGCCTGTGATCACATGAAGTCGCTTGCGATCATTAGTATACCTTAGAAACTGGGCTTCCACTGCCAATTCAACCGATTTGAGATTGATGCACTTATCCTCTTACATGTAATTTTAACCTCCAAATAATATAGCGACTGTGTTTTTCTACGGATGATGCGAATTGTAGGATGACCCGATGTTATGAAGGTGGTCTGATTATTGCTACTACTGGTGATGTGTAATCAACTCCGCATGTTAGTTTTGCACTATCTTCCAGAACCTTAGAAAAATAAATTTAATTTTTTTTGTCTACACCTACATTGTTTTGTCTCTGGTTTCTACCTGTGTGTGGAATTTGCATAGTGCTACATGCATATGATTGATTGTGCAAGTGCTAACATCTAAATTTGAGACATCCATGTGCCAAATGATAAATTTCACTAATTTTCTTCGCCTGTGTGAGTGTTAGCGATTATCACCGAACAATGCAATGACACCAGAGTAGTTTGAATATTTTAGAACACAACAATCTTGTCCGAATATATATATATATATATATATATATATATATATATATATATGGACATAATCGTAGCTCTGATACATTCCTTGTTATTTTTATGATTGGTATCCTAGAATAGATTGCGTATTTAATTTATTTCTCTTTTGTATAAGTTTCCAATGCTTAGGTTTGATTTTGGAAAAGAAATATTATTAAGTTATAAGGAATTTAGGTATTTTTATTTTTTATTTTTTATTTTTTTTTGTAAGAAAGGACTTACTTGAAGATTATTTATAATGGTCAATTGGACTTTTATTATTTAATCAATATAGTTGGAAAATAAAAAATAGAGCTTGATTATGTTTGATGTTCTTTTATTTTCAAAGGAAATGATAGAGACTTTTTATGTAATTATGTCCTTTTTAATTGCAAAAGAAAATACGGGTTTTTTATGTTGGTTCCAAAGAAAATAATAGTGCTTTATTATGTTAAGGAAAGATAATGATCTTAAATTTTATTGATTGTTTGATAATTGGGTTAAGGGATTTATCTTGGTAAAGAAATAAAAGAGTTTTGATTTTGAAAAATAATTATAATGGTTTCCTAAGACTTGAGTAGGTAAGGGAACCATTATAGAGAGAAGTATGGGATTCTCTCCTTGATTGTTTGAAATATATTTTGCATGGTTGCTTGCATTTATACATAGAGCATGTTAAGTTGTATTTCATAAAGAGTTGTCTTGATCCCTCAATTTTCTTAAAGTTCACAGGAGTTTTCTTTCATGAAGAGGATTGTGAAAAGAAGGTGGTACAAAGGCCACTTGGGTGGACTTGCTCTGATGTATTTGGGAATGGAAAGTTGTTATGTAAAATAAATCTTGGTTATGTAACACTTGGTTAATTTTATTGAATTGATAAGGCTTGGAAGTCTTTATGTAAATGTATGGAATGCTTGGTTTTTGAGCAAACAAACAAAAGATAAATTAAATGTTAGTAACTTAGTATTATGATCTATTTTTAAACTTGTTTTTCTAGATTTAATTAAATAGATGTTTTATGCTATAATTATATATGGATGTTAGCATTATGATTAGTTTAATCATGATTTAAATTATGCTAGCATTATGTTGGAATTTCTATTTTATTCAAGTATGGGTTGAAAATGTTCTATTTAAATCCAAGATCTAGCATTGGGTTATAACTAAGCATGGTATTTTTGCTATACCACTTTAATTATTTTCATGAAATATATGTTATATTTTTTATGTAATTCTTGGATTTGGTGGAGGTTCTTGGGTATGGATGTAGAACCTTATTAGGACCATTGAGTCAAAGAGCCAACCCAATCTTAGGAGGAGTGTGTAGGGATGCAATAACCAGATAGTTGTGAGTCCTAGAAGGAGTTACGATGATGCAATAGTTAGGCATTCACAAATCTAGGAGTTATGGTGATGCAATAGTTAGATTCTCATGATTGATACACATTGAATGGTGAGGTTTAGATGACCATGCTCATTTTTAGGTGAGTGATAATGACCTTAATTATCCCACAAAGGTGTGGTAACTAAGCACCAAGGCTTATGCCTGAATAACATATATGGATAGACTTATGGAAGGATTAGGGAATAAAATTTATCCTCTAAGTGTTATACCAATGAGGGTATGGGAAAGGTAGGGGAACCACTTTGGCATCCTTCTAAATAGTGAGGTTTAGTAAGGTGAACCCCAAAAATATGGAATGTTGGTCGTTCATGTCCCCTTGAGTGTCATTTACAGTGATATTGAACTCAAATGTGGTGATGCCTTGAGAATGTAGAAAATAATATTGGGACCTTGGTGAAGCTTACTTGTGGAAAAGAATCTCTCTCTCAGGTTGGTTTTGGTGTGTTGTTATAGTTGGTATTAAAGCTCTAGGTTGCGGGACTATAAGCTTCCACGGAGTGTGCCTAGAATGAGCCTTGATTTGATGTTCTACTATGGGTAGACTTACTCTACTAGAGGCCTTAACACAATCTATGATAAACAGGGTATTGCACGTTGACTAGACTAGTCAGATCAAGGAGTAAAAATCCTAGAGAATATAGTTTTTTATTATGGAAGGCACCTTATAGTGAGGCAAGTGTGACCATGATCATTATTAGGAGAATTATAATGGTCTAAGTTAATTCATAGAGAAAATGAAACTAACTATTTGTAAGTACAATTAACTTACCCAACTCCTTTGTGTGGATAGGAGATGGCATTTATATTGAGATCATCCAAAAATGTGGGATATTCTACACTAAAGGAAGTTATAGTACAAACCCAATAAAATTTTGGAAGAACAATGGAATCCAACAATAAAATTGGAAGGACAATGGACTCTAATAATAAGTTGTAATTCTTGAAAATCCCTAGAATTAGGACTTAGCACTTAGAGGAGTTGAATGATGATTGGTGACATAATTATCCATCAAGAAGAAATTCGATAGATTATTGAATAAGTCAATGAATAGATAAAATTTAACTTGGAAAAAGCAAGGAAATTTTTGGAGGGGGCAACATAAGGATGAAATATGCTAATTTTGATGAATCATAAGCCAAGTAAATAAATTGGTAAGGTAAGGAATTAAACAAAATTTAATATGAAATGATGGATTGGAGGTCACTTAAAATGTTGAAAAATTGCTGAATTGTTGATAAATCATTAGAACATGAACTTGCAAAAATTCTCGAAATATTTCAAATTTATTTGTATTTGGACACAATACTTGTTTCCAAAATCTATTTTTTAATTCAACATAGATTTATAGGTTGGATTTTTAATGGAATTACCATTTTCATTAGATTCATTGGATTATACAACAATGTTGTATATAGGGTTAGAATACAACAATAGATTACATTTGAGTCGATCGAACATGATTCACTAAGATTTTTTTGGGTTTTAACAATATTGATGTATTCGATAAATATTTTTATGGATGTGATGACATTTATGATAAATAAATATAGAAATAAGTATACAAATGAAGGTATGGTGAGGTGCATCCCACCAGACATTCCAAAAAATGTTGATCTATGGAAGTGGCATATAACCATGATATCATATTTCAACAATTGGAAGGAAACGGGAATCCTCTTAAACCTTTATATTTAGGGTGAATCCTTACTAACCTACATTAATTTAACTAATTTAAGCGTAGAAAATAAAATTTGTAGATATAAGAGTGTGATAAATGAAAATAAAATGTAGAAAATAAAATATAGCTAAAGCTATAGCAAGGCTAGTGTACGATTAATTGTACCATCACGGGATGGTAGAATAATGACAACTTGATCACTATTCATCCATCATGCAACTAAATTTGGAAAGAGGACTAATAGGTAGGTGAGAAGGAAGTTTTACAAACACCATCAATTCATGCATCAAGAAGTTTGACAAGCAAGACACAATTGAAACATGAATATCATACATAATTTTCTATTTGTCTTAAAAATTTAAAATATGATCAAGAAGATCTGCTCTAATATTTCTCAAAATGGCCAAAATATGTTTACATTGAGCTTGAGGCTCCTATTTTTAGTAGGGAATAAGGGATTTGAAAGGTTCCCCATAAATTTTAACGAAATTTTACAAGAAGATAATCCAAAATGCTTCTAAGAGAAAAAAAAATATTACAAACAAGCATCCTTCCATGCCATACAAACATAAAAATCTAGAAAACAACATACATCAAATAAAAGCTATCACCTATTGAACACAACAAAAGCTACAACAACTTGAAGCAATAGAGGAACAAACTTCCTTTTCCTATATTGAGTTTTGATCCCACTATCTTCACACCTGATTGAGCTTTATGGATAACACACTTTGCACCAATCCTAATAACTTGCTATCCTCATAAAAGTGTAGACAACTTCCCCATAACCAAATCCAACTAACATTTGGAGAGGGGTTGCTCTCCCAATCTACCATGGGAATTACTACCAAGTCATTCTAGACACCACCATAAGCATAAAATATCAATTTTATGGCAACTTTATTTTGAATAGTTTCTATTATATAGTGAACCTTGAAGTCCTAGTAATTTATTTCCATATACTCAAAGTCTCTAACCCATAGGATACAATCCCAATGCAGAACATCTAGTAAAATACTATTAGTGAAACACGTGGGCTTCATACCGGTCAAAAAAAGGATCATGAGTTGTAATCTAGATAACATAAAAGACACATATGGATAATATTTATGGAAAAAACTCTATGAATATGCCCCAATAGCCTTCTATCCTTGGAATTGCAATATACATTAGCCACTAACATAGTCCAACTAGGCTGGAATACCTAGGTCAAACAAATTGGGGAAGGTACTCACCTACACACAACATATTCAAACCAAATATTTTAAAAGGAAATTTTTAACAAAAAAGAGGTCTGAATAACCATGATGCCAAACATGAGGAATTTTATTTAAAATAAGTGGTACACATAGAATCCAACATCACCAAAGTTCCTTATTCTGAAAACCATGCAAAAATGGGAGATACCCTTGTTAGAAGAGTTGTACCATATTTTGTTTTCAAAAGTTCTCCCTAACATCAATTCATAAGACCGATATTCATACTACTACTTCCAAGATTTTGCCACATCTTTCTATAAAATAAACTAGACAAATTTGTAAGGAATGAAAGGTTAATCATTGTGAACCCCATTTCTTTTTTTATTATTAGCAATTGCAATAACTTGTTGGGAGAAGTCTCATTTCAAAAAACTAAGCCCTTCTTGCATTATTTCAAAATTAACCATATAGTCTACTCTGCTATTTCCTCCCCTATAAGTATAATTAAATTCTACTACCTCCATAAGCCTTATAATATGCCAAGCTTCACCAATTATAGAGGATAAAGTCTAGTTGGTTTATGTATATTTTTCATTAGATTAATCATGTTTAAGGAATCCTCTTCTATAATTACTTTACACCTAAATATTACTCACCAAATTTATTCCCATTCACATAACATGGGCCTCCACAAAGTGGCTAGAATGGTCCCCTAGGGTTTCAACATAAGCAATCCAAATATTACCATTTTTAGCTCTTATCAGACCTCCCACTCTAGTTGCCCCATCAAAATTCAACTTCAACACACCACCCAAAGGGGGAGTCTATTTTGCTTGCCTCATTAAAAGGTTTTTAGGAGGATCAAAAATACCTATCACTGGATCAAAACCCCAACTCAACAACAATTATAACTTTATCCTTTGATTCCCAGACCTCTTGCCACTTAACTAATCTAGCATTCTTCACAATCAGAGAGAAAATCCTATTGGCTATAGCAAGACTATCCTTTCTTTTCCTTTTAAAAATTTAACTATTTCATTCTTTCCAAATATCCCACAGAGAATAAGAAAGATTGAAGTTTTATAAAGAGTTAAGTCTCTTACTCTTGAAAGCGGATTTCCATTAGAGACAAAGGTCACAAAGGTAGTTGGGGAAGACATAAGAAACCTGGAATCTACTAAGAACCAAATGGAGGACTTCTTGAGCAAAGGGGTAGTTCAGGTTCAAATTATTAACATATTCCAAAATACATTCACAAAGGTTACACCTATTTGGAAGTTGAAAATATTTTTCCAGAAGGTTATCCATAATAAGGATCTTATTTTGGTAGATGAGCCAGAATAAGATAACTTTAGGAGTGAGATTATTTAACCAAACATTCAAAGTTGACAACCAACAAGGACTTTCACCTTCTAGAAAATAGTAATCAAATTTGACTGAATAGGTCCCTTGATTGGATAATTTCCACCACCTAGAATCTCGAGTATTTAGGTTATTCAGGGAATAAACATGAATCATCCTATTCAATTTACTAATAATTTGGTTCCTTCTTTGGTCCAAACCTTCAAATTCATTTTGTTTCCATCTAGGTCTACTCTTTCCTCTTATAATGTAATTAGTAACCATGGGCCCATAAGTATGAGAAACTTCATTCTCCAAGATAGTGAATTCCAAGTATTGATTAAGGGGAATGCACTTAAGCCAAAAAAAAATCTAGAAAAGAACCTTGTTATCCCCCCTTATTTTCCATTGTAAACCTTGCTGCAAAAATGGTCTAACAGCTTGGAGATTATTCCAAAAGTTAAATCCCCTAGGAAAATCTTTGTCCTCCAAAAAATCAGCATCATATCTTAGGTACTTGGCTTAGAGAATCTTCACCCATATTACCTCTTCATTTCTTATCAGTTTCTACTCACACTTTTCCAAGAGGGATTTATTCAGTTTTTTCAGTCTTCTAAAACCCAATACCCTTGCTTATTTTTTCTAGAAGACTTGTTCCCAAGCTCCTAATGGTAGATATATTTTATCCTCTGAACCAATCCATAGGATATTCCTCTAAATCTATTCAATTATATCACAAAATCTAGTCATCTTAAAGAGGGACATAAAATAAACTAGGATGCTTTAAAGAGAGAATTTCACCAAAAGATATTTCCTTTCCTGGTTAAGAAGAGATCCTTTTAGGGTTATGCATAAGGGGTTGGTCCCAATATGTATTTATAAAAATTTGGCAAATCAGTTTCGAAATCCAGGCGAATAGTGTCAAAACGCATGTAGAAGGTTCACTATTATTAGGGGCAATGTTGGAAATTTAAACTAAAAATGGTCAAATTATTATAAAATTGGGACGAATCGACTCAAAAATAAATTTCCACCTAGAAATTTTTGGCTAATGGGCCCTGGTCAAGGGTCCCAAATATTAGCCAATTCCAAAATTTTAAAATCCTAATTTTAGCCAATTTGGCGATAAATAGCCACTATGCATAACCCTGGCTCCTTTCCATCTTGTTAGTTTCTTGGTAAATCTCTCCACAATTGGGTTTCACATATCATTTGAAGATCTACCTTTAAACATGGGCATCCCAAGGCTCTTTGTTTATAGTAAAGGGTTTACTCCATTTTCTCCTAAGTAAAATATTTAACCTTTATTATTATAGTTAAAATATAAAATATCTCTTTCAAACCATTATATTCAACTCCTCCCTTAGGAACTGATGAATTATTGATTTATCTATAAATCATAAATTTTCAATGGATAATAACTTTGTTGATAAATCATTGGTTGACAAATCATAACTTTACAGACTTGGTCAATTTTTAGGTCCCAGTATTCTATTAATTACCTGGTGATTGTTGTTGTGTGGGTTCCTGTGCACTATCTCCATTGAAGCCCTTCATATTTCTTCCAAGATAATTATATGGGAATAGAAAAATTTGATTGCTCAAAAGCCTTATATTCTAACTTGAGTGATTATCCCCTATCTTTTGATAGAGTCCAAACCAATTCATCCTTCTACATAAAAATTAAAAAATAGATCTCTCAAAGCATAATTTGAAGCTCATCTACTATTTACTAATGTTCTTTCTTTCAACTATATTGTTAATAAAAGTCCATGATCTAGAATTGTTATTCACACTGATATAATGTTTGACCTTTAAATAACTATTAGCTAAACACACCAGAGTTATTGGGTTCCATTTTAGATAAAAAATAAGAGGGTGAGGCTTTAACCATGCATTAGATAGAAAAATTAGAATCTCCATTATTTTGTTGACCACTTCTTGATTAATAGCAAACTCTCTAATAAGAAGTTGCATATGATTAAGTCCCTATATAGGGTACAATTTTTAAACAATTTCATTACATCATCATAACATATATATTTTTTATGTAACATTTTTTTCCGCTCTTTCCTTGGTATTTAAACCATCTCCAACTAGGTCTTTCCCCTAATGCCAAAACTATAAGTTTACAGTTTTATAAGCCTACCCCTACATATTCTTTCCTTGCATATTGTATCCCACTTACAATAAAGAAACTTAATTTTTCCTAACATCCTTTCAAAAGAAAATATATTTAAATTTAATTAGATTTAGATGCTACACATATTACCTTCTTCAAAGTGACATCATATATTAATCTTGGTTATAATGTAGTTATTTTTAGTTATAGTCTTCCATCCACGATTAAGAACTTTCCTCTCCAACCTATTAAATAAGATTTAATTCTATTCAAAATTGCTTTTGAGGCATATTTCTTCTCTTCTTTATCAAACAA
The DNA here is from genome assembly GCA_028583015.1 of Wollemia nobilis. Classification (NCBI taxonomy): domain Eukaryota; kingdom Viridiplantae; phylum Streptophyta; class Pinopsida; order Araucariales; family Araucariaceae; genus Wollemia; species Wollemia nobilis. Next base: position 280,081 of record JAQPPZ010003581.1, read on the forward strand.
AGAAAATACCTAGATATGTTGATGGAAATTTTTGAACTTTGAACCCCTAAAACATCCATAATAGTTTTTTGTAAATATAAGGTGGTATTAATGAAAAATTTCATGGATATTGTAGTATCAACCAACTATCCAACAACCTTATCATAGCATGATAATATTGATTTAAATTCCATAGCCTTTCTGATTGAGGGAGGACCCAAAATAAAATCATCATCCTTAAATTAGAGATGACATTGGAAGGGACCATTTATTATAACATGAATGTCTTTGTTTTCTATCTATTTTTACGTTTGAGATCTCTCCCTAGAATATCAACAAAAATAGTAAAGACATAAGGAGATGGTGGGTGTAGGCAGTAATTCTAACATGACACCATCACAATTGCCACTAATACTCTGAAGTGGATTTATACCCGTGATGAGCACACACTGATATTTTTTATTGTAAATAGTTTTATTTTATATTTGTCATAGTTACATCACACGGATTTGTGTGACGATATGTTTATGTTTCATATTTTGTGTTTGTGTATGAAGTATTTGTTAGTAGTAAGTTGGTATAATATGTTGGTTGTATAGTTAGATAACTATATCTTCTTGCTAAGTTATTATTTATAGACCCCTATATTTATTATTTAGCATCAACAATATCATATTAGTCATTGTATTATTGATGTTGGTAGTGTTGTAATGATATTATAGATGATGCATTATGTTATTCATATTGGTAATATAACTCTCTTTCTTTGATTCATTCTACCATGTATATTTATGGATTATTTTGTTGCATGTGCACTAATATTTTGATATTTATTATATCTTCAATTCGAGAATACCAAACTATAATGTTATATTTCATGTTGTTGTCACAAGTCTAGATCGAGACCTACAACAATGACATTTAAATTGAAGTAGAAGGTGGATGATTAATAATCTAATGCATATATGTGGATGTGTACATGGTTAAGAACTCACCTTTCCAACCTACCAAACAATATTTCATTCTATCCAAAATTGAGTTTTAGAGTTATTGAAGTATGTATAATATGATCTCATTAGGTCAAGGCCAAAATTTTGACTATGGGTATTCTTCATGTAAGACTACAAGAATCACTTGTGTAAGCCTTTGGACATCATTCTTGTAAGAATACGAGAATCTTCATGCAATCCTAAGGGAACACTTAATGTATTCAACCTTAGTGATATTTCTTAATACACCTCTATAGAGAACCTTTTTTTTAGGCTGGATAATAAAGGGTTGTACTCGTATTCCCCACTCTTGAAAAATTACAACTGTCTTCTTTAGAGTTTGAGATTTTATAAATAAATACACTTCTCATCTCAATTGAGATGCTATAACTACAAATCTACATAATTTTTCATTTAATTTTTGAATTCTTTATTTTCATTTTCAAACTATTTTCAATTTCTATGAATAAAATTATTCTAGAATTTAGCATCTTTCTTGGCATTTTCCTATAGCAGTCTTTACAATTCCAAAAATTCACCTCTACTATCCATGCCTTGCATCTTAGTAGAGTAATATTTCTAAAATATCGTACTAACATAGTCCATTTTACCAAATATGGATTGCTATTTTCCTTCCTAAAACATAAGTGCAACCACAAAAATTATAATAAATAGTCTAAAAAAAGACATTATTGTTACAAAATAAAGCAGATATTACCAATGGAAAATATTAAAGTAAATCTTAAAAATTAATTGAATCAGGCAATCAACATTTTCTTATCAGCTTCAACTAAACTTACTACTTTCTCTAACCATGGAAAGGAGAATTTAACTTCAATATCCTCAATCAAAACCCCTCTATTGGATAGCTTATCTACACATTTGTTTCCTTCCCTTAATATATGTGTAAACCTAATTTCTTCAAACTCTTTAGCAAGATCTTGAATTTCCACAATTATCTCTTGTATGTTCCATGGAGCCTTTACTTTCCTCAAAATTGCATTTATTACTATGAGAGAATCACCTTACATCCATACTCTATGTCTCTATATATAACCTTTATTAAAGGGTGTAATATATTTATTATATTATAATAACCTTCAAATTAAGTTATATCTGCTTGAGGTTAACATCTAATTGGGGATTTAGTATCACTATAAATACTCCTAAATGACTAATCCATTGAATTACTTTGTGATATATGTGAAATATTGTGTGGTGCCTATGTACATCCACCCCTTTTTCCTTTCTTGTCATTTATCTTGCTCTCTTTGTTTTGTTTAACAGTGTTATCTTTAATCGTTCTTGTATTTTTTCTCGATATGATCATGGTGAATGTATATTTCAAAATGTTTTTAGAAAGTATTGTAAATTCAAACATTGTATCAAAGAAAAAAAATCAAGTTACATCACTTGAGAAAAAAAATATTATCTTCCTTAAATGTTAATAAAAAAGCTCTTAAGGTAAAAAAGAGAAGTTTTTGCTCGTGTCTTGTATTTAATATTTTTCAATTGGTTATATGGGATTGAAATGGTCCCACCTGTATTACATCATTGCCACATAGTGGTATTTCAACAACTTGGATATTATCCATGTATCACTTGGCAGGATTCAAACCTAGGTATCCTCCTTGAATGTTGAGCAATATAATAGGTTGATCTATCACTACTTGATTACAAATTTTCTAACGACACATGGGTTTCTCAAAGAGGTCCTAGTTCCCATGTAGTAGGGTTTGAAGTTGGGTCTCTCAAAAGAAAACCCAAAGACATACCACTATGGTAAAAGCATATGTTTTTGAAAAGGGGGGTTTGAACTTGGGTCTCTTAGATGATAATCCAAAGGTATACCACTATAGTATCCCTCATAGGAAAAAAAATTAGGTTAAAGCACTAGTTTTTGAAAGGGTCCTAGTCCTCTTATATCTGGGTTTGAAATTGGGTCTCATTGATGAAAACCCAAAGACATACCTCTATGGTTTCCCTTGTGGGACTATATTTTTTAAGGGTAAATCATGGGTTTTTGAAAGGGGCCTTAGTCCCATTGTACCAGGGTTTGAACTTGGGTATTCTGGATGAAAACATAAATATATAACATTATAGTATCCCTAATGGTACTTTCTTATCTTTAAATTTTTAAAAGTTTAAAATTTAAAATCAACCACCAAGCCCTTTCTCTTCATGACTTTGTTTTTCATTTTTGCCATTTTTATCTATGCGCATGTGTTTGTGCACATTGTATTTTTTGCTTCATACTAACCTTATTATGAATATCACACGGACCTCCATTATATCTAGATATGGAGAGCAATGGTAGGTACTATTCTTTTCTTCCTTTATATTATGAGTTTGACTTCCACTTGTGCAATATTTTTTTTTGTTTTGTCATCATGGCATATTCTTGTTTGTCAATTAATTTTAACTCCCACACATCCAAGAGAGCAACATGGTGGTAACATACTTTGTTGGTAGACAACATGTTGCAATATCAATTCTATGGGATAATATTTATTGATAGGGGTTTTGCTTCTATGAAGGCATCTCCTATGGGTAATGTAAGAGTTGGTGTAAGCACCCTCCCTAACTATTGAACTAGAAAATTGCGCTGACTTCTAATTAATATTTGTGCCACAATTCTAGTTCCAACAAAGTTGGAAGGGATTGACAATTTATTCTCCCAACATCCCAATAAAGGCTATATCCCCACTATTCCTCTCAAGATACTCCTACATTAACGTACACAAACTTGCATTGAAAGTAAAGTGTGGAAATAAAAATACCTAAAATATTAAAGGTTTAAGTAATTCAAACAAATATGGGTTTAAACTATAGTTACAAAATTGTACGATCAATCAACACATGAGAAGTTGAATAAAATCAATGTTCATCAATTCATAAGATTATAAAATTGATAAGTGAATTACAAGATAAGAAAAAAGTACTATATCATCATAACCACACATTTAAAAAATAAGAAGGATGGTTCCACTAATGGAATGCTAAAGACTTACCAATTTAGTACAATCTCATGAGGTCAAAGCACAATGTGGATTTCATAAAGTGTAGCTCTAAATTTTCTATTGGGAATTCTCCTAGATTATTTCACAGGTCAATGTTCAAGGATCATACAAATATTACTCACAATAATATTGTATACAAAATATTATTAATCAAGTCTACTACATGAAGCTATGCTATTTTGATACATGTTACAATACATCGAGATTTGTCTCCAATATATAACTTTACATGACTCTTCAATATTATGACTATTTCTCTCCTCAAAACAATTGAGAGATGCATCCTTTCAATTTCCTCACATTATGAAAAACTCTTATGAATCTTCATTTTACGTCATCCCACATCTCATGTGACTCTTCACTTACTCACTTGAAACTTTGCACACACACTTGAACACTTATCACTAGCATACCTTGCACACTTTATTACATAACACATGGAAACTTTTCAAACATTGACACATACATAAGACAAATTGTTAACACACTCCCTAATGTAATAAATCATTTCCTAAACTAATCACACCCTAGACTGTTACATGACCAAATAATGTAATATATCCAACACCCCTTGTATTGCATTATTTGGTAAAAATAATTTTGACTAATAAATTCTTAGTCCAAATTTTGGACTTTAATAAAGTCCATTTTCTCTTGCATAATTTTTATTGAACCTTTTTTCACTGCTCATAAAAAATTTAAAAGGCTTAACTTCCTCAATTGTAATAGGATTTTCTAAAGTGGAACTTGCGTCTTCATTAGCTCGAGTCTTTTCTCTTCCAACTATTATCTTCCAAGTCTAATCCATGATACTCTAGAAAACTCTTTTGAATTTATGCAAAAATAGATCTTCTCAACACCCTCAAAAATATTTTTTGTGCTTTAAGTACTACTTCCATGAAGGCTTCTTATTGAATACATGCTTTCATACTTTTAGCATAAATTATCACTATTCATGCAATACTCATGCTATATTCATTGATCTCTGATGTATTCTCATTCACCAAGTTTAAAAATGATTTACCAATTCTAAAAACAAGATCACCTATTTCAATATCTTCCATGCCATTCATAAGTTGGCGGGCACTCATACTTAGAATACTATCAAGTAATCTCTTATTATCACAAATTGCTACTATGATATATATTCTTAGTCATGTTTGAATTTGATTTTTCATATCTTCTTTTTCTTTCCATACTGTCTCCATAGATGTGCTGCACAACTACCACTTGTGACACTGTAGATATTTGTAACTAATATTTAAACAACCGTTATTCTCTACATATCATTTTTATGATTCATTACAGTAAAAACATTATTTTAATACCTTTCAATTTGATATTCTCTAAATTTAGTCAACCATTCTTCTTGTTCTTGAATATAACAACTCCTTGTAAATAGACCACGAGGCATTTGATAACTACAACTTCATGCATCATATTCTATTTTTGCCTAATGTGCTTCCTAGCTCCTATAGCCAAAGTCTCTTCAATTATTTACCTTTAAATAAAAGGGGCTTCTATATGTATAGATGTATGACCATTGGAATAAGATCCACCATATGTTTACATCATGGTTCCATTGGATAGTCTACTACTACTTGAAATTTCTCCAGGATATGCACAAGATGTTTTTAAAGTTGTAAAATCCTTTGCTACAAGCAAATCATCTAGCAAAAATGTAACACCCCAGGTCTAACTCACCTGGTTGTCCAAAAATGAAGTAAATTTTTTTGATCAAACTCTTAGAAAGTTTAAGCAACACCCAACATTAATTAGTACATAGGCATAATATTACTTGTTTCAATAAAATTGACCACTGCATATGATCCCTTAAATGGTTGAGATTGGCCAAATCATGCAAAAGGTGTCATTTTGTGAATACCTTTGTCTCCACTACTAAATTTCTATATTCATGGTATTGGGTTATCCATCCAAGGCCCATAACACCTGAATGGGTGGATGCATAATTCCCTATCCCATAGCATGGTATACTTAGGTTCTTTACCTTAAAATTCTACCTGAAGCACATATGTTATTGTTTTCTTCTCAATTCTAATGTATAGTGTTAGTATGCCTAGCTAAGAATCCACCTTCCTTGGATTCAACTAGGGTCCATCATTACTTTGGCTCAGTACCAAGTATCTCAAGCTATGCTACTATGCTATGGTTGATGAAGAGTTGTCTCATACCAACTCTTTGCTAAACCTTCTAGCTCTGAGGTCAAGCTTCCCCTGTAACACATCAGTAATTTGCTAGCAATTCCCCAACCGAGCATAGAACGTGAGACCCCTCACGGTACTACTCACATATCAACCTAGATAGGGTGTCCCCTACCACCCCTCATTACTTATTCATGGTAATAGGACCACTTGTCCAGGCAGGATTACCAAAAAATGATTGGTTATCGAATCACAATATTTCCCCTACTTACAAATATCGGTGTTGGGTGTTTTATGATTCATAATTATTTTCAATCCTGCAATCACCAATAATGAGTGTAAGAATTATGAATGTCCTCGTAATTATCGATACCCTTTGATGGATAATTGTTCATGATAAAATTGTTTAAGAATAATGTCTACTAGGGATTCATAAGCTAGATTCTTATTCACATAAATTAATTAAGCTAGATTCTTATGGGCATTTGATATTGGGGTATACTATATACCCTTGTGATTTTTTTTTATTTGTGGAAAACATCCCAGAAGGGATGCCACTTTCGGGTAAGACCCAAGGAGGCAGGGGTATCCATTCTGCCAAAATCGCCCAGGACTCGAACCTGGCCTACCACCTTTGACATACTCAAGGAGCAAACAAACACACAAAAATATTTAAAAAATAATAATAAATAAATAACAATAAAAATAATAAAATAAAATAAAAAACATGCTCCTTGAGTGTGTCAAAAAGAAAAGCACAACCAAACACACACACAATAAGATAAAAAAAAACCACAACACGAACCACATAGAAAAAACACAAGAACAACATAACAAAACACAAACATGACAAAAACAACAGAACACTACAAAGAAAACAAAAAAAAAACATGAAAAATAAACACAACCAAAACCTAAAAAATAAAAAAATAAAAATAAAAAACAACCAACAACAGACAATAAACAAAAACAAAAAACATAGAAAACACTCACACATAAAAACACGAATTAACACAAACAAATAGAAACACAAGAACAAGAACGACAAAAACACAAGAACAATAACAAAAAACATAAAAAAAACACAAAACAACAAAAACACAAGAACAACAAAAAACAACACAAAGAACACAAAAACAAAACAAAACAAAAGAACACACACACCTTAAAAAACTAAACAAAAAAAAAAAAAAAAAGAAAAAAGAAAAAAATTGAACATAACAATGACCTTTCTAGACCAGAAGACTTTTAAGGCAAGAATCAACAGAGGAAACAAAAGAAAGAATAGTTTGAGCTAGGGAACTAAAATAACCTGATCGAACCAAAGAGAAGCAAAAATAAAGCAAGAAGAAACTAGGTACCTTCAGAACTGGAGCCATCCAAAGAAATGATAGAAAGAAGAGCTTCCCTTATTTGTGAAGCCCACCATCTAGGAGGGTGGCCATAACAAGTAAGATCACCTTTGTCCAAAGCCCAATTAGCTAAAGCATCAACACTCTTGTTTTGATCTCTGACCACATGATTGTAATCAACTTTCAAAAATCCCATCTGGATTAATTGAATCTTCTCAATAATTCTTTTTATTCTCCAATCAACCTTATGATTCTTAAGAGTCTTCAAAATATTAATCATGAGTTGAGAGTCAGACTCAACTAACACCTTTTCCCATCCAACCTTAGTAGCCTCTTGAAGGCCTCTGAGGATACCATACCCCTCAACAAGGTTATTGGAAAGAATACCCAAATTCTCAGCAAAAGTAAAAACCAGGGAGCCATCTGAAAGTCTACCAATTCCTCCCACATTAGCTTTTCCAGGGTTCCCTCTAGAGGCTCCATCAGTATTGAATTTTCCAAAATCCTTAGGAGGAGGTTGCCAATTTCTTGTCCTATCCATCTTACAAATACTCACATTCCCTTTAAGTTGGTTGCCCTTAGAATATTTAATCTTCAATATTTGCATCACTTGATCCCATATTTGGTGGGAGTTTTGGGGGTGATTAAGGAGTTGATGGACTGATTCAACTAAGTTGGCTATGGTATTTTTCCAAATATAGTGAATATCCTTCCTATCTTGATTAAAAATTTGGTTGTTCCTTTCATTCCGAGATATTCCAAAGAAGAATGGTAGAACCCATCCAAACTAACTGCCTAATAAAATGATCAACACCCTCTTGTTTAGGCCAATCCCTCCAAAGTTGTTCAAAAGTAAAAAAATTGGACCATTGTAAGCCAAGTAAAGTGGCCATTCTCCTCCATAGCTCAGAGGCTAAAGTACACTCAATAAAAATATGGTTGAGAGTTTCTACATTCTCTTCACACATTTCACATCTAAAAGGGCCATGAAAACCACGCTTCATAAGTTGCTCACCAGTAAGCACCCTACGATGCAATAAAAGCCAAGTAAAGAACCTCACCTTAGGCCAGAGATTTTGAGCCCACAACTGAGAAAATATGTCAGAATATTGGTTGGGATTATTATGGCATAAGGTCAAATAACCTTGAGCAACTGAATACTCACCCTTAGTAGTGTTGTTCCATCCAAAACAATCTTTTTCATGGGACCAAGAGAGAGATCTCATATGAAGGATGCCTTGGATATCTTGTCTTTGCCTTTCTAGGATTTGAATAGGCCAGTCCTCAATAGGGATCCAATATCTACCAACCTTTGAATTACCAGTATGGTACCGATAGTAATTAGCCACCTTTATCCAGTTAGCTCGGTGAAGCTCCTCCATCCAAGGCCTCCAATCGGGAAACTGAGTTATCAAAGGCTTGTGACCATCCCAAGAATCTATCCAAAAATTTACCTATTGACCATTATGAATGATCCAAAATAAAATTTTCTTTATCAAATCCTCACCAGTCTTAAGAACTGCTAAAATGGGAGAACCTTTGGTAGGAAGTTGATAGCGAACAAGGTCTTCAGGACTTTTGTTCTCAACATATTTAGCATGGAGATTATTGGCCCAAAGAGCATTGGGGTTATGCAACATCCTCCAATATAATTTAGTAGCTAAAGATTTGTTGTTATTAATAGAAGACCAGAATCCTAACCCCCCTTCATTCTTAGGAAGACATAAAGTGTCCCATTTCACCAAGGCCCATTTTCTTTTCTCCTTAGTACCACTCCAAAGGAATCGATGACTGATTTGATCCAGTTCTCGAAGAACAACCTTTGGGATATTCAACATGGAAGATACATAAATAGGAATAGCTTGAAGGACTGATTTTACCAAGGTGATTCTACCCCAGAAGAAAGCCACCTGTTGGTCCACTTTCCAATTTTCTTCTTGACTTTGTCCAACAACCAATTCCAATATTTATTTTTTTGCCTTTGAATATTGATGGGAATACCTAAATAAGTGATCGGAAGGGAGGTCTTCTTATATCTTAATTTATCCAAGACCATGGATTCCTGTCTAGAAGAGCAGTGAAAGAAAATAACTTTAGATTTGTCTTCATTGATCAACTGCCCAGTAGCCTTAGAAAAATAGCTAATGATTTGCTTAATATTAGAAGCTTCCTTAATTGTAGCTTTACCTAAAAGAGTAGAGTCATCCAAAAATTGAAGATGAGAGATAGGTCTAGCTCCATGAGCAATGGTAACTCCCTCAAGGGTTTTGTTTTCCCTCTTTTTGGTTATAGTCCTACCCAAGCATTCAACAAGAATGATGAATAAATAAGGGGATAGCGGGTCACCTTGCCTAATACCTCTGGAAGCTGGGAATGACTGAGAAGGCCTGCCATTGATAAGAACTAAGTAGGAAACTGAAGAGATACATCCCATAATCCAATCCATCCAATCCTTAGAGAAACCAAATTGCCTCAAAACTTTGATAAGGAAGTGCCAATCCACTCTGTCATAAGCTTTGGATAAGTCTAACCGAATGAACATGGAAGGAGATTTTTGCATATCCATGGAATGGATGGCTTCCTGAGCAAGAACTATCTCATCTACTATTTGACACCCTTCCACATAACCCCCTTGCTTAGGGGAAATAATCTTATGCAAAAGAGGCTTCAACCTTTCTGCCATGATCTTAGTAATGATTTTGAGAAGAACATTACATAAAGCAATAGGTCTAAAAGCTGAGATATGATCAACCTCTTGAGATTTTGGAACAAGAGTAATATAAGTTTTATTGATAACCTTCAAAATTTCTTTGGCTTTCCTGGCTTCTTCCACCACCTCTAATAAATCAGCATGAAGGATATCCCAGAACTCTTGGTAGAACTCAATGGGAAAACCATCAGGACCTGGGGTTTTCCCTTTTTGCATTTTAAAAACTACCTGTTGAAGCTCATTGATAGTAACAGGAGCAGTCAAAATAGAGTTCTCCTAGAAGTGATAAGAGAAGGGATTGCTTGAAGAACATTTTGTTGAGAAGTTGAGTCAAGAGGAGTAGCAACAAAAATATTGGAAAAGTAATCGACAACAATAGAGTTCATGCCATCCCAAGTATAGACAACATCTCCAGAATATGATTTCAGGGAAGAAATAAAGTTGTGAGATCTTTGAGCTAGAAGAGATTTGTGGAAGAAATTTGTGTTTCGATCTCCTTCTTTGAGCCATTGAATTCTAGATTTTTGCTTCCATAAGAGTTCTTCTCTTTTTTCCCATTCCTCTAACTGAGTTGTGAGTTTAATTTCATCTGCACTTCTATTCTCTGTGAGGCCATCTAAATGGATTTTCTTATTCAAATTTTCAAGTTGAGCAATAACTTCATGTTTTTTTTATGAACATCCCCAAACTCCTTCCAGTTCCAAGTCTTGATTTTGGATTTAATGTATTGCAGTCTTTTGGAAAAATAGAACATCTTAGTCCCATGCCTAGGCTTACCTTCCTTCCACCATTGTTGCACATGAGGTCTAAAGGAACTATCTATGAGCCACATTAATTGAAAATGAAAAGGAGAGAAACTCACATTGGTTTTCCACATTTCCACCATGACTGGCTAGTGATCCGAACCAACATTGTTAAGAGTCTTCACTTTAGGAATGTGACCATGGATTAAGAAATTTTTAGAGAGCAAAAACCTATCCAATCTCTCCATTATACAAGCTAAGCCTTGCCTTCTATTAGACCAAGTCATAAGGCCATTATCTCGGTTGGATGTCCACAAGATGGAGGTTTGCAATATATTCACTCATGAGGTCAGTGCTTTTGTCCAAATTTCTATTTCCCCCCATTTTCTCATCCAGAGAGAGGATGGTATTGAAATATCCTCCGATCAAGATCCAAGCTTCAAGAAAATGAGAGATAATATGAGTTATATCCTTCCATTGTCTTCTTTTTTCCTCCAAAGAAGTCAGAGCATAAACAATAATGTAGAGCATAATTTGGTTGGAATGTCTACTTTGAATAGCTATAGCCAATAGACCCCAACTGCCAACCATATGGTGAATAACTACCTCTTTTGGGTCCCAAAGACAAGCAATGCCACCAGAAGTCCCCTAGGAACTGAGGGAAACCACTTTTCTAGCTGGCCAAATTTTACTGGCAATTGAGTCCATATCCTCCATTGACATCTTCGTTTCTTGAAGGAAAACAAGATGTGGATGATTTATCTGAATCATTCTTCTAATTTCATTTTGTTTTGAAAGACTCCCTTTGAGTCCTCTAATATTCCAAGTGATGATCTTCATTAATACCAGGGCTAAAAAAGTTGGGAAGGGCATTAATCTTACCTTCCTCTACAAGCTTTTCACCTTCTTTTACCATATGATATTGATTGGTCTTGCGACCTACTTTTTGATTAGAATCCATCTTCAGTTTTTTTCCCTATTTCTTGACTTACTCCAATTGAATCTGAGATGGCTTCTAACCTTGAAGAATGCTCGTACACAGCCAAAATTTTACTAGAGGGTTCAACAGAGTCTATATTGGGACCTGTATTATTTGAAGTTTTGACATTTAAAAGATTGTTTTTCTTGTGTAAATTTTCTCCCTTTTTTCTGTTGAAAACCTTTGATTTGTTGGTTTGTCTCTGAGTTCTTCCCTTCATATTTAAATTGTGTTTCTAAGATTTATGTTTCCATTATTTCCTCTTCCTCACTTGGGACATCATTTGTGGAAAGGATTTCAAACATATTAGCAGATGACTTTGATTGATCCTTCATAACTATTTTTTTTAGTGTTCTTCTTCTTAGGCATTTGGAAACCTGTTGAGTTTATATCTTCTTTCTTTTGATCAGGAATTTTATTTGGGCAAGCACTAGCCAAATGACCATATTCATGGCAAATTCTACAATGAAAAGGAATGTTCTCATAGTCCACTACTTGCTCCCAAGTGTCTTCCCCAAATTGTAATGTGATATTTTTAGGTAGGGGTTTGTCAAAATCCATTAAAACACAAATTCGAGCATAAATAATATGTTCAAAATTTTGAGTACAATCAATAGTCATCATAAAAGTTCCTAAAGAGTTTCCAATTGAAGAAAAAATAGTAGGATTCCAAAATTCAATAGGGAGGCCAAAGAGTCTAACCCACACGGGAGCTATAGAAGGCATCTCTTCTTTGGCTTTAAATTTAGTATGCCAGGGCTTCATGAAAAGCCCTGCCCTTCCAAAAAACCAGGGACCCCCTTGAAAATTTTTCTCTCTATCTTCATTATTAGAAAATAAAACAAGAAAATAACCATTTGGATAAATAGAGATTTGTAACTCACCTTTGGTTTTCCAGCTTTTTGCAGCCCAGACTTTGAAAGCAGATAGGCTCGGATGAAAACCCATGAACCGACAAATTAGTCCTCTTTTTTCCAAATCTTCAATGCGAGTCTGAATGTTACCCATATCAAGCTTAACAATAGGAGTTCCATCAGCTGCTTTAAGACATCCTGACTCCATTTTCCTGGGATCAATATTAGGCATTCTTAGAGGTTTATGGGAAGCCCTAAGATTAATATTAGCATTGGGCTGAGGCTGTCCACCATGGAGGGCATCCCTAAAATTCATTTTTGGGGCTGAGTCTTCAAAATTCTTACCCTTGACAGGGGTTTTCATAGTAGAATTATTTTGTGGGTGCACCTTAGCACCAGATTCACTTGAGATCTGAGCCATTTTTTGATCAACTACTTGAAACTTGTTTCGTGATCTCTTTAATCCTTGCCCTAGACGTCGTGGAAAGGTATGGTTTTCACTTTTCTTTTGTGCAACAAATTGGAAGCCATTGTCACTCAAGTTCACAGCATGATCTATTGAAAGATAGATTTCTAACCCATATTGGATCCCCTACAACATATCCTACTAAAATATTGAGCATAAACCACAAAAATATTGGCCTCTAGGGCCCGAAGGCCCTAAAAACCAACCTCTGGAGCTGCTTGCACTCAACCCAGATGAAACCCTCGCACAACCGCTTGCCAAAAATCTTGTTCACACATAGGGATGCGCTAGGATCTGTGTTGCTCCAAATGATCTAAAAATTGGTGGAGATGTTCTAGGGTTTTTCAGGCATCTACCCTCAAAATTTCAGCTCAATCCGAGTCCGGATGAGTGAGATATGGCCGAAACAAGTTCGATAGTTTGGGCAGTCCTACGAAAAACGTCCCTCCTCAATCCAGATTCCACTTCTTCAACAAACCCTCAAAATATGTTGCATATACCTTCTATAATTATCATAATGATTAAAATTACTATCTATACCCTTGATATTATTATATGAATAGGGCCACATGTTGATTTATAACCATTTTTTAATTTTATAGGACTACTAGTTATTAGGAACTTGTTGATTGTAAGGGTTCTAGATTAAATATGGATTTGGAGGAATTTGGTTATGAGAATTAGTATTTGGAGAAACAAGTAGGATAAGAACTCCTTATTAGTATAGTATTTTCTATAGAAGTTAAGAGAATAACTAGTTAAATATAGTGGTTGGAAATACTACATGGGACGACCACCTAGTGGAAATAATAGATTTTGTGTAGCTTGTACGATCATTTATGTTCCCAACAATGCTAGATTTTTTTTAAATTTTGAGGAGTACTTTTATTTGGTGGTAGGTTTGAGAGAGGTTGACTTGATACCCCTTGGCTAGTGTTATGGTTTCATGGATTTTGCATATTTGTTGAATTTTGGGGTTTGGTAACCCTTGAAAAATCTAGTTCGTAGTAGGGATTTGTTTATCTATTAGGTGAATCCTATGGGTAATTGATAAGGGGTACTAGAAGGAATTTAATTTTATATTGAACCAACCTTTATTTGACTTATATTTATCTAATAACTAGAGCCTACTTATAAACTATGACTTGATTGTGACACTAGTCAGTTTAGTTGTTGATTCACTAGAGTTGATGTTATTGCATTTATGCTTGCTTCATAAATTATTGGAAAGGACCTAGCAAGTAGAGGAATATAACATTAGAAAATACTTGTGAAATTTTGCACACTATATGATGAGTTAGTAATCACACTTACAATAGTTGGAAGAGTAGTGGTGCATGCTTTACCAATGTCTGGAATAACATATTGATCATGGATTGTTGGATGATTAAGTAAGTCTACGTATTCTATAAAAAGGATGATGAAATGTTTTTTATTTCTTAGAAGAATTTGCCAATATTTATTTGGTAGAAGTTGTTGAAGGAAGCTTCTCTAAGTCTTGAATCAAAATTACTATAGAAGGTTTCTTTCCTTTCCTTCGGTACTTAATCAACTTTACTTGCTCAACCTCTTTGCACTTATCATGTGATTTAAACCTTGTATTCATAAGAGATAACACTAATAATTATATCTAGTTTATGTTTATTATATTTGTGATAGCAAAAATCACTCTAAAACAAGTGAATTCAACTAAAATTTAAAAATTAGGATATTTCCAAAAAAATTGTAATTCTTGAAAATCCCTAGAATTAGGACTCAACACTTAGAGGAGTTGAATGATGATTGGTGACATAATTATCCATCAAGAAGAAATTCAATATATTATTGAATAATTCAATGAATAGACAAAATTTAACTTGGAAAAAGCAAGGAAATGTTTGGAGGGGGGCAACATAAGGATGAAATAAGCTAATTTTTATGAATCGTAGTCTAAGTCAATAAATTGGTAAGGTAAGAAATTAAACAAAAATTGATATGAAATTATGGATTGGAGGTCACTCAAAATATTGATAATTTTTTGAATTGTTGATAAATCATTGGAACATGAACTTGAAAAAAATCTCGAAATCTTTCAAATTTCTTTGTAGACTTATGAATCAATGGATTTGGACACAATAATAGTTTCCAAAATCTAATTTTTGATTCAAGATAGATTTCTATGTTGGAATTTTAATGGAATTTTCATTTGCATTAGATTATACAACAATATTGTCTATAGGGTTAGAATGCAAAAATAGACCATATTTAAGTCGATCGAACATAGATTCACTAAGATTTTTTGGGGTTTTTATCAATATCAATGTATTCAATAAATCCTTTTATGGAAGTGACAAAATTTATGATAAATAAATATAGAACTAAGTGTAAAAATGAAGGTATAGTGAGGTGCATCCCACTAGACATTCCAAAAAATGTTGATCTATGGAAGTGTCATATAACCATGAGATCACATTTCAACAATTGGAAGGAAAGGGGGAATCATATTCAACATTTAGATTTAGGGTGAATCCTTATTAACCTACATTAATTTAACTAATGTAAGTGTAGAAAATAAAATTTGTAGATATAATAGTGTGATAAATGAAAATAAAGTTTAGAAAATAAAATATAGCTAAAGTCATAGCAAGGCTAGTGTACGATTAATTTTACCATCAGGGGATAGTATAATAATGACAACTTGATCACTATTCATCCATCATACAACTAAAGTTGGAAAGAGGACTAATAGGTAGGTGAGAAGGAAGTTTCACAAACACCAGCAATTCATGCATCAAGAAGTTTGACAAGCAAGACACAATTGAAACATGAATGTCATACATAATTTTCTATTTGTATTAAAAATTAAAAATACGATCAAGAATATCTGCTTGAATATTTCTCAAATGGCCAAAATACGTTTACATTGAGCTCGAGGCTCCTTTTTTAGTTGGGAATAAGGGATTTGAAAGGATTCCCAAATATTTTAACAAACTTTTACAAGAAGATAAGCTCAAATGCTTCTAAGAGAAACATAAATATTACAAACAAGCATCCTTCCATGGCATACAAACATAAAAATATAGAAAAAAAACATACATCAAATAAAAGCTATCACATATTGAACACAAAAAAAGCTACAAAAACTTGAAGCAATAGAGGAACAAACTTCATTTTCACCAATCCTAATAACTTGCTATCCTTATAAAAGTGTAGACAACTTCACCATAACTAAATACAACTAACATTTGGAGATGGGTTGCTCTCCCAAGCTACCATGGGAATTACTACCAAGTCATTATAGACACCACCATAAGCATCAAATATCTATTTTATGGCAACTTTAGTTTGGATAGTTTCTATTAGATAGTGAACCTTGAAGTCCTAGTAATCTATTTTCATATACTCAAAGTATCTAACCCATAGGATACAATCCCAATGCAGAACATATAGTAAAATACCATTAATGAAACACACGGGCTTCATACCGGTCAAAACAAGGATCATGAGTTACAATCTAGATAACACAAAAGGCACATATGGATAATATTTATGGGAAAAACTCTATGAATATGACCCACTAGTATTGTATCCCTAGAATTGCAATATACATTAGCCACTAACATAGTCCAACTAGGGTGGAATACCTAGGACAAAACAACTTGGGGAAGGTACTCACCTACACACAACATATTCAAACAAAATATTTTGAAAGAAAATTTTAACAAAAAGGAGGCCTGAATAACCACGATGTCAAACATGGGGAATTTTCTTTAAAATAAGTCGTACAAATAGAATCCAACATCACAAAATTTTCTTAATATGAAAACCATGCAAAAATGGGGGATACCATTATTATAAGAGTTGTACCATATTTTTTTTCAAAATTTCTTCCTAACATCAATTCATAAGATTGATCTTCATATTACTACTTCCAATATCCCACCACATCTTTCTATGAAATAAACTAGACAAATTGCTAAGGAATGAAAGATTAATCATTGTGAACCCCATTTCCTTTTTAATTATTAGCAATTGTAATAACTTGCTGGGAGAAGTCTCCTTTCGAAACACTAAGCCCTTCTTGCATTATTTTAAAATTAACCATATATTCTACTCTGCTATTTCCTCCCCTATAATTATGATTAAATTCTACTACCTTCATAAGCCTTATAATATGCCGAGCTTCACCAATTATAGAGGATAAATTCTAGTTGACTTATGTATATTTTTCATTATATTAATCATGTTTAAGGAATCCCCTTCTATAATTACTTTACACTTGAATATTACTCACCAAATTTATTCCCATGCACATAGCATGAGCCTCCACAAAGTGGCTAGACTTGTCCCCTAGGATTTCAACATAAGCAATCAAAATATTACTATTTTTAGCTCTTATCAAACCTCCCACTCTAGTAGGTCTAGAATTTCCTTTAATTACCCCATAAAAATTCAACTTCAACATACCACCCAGAGGGGGAGTCTATTTTGTTTGCCTCCTTAAAAGGTTTTTAGGAGGATCAAACATACTTATCACTAGATCAAAACCCTGATTCAACAACAACCATACCTTTCTTCTTTGATTCCTAGACCTCTTACGACTTAACTAATCTAGAATTCTCCACAATCAAAGAGAAAATCCTATTGTCTATAGCAATACTGTCCTTTATTTTCCTTTTAAAAATGCAACTATTTCATTCTTTCCAAAGATCCCACAAAGAATAAGAAATATTGTAGTTCTATAAATATTTAAGTCTCTTACTCTTGAAAGAGGATTTCCATTGGATACAAAGGTCATAAAGGTAGTTGGGGAAGACCTAAGAAACTTGGAATCTACTAAGAACCAAATGGAGGACTTCTTGAGCAAAGGGGTAGTTCAGGTTCAAATGATTAACATCTTCCAACATACATTCACAAAGGTTGCACCTATTTGGAAGTTGAAAATTTCTTTCGAGAAGGTTATCCACAATAAGGATATTATTTTGGTAGATGATCCAGAATAAGATAACTTTAGGAGTGAGATTATTTAACCAAAAAATCAAAGTTGACAACCAACAAGGAATTTTACCTTCTAGAAAATAGTAATCAGATTTGACTGAATAGGTCCCTTGATTGGATAATTTCCACCACCTAGAATCTTGAGTATTTAGGTTATTCAAGGAATAAACATGAATCATCCTATTCAATTTACTAATAATTTGGTTCTTTCTTTGGTCCAAACCTTCAAATTCAATTTGTTTCCATCTAGGTCTACTCTTTCCTCTTATAATGTAATTAGTAACCATGGGCCCATAAGTATGAGAAACTTCATTCTCCAAGATAGTGAATTCAAATTATTGATTAAGGGGAATGCACTTAAGCCAAAAAGCTTTATAGAAAAGAACCTTGTTACCCCTCCTTATTTTCCATTGTAAAACTTGTTGCAAAAATGGTCTAACATCTTGGAGATTATTCCAAAAGTTAAATCCCCTAGGAAAATATTTGTCCTCCAAAAAATTAGCATCATATATTAGGTACTTGGCTTAAAGAATCTTCACCCATATTACCTCTTCATTTATTATCAATTTCCACTCACAATTTTCCAAGAGGGATTTTCTCAGTTTTCTTAGTCTTCTAAAACCCAAGCCCCTTGCTTCTTTTTTCTAGAAGACCTATTCCCAAGCTGCTAATGGTAGACATATTTTATCCTCTAAACCAATCCATAGGAAATTCTTGTAAATATATTCAATTCTATCACATAATCTAGTCAACATCTTAAAGAGGGACAAAATAAACTAGGATGCTTTAAAGATAGAATTTCACCAAAATATATTTCCTTTCCTGGTTAAGAAGAGCTCCTTTCCATATTGTTAGTTTCTTGGTAAATATCTCCACAATTGGGTTTCACATATCATTTTAAGATCTACCTTTAAACATGGGTATCCCAAGGCTCTTTTTTATAGTAAAGGATTTACCCCATTTTCTCCTAAGTAAAATATTTAACCTTTACTATTATAGTTAAAATATAAAATATCCCTTTCAAACCATTATATTCAACCCCTCCATTAGGATTTTATGAATGATTGATTTATCTATAAATCATAAATGTTCAATGGATCATAACTTTGTTGATAAATCATTGGTTGACAACTCACAAATTTCGAGACTTGGTCATTTTTTAGGTCCCAGTATTCTATTCACTACCTAGTGATTGTTAAATTGGCTATGTGGGTTCTTGTGCACTCTAAATTTTTTGACTCTTACCTATCTTCATTGAAGCCCTTCATATTTCTCACTTGGTACCCTTTTTTTAACTAGTTGTTTCAAAAATTGGAATCAAAGATAAATCTTTTAGTTCTTTGCAAACTCTCACCTATAAGAATTTTTGCTTTTAACTACTAACTAAAGGTATGTTAAGGCCTTGAGTTATTAAACATTCTTCCAAGATAATTATATGGGAATAGAAAAATTTGATTTCTCAAAAGCCTTATATTCTAACTTGATCGATTATCCCCTATCTTTTGATAGAGTCCAAACCAATTCATCCTTCTACATAAAAATTAAAAAATAGATCTCTCAAAGCATAGTTTGAAGCTCATCTACTATTTACTAATGTTATTTATTTCAACTAGGTTGCTAACAGAAGTCCGTGATCTAGAATTTTTATTCACACTAGTATAATATTTGACCTTTAAATAACTATTAGCTAAACACACCTGAGTTATTGGGTTCCATTTTAGATAAAAAAAACAAGAGGGTAAGGCTTTAACCATGCATTAGATAGGAAATTTAGAATCTCCATTATTTTTTTGACCACTTCTTTATTAAGAGAAAACTCTATAATATGAAGTTGCATATTATTAAGTCCCTATATAGGGTATAATTTTTAAACAATTTAATTACATCATCATAAACTATATATTTTTTATGTAACATTTTTTTCCGCTCTTTCCTTGATATTTAAACCATCTCCAACTAAGTCTTTCCCCTAATGCGAAAACTATAAGTTTACAGTTTTATAAGCCTACCCCTACATATTATTTCCGTGCATACTGTATCCCACTTACAATAAAGAAAATTAATTTTTTCCTAACATCCTTTCAAAAGAAAATATATTTAAATTTAATTAGATTTAGATGCTACACATATTACCTTCTTCAAAGTGACATCATATATATTTTTTTGATTGGTAGAAAGGGTTTTGAAAGGTCCCTGAACCTTGTACAAGAGAGATTACAATAAATCCATGTCGACCGAGGTGGTCCAAGAAGAGAGGAAAAGAATGCTGGCAAACCTCCACACTAGGGAAAGTGTCGTGAAATCGCGACCAAAATGGTGATGTCGCAAAATCATGACAAGATGCGCCATTGAATCCAAAGGAAGAAAATAAGTCACGAAATCACGACAAGAATCGCCATCGGAGCCGAAGAAGGGAAGAAGTCGCGATATCGCGACATGTTGCAAAGTGTCGCGATATCGCGACAAATTGCAGGGTTGGAGCCGGTCGAGAAGAAGAGTCGCGAAATCGCAACAAGAAAAAGGAGTCACGAAATTGCTACAAGAAGTGAGAATGCTGCCGAAGAGAAAAGGTGTCGCGAAATCGTGACAAGAATGAAGACTGCAGCCGAAATAGGAAATGAGCCCCGAAATCACGACGAAAGTGGAAGCCTGCTGCCAAGAAGAAAAAGTGTCACAAAATCGTGACAAAAAGGAAGACCGTCGTTGAAGAGAAAAGGTGTCGCGATATCGCAACAAAAATGGAACTCCGCCGTTGGAGAGAAAAAAGGTCACGATATCGCGATAGCCTGGAAGACCGCCGTTGGAGAGAGAAAAAGCGTCGCGATATCGTGACAAAAAGAAGACCGCCTTTGGAGAGGAAAAAATGTCACGATATCGCGACAAGTTTGCGCAAAGGCACCCGGAGAGAAAAAGTGTCATGATATCGCGACAGAATGGAAGACCATCGTTGGAGAGAAAACTTGTCGCGATATCGCGATCGAATGGAAGACCGCCATTGGAGAGAGAAAAGGTGTCGCGAAATCGCGACAAAAAGCAAGACCGCGCCTGAAGGCCAAAAGTGTCGCGATATCGGGACAAGTTTGTGAAAAAGCGCCTGAAGGCCAAAAGTGTCGCGATATCGTGACAAGTTTGTGAAAAAGCACCCGAAGGGAAAAAGTGTCGCGATATCGCGACAAGTTTGCAAAAAAGCACCCGGAGAGAAAAAGTGTCGCGATATCGCGACAAGTTGGAAGACCGCACCAGAGGGAGAGAAAGGTGTCGTGATATCGCGACAAGAAGCAACCTCGTGGCCTGAGCAAAAAGGAAATTTTGTGATAATGCGACAAGCTGAGATTTTGCAACCAACTTAGAAAAATGACGCGAAAACGCTCCAAGATGCCAAAACGTAGCCAAAAAACCCGAAGACCAGTAACCCACTCACATTGTGCAAACATTAGAACTTGAAGAAACGTCCCTTAGGCCGATTGGGAAGGAATCTCTCCAAACCTGAATGTCTGTTGCGTCAACTCCCTTATTAGCAAGCTAGTCTGCAGCTTTGTTTCCTTCCCGGTATTGATGTTGAATGATTAATTCTGGATAAACACCCATTAGTGTCTTGCATTCATCGAAGATGGAAACAAGGGCCAGGGGAGGCACAAAGGTTCCTTTGAGCCAGTTGATGCAATGCAATGAGTCTCCTTCTATGATGAGTTTATTTATAGTCAAGCCTTCCAAGAGAATCAAGCTTTGGAACAAGGCCCGAGCCTTGGCCATATTGTTAGACTGAATTCCTAAGTTCTGAGCAAAGGCCAAAATTATTTCTCCTCTGTGATTTCTGAGAATTCCACCTCCGCCAACCGCTCCAGGGTTGCCTTTGGCAGTGCCATTGAAGTTAAGCTTATGCCACCTTGCCACCCATAAGGAGGTAAGACCCATTTGATAATAGACCTATCAACAGAAGTGCGGGGTGTTGCAAAAAAATTGAGAAGATTGAAATGATTTGCTAGATCCAATTCAAGTCCAGGAGGGGGGGGTTTGGATGATGAGACGAGAGAGGCATTCTCCGCAGCAAGGGCCAAGATTTTGGCAACAACAATCTTCTTATCCTTGACAAGGTTTTGAAAAATTCTGGCATTTCTCTCAAGCCAAATCTGCCACAAGAAAATGTGAAGGCAAGCTTGCCACATGAATTTGAGTTGACTGCTTTTGAAATGTCGGGGCCATTGTTGAAAAAGGAGGGGAATGGAATGAGGGAGGGCTACGGAGATGGCGAAAGTGTTGAAAACCTGGTTGAGCACTGCAAGGGAGAAGGGACATTCCAAAAAAACATGCTCAGTAGACTCACAAGCATTTTTACACAGGATGCACCAATTGGGAATGAGATGGCGAAAGTGACATCATATATTAATATATATTATAATGTAGTTATTTTGATTTATAGTCTTCCATCCACGATTAAGAACTTTCCTCTCCAACCTATTAAACAAGATTTAATTCTATTCAAAATTGCTTTTGAGACATATTTTTTCTCTTCTTTATCAAACAAAGAAAATACCTAGATATGTTGATGGAAATTTTTGAACTTTGAACCCCTAAAACATCCATAATAGTTTTTTGTAAATATAAGGTGGTATTAATGAAAATTTCATGGATATTGTAGTATCAACCAACTATCCAACAACCTTATCATAGCATGGTAATATTGATTTAAATTCCATAGCCTTGTTGATTTAGGGAGGACCCAAAAGAAAAGCATCATCCTTAAATTATAGATGACATTGGAAGGGACCATTTATTATAACATGAATGTATTTGTTTTCTATCTATTTTTACATTTGAGATCTCTCCCTAGTGTCTCAAAAAAAATAGTAAAGACATAAGGAGATGGTGTGTGTAGGCGGTAATTATGACATGGCACCATCACAATTCCCACCAATACTTTGAAGTGGATTTATACACGTGATGAGAACACACTGATATTTTTTATTGTAAATAGTTTAATTTTATATTTGTCCATAGTTACGTCTCATGGAGTTGTGTGACGATATGTTTATGTTTCATATTTTGTGTTTGTGTATGAGGTATTTGTTATTAGTAATTTGGTATAAGATGTTGGTTGTATAGATAGATAACTATATCTTCTTGCTAAGTGATTATTTATAGACCCCTATATTTATTATTAGCATCAACAATATCATATTAGTCATTGTATTATTGATGTTGGTAGTGTTGTAATGATATTATAGATGATGCATTATGTTATTCATATTGGTAATATAAATATCTTTCTTTGATTAATTATACTATGCATATTTATGGATTATCTTGTTGCATGTGCACTAATGTTTTAATATTTATTATATCTTCAATTCGAGAATACCAAACTATAATTTTATATTTCATGTTGTTATCAGAAGTCTGGATCGAGACCTACAACAATGACATTTAAATTGAAGTAGAAGGTGGATGATTAATAATCTAATACATATATGTGGATGTGTACATGGTTAAGAACTCACCTTTCCAACCTACCAAAAAATATTTTATTCTATCCAAAATTGAATTTTAGAGTTGTTGAAGTATGTATAATATGATCTCATTAGGTCAAGGCCAAAATTTTGACTATGGGTATTCTTCATGTAAGACTACAAGAATCACTTATGTAAGCCTTTGGGCATCATTCTTGTAAGAATACGAGCATCTTCATGCAATACTAAGGGTACACTTAATGTATTCAACCTTAGTGATATTGCTTAATACACCTCTATAGATAACCTTTTTTTTTTGCTAGATAATAAAGGATTGTACTCGTATTCCCCACCCTTGAAAAATTACAACTGTCTTCTTTAGATCTTGAGAGTTTATAAATAAATACACTTATCACCTCTATTGAGATGTTATAACTAGAAACCTACATAATTTTTTTTTTTATTGGTAGAAAGGGTGTTGAAAGGTCCCTGAACCTTGTACAAGAGAGATTACAAGAAATCCATACCGACCGAGGTGGTCCAAGAAGAAAGTAATAGAGAGTTGGCAAACCTTCGCACTAGGGAAGGTGTCGCGAAATCACGACCAAAATGGTGATGTCGCGATATCGCGACATGTTGAAAGGTGTCGCGATATCGCGACAAGTTGCTAGGTTGGAGCCGGACGAGAAGAAGAGTCACGAAATCGCGACAAGAATGAAGACCGCAGCCGAAATGGAAAATGAGTCACGAAATCGTGACGAAAGTGGAAGCCTGCTGCCGAGAAGAGAAAGTGTCACGAAATCACGACAAGAATGAAGACCACTGTCGAAGAGGAAAATTATCGCAAAATCGCGACAAATTAGGAGACCGCTGCCAAGAAGAAAAAGTGTTGCGAAATTACGACAATTTGGAGGACCGCAGCCGAGGACAAAAAGTGCAGCGAAATCGCGACAATCTGAAGATCCGCAACCTAGGAGGAAAAGTGTTGCGAAATTGCGACAAGAAGGAAGACTGCCGTTGGAGAGAAAAGATGTCGTGATATCGCGACAAAAAAGGAAGACCGCCGTTGGAGAGAAAAAATGTCGCGATATCGTGACAAAAAGGAAAGTCATCGTTGGAGGGAAAAAAGGTCGCAATATCGTGACAAAAATGGAAGACCGCCGTTGGAAAGAAAAATGGTCACGATATCGCGACAGAATGGGAGGCTGCCATTGGAGAGAGAAAAAGTGTCGCGATATCGCGAAAAAAATGGAAGACCACCGTTGGAGAGAAAAAAGGTCGCGATATCGCTACAGAATGGAAGGCCGCCGTTGGAGAAAGAAAAGGTGTCGCGATATCGCGACAAAAATGGAAAACCACCGATGGAGAGAAAAAAGGTCACGATATCGCGACAGAATGGAAGACCGCCATTGAAGAGAGAAAAAGTGTCGCGATATCGCGACAAAAATGGAAGACCGTCGTTGGAGAGAAAAAAGGTCGTGATATCGCTACAGAATGGAAGGCCGCCGTTGGAGAGAGAAAAGGTGTCGCGATATCGCGACAAAAATGGAAGACCGCCGTTGGAGAGAAAAAAGGTCGCGATATCACGACAGAAAGGAAGACCGCCGTCGGAGAGAGAAAAAATATCGCGATATCACGACAGAAAGGAAGACCGCCGTCGGAGACCTACATAATTTTCATTGAATATTTGAATTCTTGATTTTCATTTTCAAGATCTTTTCAATTTTTCTATGAATACAATTATTCTAGAATTTAGCATATTTCTTGACATTTTCCTATAGCAGCCTTTACAATTCAAAAAATTCACCTCTACTATCTATGCCTTGCATCTTAGTAGAGTAATATTTCTAAAATATCGCACTAACATAGTCTGCATTACCAAATATGGATTGCTAGTTTCCTTCCCGAAACACAAGTGCAATCACACAAATTATAATAAATAGTCTAAAAAAACACATTATTGTTACAAAATAAAGCATATATTACCAATGGAAGATATTAAAGTAAATCTTAATAATTAATTGAATCAGACGATCAACATTTTCTTATCAGCTTCAACTAAAATTACTACTTTCTCTAACCATGGAAAGGAGAATTTAACTTCATGATCCTCAATCAAAACCCCTCTATTGACTAGATTATCTGCACATTTGTTTGCTTCCCTTAATATATGTGTAAACCTGATTTCTTCAATCTCTTTAGCAAGATATTGAATTTCCACAATTACCTCTTGTATGTTCCATGGAGCCTTTACTTTACTCAAAATTGAATTTATTACTATGAGAGAATCACCTTCCATCCATACTCTATGTCTCTATATATGACCTTTATTAAAGGGCATAATATATTTATTATATTATAATAACCTTCAAATCGAGTTATATATGCTTGAGGTTAATATCTAATTCGGGATTTAAAATCACTATAAATACTCCTCAATGACTAATCCATTGCATTACTTTGTGATATATGTGAAATATTGTGGGGTGCCTACATACATCCACCCCTTTTTCCTTTCTTGTCATTTATATTTCTTTCTTTGTTTTGTTTAACAATGCTATCTTTAATAGATCTTGTATGTTTTCTAGATATAATCATGGTGAATGTATATTTCAAAATATTTTTATAAAGTATTGTAAATTTCATTGTATCAAAGCAAAAAAATCAAGTTACATCACTTGAGAACAAAATATATTATCTTCCTTAAATGTTATATAAAAAACTCTTAAGGCAAAAAAACAATTTTTTTGCTTGTGTCTTGTCTTTGAATTTTTTTCAATTGGTTATATGGGATTGAAATGGTCCCACCCGTATTACATCACTACCACATAATGTTATTGCAACAACTTTGATATTATTCATGTATCACTTGGCAAGATTTGAACCTACGTCTCCTCCTTGAATGTTGAGGAATATAACAGGTTGATCTATCACTATTTGATTAATTTTTTTTGATGAAGCATGGGTTTCTCAAAGAGGTCCTAGTTCCATTTTACTAGGGTTTGTAGTTGGGTCTCTCAGAAGAAAACCCAAAGACATACCATTATGGTAAAAAAATAGGTTTTTGAAAAGGGGGGTTTGATTTTGGGTATCTTAGATGATAATCCAAAGGTATACCACTATGGTATCCCTCATAGGACCAAATTTTTGGTTAACACACTAGTTTTTGAAAGGGTCTTGGTCCTCTTATATCTAGGTTTGAAATTGGGTCTCATTGATGAAAACCCAAAGACATACCACTATGGTGTCCCTCATGGGACTAAATATTTTTAGGGTAAATCATGGGTTTTTTAAAGGGGCCTTAGTCCCATTTTACCAAGGTTTGAACTTGGGTATTCTAGATGAAAACCTAAAGATATACCCTTATAGTATCCCTAATGATACTTTCTTGTCTTTAAATTTTTTAAATTTCAAAATTTAAAATCAACCACCAAGCCCTTTCTCTTCACAACTTTGTTTTTCCTTGTTGCCATTTTTCTCTGCATGCATGTGTTTGTGCACATTGTCTTTTTTGCTCCATACTAATTTTATTGTGAATCTCACATGGACCTCCATTATGTTTAGATATGGAGAGCAATGGTAGGTAATATTCTTTGCTTCCTTTATATTATGAGTTCGACTTCCACTTGTGTAATCATTTTTTTGTTTTGTCATCATGGCATATTCTTGTTTGTCAATCAAGTTTAACTCCTACACATCGAAGAGATCAACATGGTGGTAACGTACTTTGTTGGTAGACAGCGTGTTGTAAGATTAATTCTATGGGATAATATTTATTGATAGGGGTGTTGCTTCTATGAAGGCATATCCTATGGGTAATGTAAGAGTTGGTGTAAGCACCCTCCCTAACTATTGAACTAGAAAATTGCCCTGACTTCTAATTAATATTTGTGCCACAATTCTAGTTCCAACAAAGTTGGAAGGGATTGCCAATTTGTTCTCCCAACATCCAAATATAGGCTAGATCCCCACTATTCCTCTCAAAATACTCCTACATTAACTTACATGAACTTGCATTGAAAGTAAAGTGTGGAAATAAAAATACCTAAAATATTAAAGGTGTAAGTAATTCAAACAAATATGGGTTTAAACTATAGTTACAAAATTGTACGATCAGTCAAAACATGAGAAGTTGAATAAAATCAATGTTCATCAATTCATTAGATTATAAAATTGATAAGTGAATGACAAGACAAGCAAAAAGGACTATATCATCATAACCACACAATTAAGAAATAATAAGTATGGTTCCACTGATGGAATGCTAAAGACTTATCAATTTATTACAATCTCATGAGGTCAAAGCACAATGTGGGTTTCATAAAGTGTAGCTCTAAATTCTCTATTGGGAATTCTTCTATATTATTTCATAGGTCAATGTTCAAGGATCATAAAAATATTGCTCACAATAATATTGTATACAAAATATTATTAATCAAGTCTACTATAACATACATGAAGCTATGCTATTTTGATACATATTACAATGCATCGAGATTTGTCTCAAATATATAACTTTACATGACTCTTCAATATTATGACTATTGCTCTCCTCAAAACAATTGAGAGATGCATCCTTTCACTTTCCTCACATTATGAAAAACTATCATGACTCTTCACTTTAAATCATGCCACATCTCATGTGACTCTTCACTTACTCACTTGACACTTTGCACACACACTTGAATACTTATCACTAGCATACCTTGCACAATTTATTACATAACATATGAAAAAATTTCACACATTGACACATACATAAGACAAATATTTAACACACTCCCTAATCTAATAAATAATTCCCTAAACTAATCACACTCTAGACTATCGCATGAAAAAATAATGTAATATATCCAACACCCCTCATATTGCATTATTTGGTAAAAATACTATTGATTAATAAATTCTTAGTCCAAAGTTTAAAATTTAATAAAGTCCATTTTCTCTTGCATAATTTTTATTGAACCTTTTTTCACTGCTCATCAAAAATTTAAAAGGCTTAACTTCCTCAATTGTAATAGGCTTTTCTAAAGTGGAACTTGCATATTCATTAGCTTTAGTCATTTCTCTTCCAACTATTCTCTTCCAGGTCTAATCCATGATACTCTAGAAAAATCTTTTGACTTTATGCAAAAATAGATCTTCTCAACACCCTCAAAAATATTTTTTGTGCTTTAATTACTGCTTCCATGAGGGCTTCTTATTGAATACATGCTTTCATACTTTTAGCATAAATTATCACTATTCATGCAATACTCATGCTATATTCATTAATCTCTAATGTATTCTCATTCACCAAGTTTGAAAATGATTTACCAATTATAAAAATAAGATTACCTATTTCAATATCTTCTACGTCATTCATAAGCTGGCGGACACTCATACTTAGAATACTGTCAAGTAATCTATTATTATCACAAATTTCTACTACGATATATATTCTTAGTAATGTCTAAATTTGATTTTTCATGTCTTCTTTTTATTTCCACACTGTCTCAATATATGTGCTACACAACTACCACTTGTGACATTGTAGAGATTTATAACTAATATTCAAACAATCGTTATTCCATACATAACATTTTGCTATGATTCATTACAATAAAAACATTATTTTAATACCTTTCAATTTAATGTTCTCTAAATTTAGTCAACCATTTTTCTTGTTATTGAATATAACAACTCCTTGTAAATAGACCACGAGGCATTTGATAACCGCAACTTCATGCATAATATTCTATTTTTGTCTAATGTGCTTCCTAGCTTCTATAGCCAAAGTCTCTTCAATTCTTTGCCTTTGAAGAAAAGATACTCCTATATGTATAGATGCATGACCATTGGAATACGATACACCATATGTTTCCATCATGGTTCCATCAGATAGTCTACTACTACTTGAAATTGCTCCAGGATATGCATAAGATGTTTTTGAAGTTGCAAAATCCTTTGCTACAAGAAAATCATCTAGCAAAACTATAACACCCCATGTATAACTCACCTGGTTGTCCAAACATGAAGTAAATTTTTATGATCAAACTCTTAGAAAGTATAAGCAACACTCAACATTAATTAGTACATAGGCATAATATTATTTTTTTTAAGAAAACTTACCACTGTGGACGATCCCTTAAATGGTCAAGATTTGCCAAATCCTGCAAAAGGTGCCATTTTGTGAATACCTTTGTCTCCATTACTAAAGGTCTATATTCACGATATGGGGTTATCCATCTAGGGCCCATAACACCTGAATGGGTGGACGCATAATTCCCCATCCCATAGCATGGTATACTTAGGGTCTTTACCCTAAAATTCTACTTGAAGCACATATGTTATTGTTTTCTTCTCAATGCTAACATATAGTGTTAGTATGTCTAGCTGAGAATCCACCTTCCTTATATTTAACTAGGGCCCACCGTTACTTTGGCTCGGGACCAGGTATCTCAAGCTATGCTACGGTTGAAGAAGAGTTATATTATACCAACTCTTTGCTAAACCTTCTAGCTCCGAGGTCAAGCTTCCCCTGTAACACCTTGGTAATATGCTAGCAATTCCCTAATTGTGCATAGAACGTGAGAACCCTCACGGTACTACTCACATATCAACCTAGAGAGGGTGTCCCCTACCACTCCTCATTACTTGTTCATGGTAATAGGACCACTTGTCCAAGCAGGATTACCAAAAAATGATTGGTTATCGAATCACAACATTTGTCCTACTTGCAATTACCGGTATTGGGTGTTTTATGATTCATAATGATTTCCATTCCTACAATAACCAATAATGAGTGTAAGAATGATGAATGTCCTCGTAATTATCGGTATCCTTCGATGGATAATTCTTCATGATAAAATGGTTTAAGGATAAGGTCTACTAGGGCTTCATAAGCTATATTCTTATTCATAAAAATTAATTACTTTAATACTTTGATTTTATCTATAAATTAAAGTAGATAAAATATCATACATGTATATGCATACATAAGTCAAAGAGAATATTTTAAACCTAATAAATACAATATCATTCAAATCGTAGTGTGAGCGAGTGTGTGAGGGGGTGGGTGTGTGGTGGCTATGTGTTAAATTTCCTATTGATAAGCATAGCTCTTGGCTTTACAAGGGGTCATGGTTGGAAGGAGACTGCTCAGTCCTGTGCATTGGTCGTAGGGGTTTCTCACACTAACCAAATAAAAAAATAAATAAACACAATATCATTAAATATTTTTAATTGAAAAGATAATATCATCACTAATTAATTATCCCTTAATAAAGACCTAATAATATTATTACTTTAATTAAACAGTTATTATAAAAAAATAAAAAAATATAATATCATTTAATATTTTTAATGAAAATATAAAATCATCACTAATTAATTATCCCTTAATAGAGACCTAATAATATTATTACTTTAATTAAAAAATTTATTATTAATTTCATACATTTCACTTACGGACACTTCTTGCCTTTCTAATGATTAGATTAATTAAAATAAACAACTATTTAGTACCTTCTTAATGATTACATTAATTAAAATAAACAACTATTTATTAAAAATATTCTAAACACTATATTCTAGGTTGTAATCATGTAAACAATTTGTATCTACGAAAATAAGTAAAGATTCCTTCCATAAAGTCAACATATTCTAGTTTAAGAAACTTTTATCAAGTTATTAACAACTATAAAAAAAAAAATTTAATAGGTAAGTAACTTTTAAACCACTTAAACTTTCATTTAAAAGATACACAAAGAAAATAAGCATAGCTCTTGGTTGTGTGTTAAATTTCTTATTGATAAGCATAGCTATTGGTTTTACGAGGGGTCATGGTTGGAAGGAGACTACTCAGTCCCGCGCATTGGTTGTAGGGGGGTCGTAGGGGTTTCTCACACTGACCAAAAAAAAAAATACAATATCATTAAATATTTTTAATTGAAAAGATAATATCATCACTAATAAAGTTTCCCTTAATAAAAACCTAAAAAACTTATTAATTTAATTAAATAGTTATTATTAAAAAAATAATAATAATAAATAAATATAATATCATTTAATATTTTTAATTGAAAACATAAAATCATCACTAATTAATTATCTCTTAATAGAAACCTAATAATCTTATTACTTTAATTTAAAAAAGTTTTTATTAATTTCATACGTTTCACTTATGGACTACTTAGAAAACTTCTTGCCTTTCTAATGATTAGATTAATTAAAATAAATAACAACTATTTATTACCTTCTTAATAATTACATTAATTAAAATAAACAACTATTTATGAAAATATACTAAGCACTATATTCTAGGTTGTAATCATGTAAAAAAATTGTATCTACCAAAATAAGTAAGATTCCTTCGATAAAGTCAACATATTCTAGTTTAAGAAACTTTTATTAAGTTATTAACCACTATTAAAAAAAAAACTTTTTAATACGTTAGTAACTTTTAAACCACTTAAACTTTCATTTAAAAGATACTCAAAGAAAATAAGTAAATAAAGGAATCTTAAACAATCAATAAGACCTTTAATCAAGTAAAGATTCATCCTAACGTTTTTATTTTATTTTCATTCACATAATGCTATTAATTAAAGAAAACAAATAATATAAAGCCAACAACCCTTAATCATCCCGAACATAAAAATAAAGTTAAAATAACATTATTATAAGAAAATGATCTCGCACTAACATTATTAATTGGATTTTGGATACTCAATTCAACTTTTTGGTAGGGTGGAGATTCAAACTTGGGACCTCCTTTGGAGGATTGCCCTCTCCTCTCCAACTCACCTACAACACCGGGGTCTTTAAATATAAAGATTAAGGCTTATGGCTTATGCTTTATTTTGTAATTAGGAAACTTATCTTTATTTGTAGCTCATTTTCCTAAGTTTATAAAAAGAAAACAAAGGCTAACTAAAACCAAGGTTTAAATAAATCATAAGGATAAGTAATAATTAAACCATAAAGTCAACAAAGACAAATATTAAATAAAAAGTCTAACACAAATTCCTATAGGATATTTCATATGATTTTATTAATATTACTTTTATTAATTAAATTATAAGTTTGTGCTAATATATATATATATTTTAAGCGAAAAACCCTTTGTGGGGCCGCCTTAGTCTGAGAGACCACGAAAAGGGGGTTCTACATCGTTAAAGTCACC
Source organism: Wollemia nobilis (assembly GCA_028583015.1). Lineage (NCBI taxonomy): Eukaryota > Viridiplantae > Streptophyta > Pinopsida > Araucariales > Araucariaceae > Wollemia > Wollemia nobilis. Next base: position 312,925 of record JAQPPZ010003581.1, read on the forward strand.
CGGGAGTCGCACTCGACCCTACCCGCACCAACATTATCAATTGGATTTTTGATACCCAATTTAGCTTTTTGGTAGGGTGGAGATTTGAACCTGGGACATTCCCTTCGAGGATTGCCCTCTCCTCTCCAACTCACCTACAACACCTGGGTAAACTAATTTATAGTGGAAAACACCCCTTTCGAGGTGCCACTTTCAACAGGTTGGGCATAGGAGGAATGGAGCCTTGTCGGCATCTACCAACACATAGGACATTCCTAACTATACCTTATATTTGTAGGATGGAGACAAGGGGAATGGAACCTGGGTCGACCTCTACCAGCACCCAGAGCATTTACCACTTTACCACAACAAGCAGATTAGTTTGTGCTAATATTACTCTATCAATATTTTAGTGTATTAATTTAACTCTTTAAAAGTTAAATTTTCCTTTAAGCATCTACTTATATTAACAACCTCATTATAATCCCAAATTTCTATTAGTTACGAATGGGTACAGTTCATTTCGTTTAGCTAGGCCACTTTTCTATGACAAAGTCAATGTTTATCATAATAAAAGACTTATAATTTAACTGTAAAGGTTTTATTATAAAAATCTTGAGAGTGTACTTTAACAAAGGTCGTTCTTAGCTAAATGTAACTTTGAAAAAAGATGCTAAAAAAAATATTACTTTTATCAGTTCAATAAAACATATATAAAAGTGTCTAACAGTTAAATCATTTATTACTTATTTGTTCTATGAATCTTGAAAATCATCATAGCACACATAACGATACAGGAAGAGTCTGTTTAGTATATTGTCCAACAACAAGGGATATATATTAGTTTTTTAACAATTAGAAACTCCAACCCATGTGTTGTAGGTAAGTTAGAGGGTAGGACAATCTTTCAAGGGAGGTCTCTGGTTTGAATCTCAACCACCTACCAAACACACATTGGCCAAAATCCAGTTGATAATGTTGGTGCAGTCAGGGCTGGGCATGACTCCCGTATGATTTTGACGATGTAGAACCCCTGGTCATGGTTTCTTAGACCAAAGCAACCCCGCAAGGGGTTTTTTGCTAAAAAAAAAAAACAATTAGAAACTCCAATACTTTATTATAGTTTTCAAACTGAATACTTTAATACATAATTTCATTGTCTTTAAGAAATGTTCTTAGGTGAAATTACCGATGACTCCATACAAGGATAATTAACACAGAAACTATAATAGAACTCAAAATGTATATATATATATATATATATATATATATATATATATATATATATATATATATATATATATATATATATATAATTTTTATTTATTTTATAATGATGAACTCAAAGTAATTTAACTACGCAACCACTTCCTCACATGGGTAGAAAACTACCCACCCTATCGTAGTGTAGCGAACAACATCTATAGGTTTTGGCAAAGCCATAGACATTCCAAACCTTCAGCAGATATGACTATAAAAATAATCTAATATCTTATGTAAACAAGCTCTTTAAACATTTAAAGAAACAGTCAGCAATACATCATAATTCATAGCTAGGTCAATTTTAATAATTTATCAACAAATTCAACCATGCAAATAACCATTTAAAAATTCATAATATAGGAATCTGATCTGGATATCTTGGCAGTAATTCAAACTCTTCAATTCAATCGCTAGCATGAATATGACAACAATTTAGACTTCGACTCAATTGATCATTCTACAAACAACACTCAAAACACAAGCAAGGATCACCACCAAATTTGGATAGATGGAAAATATTTTCATCCATCATTTTGGATGCATTCACATGCAAGGCGGTCATGCATATTAGGCCGCCTTGAAAGGCTGGAAGTGGCTTCTTTGATAGTGATCCCAAAATAAGGAAAAACATTTTAAAGGATATAAATTGTTACTAATTATGATTATTATGATTATTATGATTATTATTATTATTATTATATTTTTATTTTTTATTTATTTTTATTTTATATATTATTAATATTTCTTTATTTTTATTATAATATTTGTACATATATATATATATATTAATTATATATTATTACACTATTATCAAACAAAAATATCATTCAAACCATCAAACACACATAATACAAGAAAGTGCATCAAACAATCACATGCATTCAAAAGGTAGAATGTCCTAAATGATTTTGTCTCAGTGAGCTTCTATGTACTCATATTCCATGGTGCTTTAAATGCAACACATCATATCCCACCTTACCTTACGCAAAAAAATCCTATCTTTTCACCTGTAGATGGGTACCAGGTTCAACTGATCCATTTTTTGATGAAAACCTGTTCTTGCACTCACAAAGTTTATCAGCAATATCTCATTCTAAAAATAATAGCAAACAAAAAGGTAGAAAAATCAAGGGGATGTTTCAAACACTCCTCTACGTAAGCCACTGCAAATCTGGATTGCTTGAAAAATTTATTTAATAATCTCATATTTCATCGCCATACACCTCTACTTGATTTCTTGACATATTTACTGTATGCTTTCATCATGTCTTTCAGTTTCTTCACAACTTTTCCCTCATTCTTTTCATATTTTGAATCATTTTAATTTGCTTCATTAGAAGTTTCTTTCTCTAGATTTAAGCCTTCTATATGTTGGCCGACATCCCATAAAAAATTATAATTGCTTTCTCCCATAACTTTGGTGCTAGATTTAGATTGTTTTTTTACTTCATCCATTCTTTTATTCATATCCTTCTTACCAATCCATCACAAATATTTCTTTACAAAACATAATTTTTGTTTTCCTTCAATTTCTTGTTATCACTCCAATAAATATTAATTTCAAATTTTATCTTCTTATACCTCTCTTCACAAAATTTTCTTCCTCCAAATAATAAAAAAATATCTTTCAATCAAATTCTTTTAAATACTTTATTTTCTTATCTCTCCAAATTTATTTTTAGTCAATAAAGAAATCTTCTTGTCTTATTTATCCAAAGTCTTCTTTCATTTAATCCATCCAAATCTCTTCTTATTTCTCTAGCAATAATATTAATCCTTCATTCAAATAATTTCTTAATCAATTTATCAAATCAAATCTTTCTTACCTTGTAATTATTCTTCTTTGCTGGAACTTGGGCAACTTCAGCCCTTCAATCTTCTTCTTCATTTTCTCTACAAAATTGGATGACTTCAACCCTTCAATATTCTTTCTTTCTTATTTATTTCAGTTCTTTAATCTTCTTCCTTCAATATTTATGCATTTTCCAATGCTCTATTTAGTTGGCTCTCTTATCTCAATCCTTGGGTGCACTTTTCCTGTAACATCCCAATTTTTACCCTTCTTTGTGTTTGCATTATATGACTTAAGATTTGATTTCATAGAGGTGATTATGAAATAGAAATGGTTAAGTATGCTTTGCTAAATTAAGAGCATTTGTTGCTAAACATGAATTGTTAGTGGCATTTAAGGCATTTACTTGGAATGTTTCTTTCTCTCCTTAGTTAGTTGGGAAATTAATTGCTAAGATTGGTTTATTTGGTTAACCAAGGTCTTTAACTTGGGTTAAGCTTGATTAGTGGACACCATTGAAGAAGCATTAAATCTAGTGCTATTTTTTCCCTATAATTAGTTACAAGTTAATTGTGATTAACTAGGTTAATTAATTAGTTGCTTAGAAATGAAGTAAATATTAGTTGAAGAACTAGTATGTGTGATTGTGATTGGACCACCTCGGTTGCAAAGTCAAAGATAACTCCAATTTCTAGATAGCATTTATGATGAGTTCATCCCCAGTAATTTTTAATAATAAAAAAATGGTTATGGGGGAGGGTGAGTTCCATTATAAATAGAGGCATTTGGGAAGGCAAAGGGAGAGTGATATTTTGCGAAGTGAAATAGGGGATTATGCTCTCCAACTGAGTTGGATCAGAAACTAGAAATCTCACATTCTTTGCAAGATGGCATTGGAAATATAGAGGTTCCTAGGGAGTATGCTTTTCGAGCTTTGCTCGGATCTGAAACTAGATGGGCCTTGTGATTTACCATAGTTTTTCCTCGCCTCATTTCTTTGCTAAAAGAAGAGAGTCACATATAAGTCAAATTATTGGAAGACTTTTTGGAGCTTGGATCGGAGAAAGTTTGTAAAAAATTCAGGTTAGGGTTAAGATCCCAACTATAGTATGAATGATGAGTATGCTTGTTTGGTGATTGAGTTATTGTTATAATTAGCCTTTCTTGTTGTTAAGGTTAAAGGTTTTATTATGGAATAAAAAAAAGAGGTATGTGTAGGAAATTTATTGATGGTTGTATGTTGGGGATTGTTGATGAATTGTTTATTATTTATGGTGGTCCATTCATATGCAGTTCCTGGATTTAGAAGAAGGATTTAATGCTATAGTTTATGTTGTAATGTACATAGCCTGAGTATAGTAACAAGAATAATATAAATCTCCAATTTAGTCAGATATGTACATGCATGTGTGGGCCAAGTGCAATATCAATAATTATATTATGTACGAAGTTTTAGTGATATTTCAGGTGTTGTTGAAGTGCATACCCAGAAAACGTACAACCATCCATAAGCCATTGTGTGAAATAATTAAATAAATAAAAAATACGATTAATGGTTGTTACTCATTATTGGAAATGATATTTGTGTGATTAAAATGCAAATGGGTATTTTTTAGGATTAAGTTATTGGGCAGAACAAGGGTTTTCACCAAACCATACAAGCAACGTACCAAATTGTACAAGGGTTTGTAAATTCATACAATTGATGAGTTTTGGCCTGAGATTGTATTTTTAAACATTTGGAAGGTAGATCAATGAGTTTCCAAATGAATAGTTGCCAAGTGGTTGGAATTTAGGAATTGTACAATTGTGAACTGTACAATTGTACATTTTGGGGTTGTACAATCTTCAATTGTACGTTTTAGGAATTATAATGTTGTGAATCATACAACTGTACAAATTAGATTAAGTGCAAATAGTGGAAATTCATATTAAAATTTCATATTCCACCCCCTTCGATAAAATTGCACTCCACTCGTGCTATAGGTGAAATAAAATGTAGTGGTATTTTATTAAATATGATAGGGTTTATGGATAAAAATTGTAGGTCTAGGATTTATGGTTTGGATTAATAGGTTATCTCACGATAAAAACTTTGGGTCTTAAATTTATATTGAAATAAATATAAAAGGGTAAAAGGGTCTAAATAGTGATAGTAGATAATTATCTTAAAAAAAACTCAATTTTAGACTTTAGCTAAAAGTTAAAGTCCCACAAAGAAAAATTTGTATCTAAACCATATCCACCTATTGAATAGGGCTTGAAATATTTAAGGGGTTATAAATATCCCTATCCTAGTACAATAATGTTATGACTCAAACTTGTTTAAGGAAATCTAATGCTATATGTCTCAATGAAGAAGTTAAATCTATAGTGGAAACTTAGATTGGCTTGTTCTAAACGGTGTAGAATATTATAGGTTTGATTATATATGTACAAGGCAAAAATAGATTAACTTATTCATAGAAGGTTTTGGTTCTTATGATGAATGCTCTTTAACAAACTAAGTAAGATGCCAGTATATTAAAAAGAAATAAAAGGGCTCTTAAGGATTGTGGTCACACTTAAGGGGTTGAATGAAGGAAGGTAAGTAATATTTCAAGGCTTTGCATGTTTATATTTACAGAATTCTGATCCATTTCCAAATTTTATTTTTATTTTTATTTTTCTAACCCTTATCTTTTTACATATTATTTTAAAACTTTGACGATTAAAATAAAAACAAAAAAAATTAAAATACCAAAAATAAATGCATGGGTGTTAAAAATGAGTTTCAATATTTCATTCGAAACAATTTTGATCCCATTCCAAAGCCATTTCAAATTTATAAAATTATTTGAAGTTGTTGTTATATGAGAGTTATTTCAAATTTTACATAATTTTGGATTTTGAAGGTAAATTAGATTTCAAGCCTTTGCATGTTTATATTTTTTATATTTTCAATATTTTTATCTATTTCTAGATTTTATTTTTATTTTTCTAACCCCTCTTTTGCATATTACTTTAAAACTTCTACGATTAAAATAATAAAATAAAATGCAAAAAATAAATACATTGGTGTGAAAAATGAGCTTCAATATTTCATTCAAAACAATTTCAATCCCATTCTGAAGCCATTTTGAATTTATAAAAATTATTTAAAGTTGTTATATGAGAGTTTTATAATTTTAGATTTTACATAATTTCACATTTTGAAGGTAAATCAAATTTCAAGGCTTTGCATGTTTCTATTTTTTATATTTTCAACATTCTTGTCCATTTCCAGATTTTATTTTTATTTTTCTAACCCCTCTTTTGCAATTATTTTAAAACTTCTGCAATTAAAAAAATAATTAAAATGCTAAAAAATAAATACATTGGTGTGAAAAATGAGCTTCAATATTTCATTCGAAATAATTTCAATCCCATTTTGAAGTCGTTTTAAATTTATAAGAATTATTTAAAGTTTTTATATAAGTTTTATAATTTCATATTCTACATAATTTTGTATTTTGAAGGTAAATCAGATTTCAAGGCTTTACATGTTTATATTTTCAGCATTCTGGTCCATTTCCATATTTTATTTTTATTTTTCTAACCCTTCTCTTTTGTAGATTATTTTAAAACTTTGGAAATTAAAATAAAAATTAAAATACCAAAAATAAATACATGGGTGTGAAGAATGAGCTTCAATATTTCATTCAAAAAATTTTTGATTCCATTCCGAAGCCATTTCAACTTTATAAAAAATATTTAAAGTTGATGTTAAATGAGAGTTTTATAATTTCGAATTTTACATAATTTTGCATTTTGAAGGCAAATTAGATTTAACAGCTTTGCATGTTTATATTTTTAATATTCTAGTCCATTTCTAGATTTTATTTTTATTTTTCTAACCCTTCTCTTTTGTAGATTGTTTTAAACTTTGGCGATTAAATAAAAAATAAAAAAATTGAAGACAATAAAACCATGTAAACACAATTTCAGAACCAAATGCATAATACCAAAGAACGCAATAGAAGCTTAAGCCAAAGGAAATGGTACAATTACCAAAGACACATCACAATCCAAAAATACTAAATACTCCTGAGTACTGAAGCATTCTAAAATAAATCTTGCAGGATTTAATTGGGAAAATGAAGCATCTTATGAAGTGTTATTCAGATAGATGGAGTTTATCTTTCAATGATGTGCAATTAGTAAAATAATTAACTTAAAAAAATTGTTTCACAACTCAAAGAAATGGCCCTTGAAACATACAATAGCATAAAGAAGCAGGTCCCTAAATTGTGTAATAGCATTCAAGCCATATCTGAAGCTACCATCAAGAAAGATATGAAACATTTGGGATGTAATTAAAGACCCTACAGATAAAATATTTTCCTCCATCAGAAATAAACTCGAATAAGCATCTAGACAACTGTTAACACTTAGGCAATTAGAAAATTTTGACACATTGGTAAAAGAGTAGAATACTTGATCACCAAGCAAATAATACTCAGGTATGTAGAAGAATTAAAATACCAAAAATAAATACATGTGTGTGAATAATGAGCTTAAACATTTCATTTGAAATAATTTCAACCCCAAACCTAGGTGTTTTAGGTGAGTTGGAGAGGAGAGAACAATCCTCCAAGGGAGGTCCCAGGTTTGAATCTCCATCTTAACAAAAAGTCGAATTAGGTACCCAAAATCCAATTGATAATGTTGGTGAAGGTAGGGCTGGACGTGACTCCTAAGTGAAAATTTTATAATTTCAAAGTTTTAGTTATAGTTAGTAGGGCTAGGCACGACTCCCGGGTGACTTTGACGATGTAGAACCCCTTGGTCATGGTCTCTCAGACTAAGGCAGCCCCGTAAGAGGTCTTTCGCTTAAAAAAAAAACAATTTCGATCCCATTTCAAAGCCATTTTGATTTTATAAATGTTTTTGTTATATGATAGTTTTATAATTTTGGATTTTACATAATTTTATATTTTGAAGGTAAATCATATTTCAAGGCTTTGCATGTTTATATTTTCAACATTCTTGTCCATTTCCAGATTTTATTTTTATTTTTCTAACCCTTCTCTTTTGCAAATTATTTTAAAACTTTGGCGATTAAAATAAAAATAAAACAAAAAATTAAAAAGCTAAAAATAAATACATGGGTGTGAAGAATGAGCTTCAATATTTCATTTGAAAGAATTTCGATCTCATTCTGAAGTCATTTTGAATTTAAAAAAAGTATTTAAAGTTGTTATATGAGAGTTTTTTAATTTTAGATTTTATTTTATTTTGTATTTCGAAGGCAAGTAAGATTTCAAGGCTTTGCATGTTTATATTTTCAGCATTCTAGTCCATTTCCAGATTTTAATTTTAATTTTCTAACCCTTCTCTTTTGCAGATTATTTTAAAACTTCGACAATAAAAATAAAAATAAAAATTTCGATTCCATTCCAATGCCATTTCGAATTTATAAAATTATTTAAAGTTGTTATATGAGAATTTTATAATTTTGAATTTTACTTAATTTTTTTGTCTAACATATGTCTTCTTGTTTACTATTTTTCTTACTTTATTTTCTCTTGAGCTACATTAGGCACTTCCGTTGCTTTGTATATGTCCTACTTTACAATCCTATTGACCTCTTTTGGTCACCGATGGACATTAATACAAAATTCAAATTCAAATTTTGAAGGTAAATCAAATTTCAAGGCTTTGCATGTTTATATTTTTTATATTTTCAATATTCTTGTCCATTTTCAGATTTTATTTTTATTTTTCTAACCCCTCTTTTGTAGATTATTTTAAAACTTCTACGATTAAAATAAAAATTAAAATACAAAAAATAAATACAATGATGTCAAGAATGAGCTTCAATATTTCATTTGAAATAATTTTGATCCCATTGTGAAGATATTTTGAATTTATAAGAATTATTTAAAGTTGTTATATAAGAGTTTTATTATTTCAGATTCTACATAATTTCATATTTTGAAGGTAAATCAGATTTCAAGACTTTGAATATTTATATTTTCAATATTTTGGTCCATTTCCATATTTTATTTTTATTTTTCTAACCCTTCTCTTTTGTAGATTATTTCAAAACTTTGGCAATTAAAAAAAAATAAAAAAAATTAAAATGCCAAAAATAAATACATGGGTGTGAAGAATGAGCTTCAATATTTCATTTAAAACAATTTTGATCCCATTTCGAAGCTATTTCAAATTTATAAAAAAATATTTAAAGTTGATGTTAAATGAGAGTTTTATAATTTTGAATTTTACATAATTTTGCATTTTGAAGGTAAATCATATTTCAAGGCTTTGCACGTTTATATTTTTAGCATTCTAGTCCATTTCCAAATTTTATTTTTATTTTTCTAACCCTTTTCTTTTATAGATTGTTTTAAAACTTTGGCAATTAAAATAAAAATAAAAAAAATAAAAATACCAAAAATAATTACATGGGTGTGAAGAATGAGATTCAATTTTTCATTCGAAATAATTTCAAACCCAAACCCAGGTGTTTTGGATGAGTTGGAGAGGAGAGGGTACTCCTCCATGGGAGGTCCTAGGTTCGAATCTCCACCATAACAAAAAGTTGAATTAGGTACCCAAAAAATCTAACTGATAATGTTGTTGTGGGCAGGGCCAACTATGACTCCTAGGTGAAAGTTTTATAATTTTAGAGTTTTAGTTATAGTTAGCAGGACCAGGTGCGACTCCCGGGTGACTTTGACGGTGTAGAACCCCATAGTCGTGGTCTCTCAGACCAAGGCAACCTCGTAAGAGGTATTTCGCTTAAAAAAATAATTTCGATCCCATTCCAAAGCCATTTTGAATTTATAAAAATTATTTATTGCTTTTGTTATATGAGAGTTTTATAATTTCAGATTTTACATAATTTTGCATTTCAAAGGTAAATCAGATTTCAAGGTTGTCCATTTCTAGATTTTATTTTTATTTTCTAACCCTTCTCTTTTGTAGATTATTTTAAAACTTCGACGATTAAAATAAAAATTTTAATTTAAATAAAATACCAAAAATAAATACACATGTGTGAAAAATGAGCTTCAATATTTCATTCAAAATCATTTTGATCCCATTTTAAAGCTATTTCAAATTTATAAAAATTATTTAAATTTTTTGTTATATAAAAGTTTTATAATTTCAAGTTTTACATAATTTTACATTTCAAAGGCAAGTAAGATTTCAAGGCTTTGCATGTTTATATTTTTAGCATTCTGATATTTTTTCAGATTTTATTTTTAATTTTCTAACCCTTCTCTTTTGCAGATTATTTTAAAACTTTAACGATTAAAACAAAAAATTAGAATGACAAAAATAAATGTATGATTGTGAAGAATGAGCTTCAATATTCCATTCGAAATAATTTTGATCCCATTCTGAAGCCATTTCAAATTTATAAGAATGATTTAAAGTTGTTATATAAGAGTTTTATAATTTCAGATTCTACATAATTTCACATTTTGAAGGTAAATCAGATTTCAAGGCTTTGCATTTTTATATTTTCAACATTTTGATCTATTTTCATTTTTTATTTTTATTTGTCTAACAGTTTTATTTTGTAGATTATTTTAAAACTTTGGCAATTAAAAAAAAAATAAAAATGCCAAAAATAAATACATAGGTGTGAAGAATGAGCTTCAATATTTCATTTGAAACAATTTCGATCCCATTCCAAAGCCATTTTAAATTTATAAAAAATTATTTAAAGTTGATGTTATATGAGAGTTTTATAATTTGAAATTTTACATAATTTCACATTTCAAAGGTAAATCAAATTTCAAGGCTTTGCATGTTTATATTTTTAGCATTTTAGTCCATTTTCAAATTTTATTTTTATTTTTTTAACCTTTCTTTTTTGTAGATTATTTTAAAACTTTGGCAATTAATATTAAAAAAAAAAAAAATACCAAAAATAAATATATGGGTGTGAAGAATGAGCTTCAATATTTCATTCGAAACAATTTCAAACCCAAACCTAGGTGTTTAGGTAAGTTGGAGAGGAGAGAGAAATCCTCTAAGGGAGGTCCCAAGTTTGAATCTCCATCCCAACAAAAAATTGAATTGGGTACCCAAAATCCAATTGATAATGTTGGTGCGGGCAAGGCCGAACATGACTCTTAGGTGAAAGTTTTATAATTTTGGAGTTTTAGTTATAGTTAGAAGGGCTAGACATGACTCCTAATAGAACCCCCTAGTCGTGGTCTCTCAGAACAAGGCAGACCCGTAAGAGGTCTTTCACTTACAAAAAAATAATTTCAATCCCATTCCAAAGCCATTTTGAATTTATAAAAATTATTTAATGTTGTTGTTATATGAGAGTTTTATAATTTTACATTTCGAAGGTAAATCAAATTTCAAGGCTTTGCATGTTTATATTTTTAGCATTCTTGTCCATTTTTAAATTTTATTTTTATTTTTCTAACCCTTCTTTTTTGTAGATTATTTAAAAAATAAATAAAATTCCAAAAATAAATACATGGGTGTGAAGAATGAGCTTCAATATTTCATTCAAAATAATTTTGATCCCATTCTAAAGCCATTTGGAATTTATAAAAAAAATTTAAAGTTGTTATATGAGAGTTTTATAATTTTAGATTTTACATAATTTTGCATTTTGAAGGTAAGTAAGATTTCAAGGCTTTGCATATTTATATTTTTAGCATTCTGGTCCATTTCCAGATTTTATTTTTATTTTTCTAACCCTTCTCTTTTTGCAGATTATTTTAAAACTTCGACGATTAAAATAAAAATTTAAAAAATAACATGCCAAAAAATAAATGCATGGGTGTGAAGAATGAGCTTCAATCTTTTATTTGAAACAATTTCAATCTTTTATTTATGGATGTATCAAAAATGTAACTTCCAAATATCTAATTTTATTAGATATGAACAATGTAATCTCTTTGAAGTTTTATGTTCATAAAAACAAGTTGTTTACATGATCTAATATGTTACTTGAATTCTCAAGTGGATGCTTTGTTTATAAATATCTAAATTAGATATTTACATTCTATAAGTAAAAATGCGGAAACATAGGATGGACATAAACATATAAAAAAATATATAAATAAGATATATAAAGAGTAGTAGTCAATGAGATATAGTGGTACACAACAATATGCCTATGCAAATCTGTTAGATGATTCTCTTAATAAAACATATGTGGTATGGTTAGTTGGTTAAGCATTGCACCTAAAAATATTATCTCATTGGAAAATAATGAGTAGTCAAAAGGCACATGCTTAAGGTTAGGTTGAAAGACACCTATGATTGGAACTAGTTTAACATGGAGTTAAGCAACAAGGGAAATGTACGTTCTAGTTGAAACAAGCTAGAAAATTCTCGTTGATCATTATGGGACATTAGCCACTCCCATGCACATGGATAAACTCTGATCAAGTTCATTTCTATGTGGTGCATAGTATTGGAAACTCATGGGACTACTTGCTCAATGGAAAACTATATAAAAAGACTCATATGTATGTAAGTTTTAAAAAAAATTGATGGATGTGATGGTTAGTTTTGGTTGGATAATTTGGGATTATTATAGTTGGTATCAAAGCTTGGTTATATAGGCATAAAACTCTAAATTTGATGACTCTAAAGGAAATACAAGCAAGGAAAGAGGAAAGGTACATATGTGAAAAGTGTCCAAGTCTTGCCCTCCATGTTGAACCATTGGTGAATCAGATTGAAAGAGGTAGACGAACCCTCCACTTTTGTGGGTTTTAAGCGATGTACTTGATGCTCTTTTGGGGATCGTAATTTCCATTTGAAGCTCCAAGTCAAGACTCTTCCTTATTTAGTCATTGTGTTTGCACTCAACTGAAGTCATCATATAGAAAGGAGAAAAAAATAAATATTTTAGCAAATTTAGTAGAACCATAAAAAACTTTAGTTATATGAGAGTAGGTGCAAAGTTAGTAAAAGCCTTCGGTATAATATTGTGAACTAACACATTTCTTTAACCAGGTAATATGCCACCAAAAATTAGTATTGAAGCAAAGATGCCTCTTCGAAGAACTTGGTTAGCTAGTATTGATAATTTTGGAGAGGGTCATGTGGGAGAGAGTTCAGGAAACCTTGAGGAGATAGAGAATCTCATAATTTTGGTTCAAAATATGCAAGGTAAGATGTCAACCTATAGAGAGCAGTTGACACAACAAAATAATTTATTGGAAGCTCTTAGGGAGGAAATTCGGTGAAATAACAATAGGGTACTCGAAGCTCTTGCTGAAGCAATTATAGAAGAACCAAATGACCCTGATCAGGCAGTTAAAGCTCATATTAATACTGAAGTAGAGAAATACTTGAAGCATATTAAGGTTAGAAATTTTTCAAGAAATGAAAGTGGGGATTCTACCGAGTCATGGCTAAATGAACTGGCAATTTACTTCTTTATGAGAAATTACTCCTCAACCACAAAGATAGTCTTTGTCATAGGTCTTTTGACAGATGATGGGTTGGAATGGTGGGAAACTTACTGTAATGATAGAAAGATAAACATAATTCATTGTGAGTGGGACGTGTCTAAAAAGACATTTAGAAAGAGATTCCTTATTGAGCAATACTATACCAGGAAGCTAGATGAGTTTACTCAGCTAAAGCAAATGGAGCAGTCAATGGATGTATACTATAGGAATTTCACTAGACTTCTTAAGTACATTATGACTTATGAAAATGATGATAAAATGAAGGTGCATCAATTCCTTTCAAGGTTAGATCATCAACTCAGGATCTCTGCCAACATGTTCAAACCCACCAATTTAGAAGTTACATATGATCTAGCTTGTCAAGCAGAGTATAATCACAAAAATAGCAACAATCCTATCTAAGGACCCAAGAAGAACTACCAAAATCCACAAAAGAGAAAGTGGAATAATTAGCCAACTCAAAATAATAAATATGGGTTTAAGTTTGGTAAGAGAAATGATAGGATCGACAAAAATATTTAAGAAGTTTCAGTCTAAGGAAAGGAAAAATCAGTTCAAGGTTCGACTCAAAATTTGAAGGTTGGGTGCTATGAGTGTGGGGGTCCTCACTATGAAAGAAATTGTCCACGTCGTATAGGAGATAACTAGAAGACAAGTAATAAAGAATAAAATATTTATGCTGCTACTGGAAATCAGAATCTTGATGGACAAGCGACCCCTAAGCTTTTATAGGGTAAGGTTTTTGAAAAAAATGTTAGAGTTTTGATAGAAAATGGTGCTACTGATAGTTTTATCTCTAGTAGCTTGGTTAGGGACATGCTAGAGAATCCAAAGGCTTTGGTAAAAGGATGAAAAGTCAAGTATGGGTTTGGACAGACCTACTACGTAGACCAATATTACCCCTTGGTAGAAATCTTTCTACCCACAAATTCTATTACTTGGCAACTCTATGTAGCTCCATTACATGCCTTTGACATAATTTTAGGGTTTGATTGGTTGAAGGACCATAAGACCTTGATTAAATTTTAGGAGAGATGGGTCAAATTCACTGATGAAAACAAGAAGAGGATTAGGTTGTATAGTGAGCAAGGGATGTTTGAATCTATATTAATCTCTACTATGCAACTTAAGAAGGTGATTAGTAAAAAGGGATGGTATATGTGGTCAATATGAAGGAGGTTAAGGATGATAAAAAGAGGAAATATTTGAGAAATTTCCCATCCTTCAAGAATTCAAGGATGTATTTACATCTAAAATACTAAAAATATCCCCTAAGTGAGAATTTGATTTTACTATCGATGTACAAAACTTATACATAGAGCACCATATAGGATGAACTCTATAGAGATGTAAGATATGAAAGTGCAACTACAAGAGTTTTTGGATAAAGGGATAATTAAGTCGAGTGTGTCTCCTTGGGGTGCACCAATTTTGCTTATCAAGAAGAAGGATAGATCCTTGATATTATGCATCGATTATAGGATGTTGAATAAAGCAATAGTTAAAAATAGATATCCTTTACCACGGATAGAGGATTTGTTTGATCAACTGAAAGGGGCTACTATTTTCTCAAAGATAGACTTAAAGTATGGTTACCATCAGTTGATAATCAAAGAAGAGGATACACATAAGACATCATTCAAAACTCGATACAGAAACTATGAGTTCAAAGTTTTACCGTTTGTGTTAACAAATGCACCTGCAACCTTCATGAACTTAATAAATAGTGTGTTTAGAAAGTAGTTGGACAAGTTTGTCTTGGTATTTTTAGATGTTTTCTTGATCTATTCTTGTAGCAAGGAGGAGCATGACAAACATCTGAGGATAGTACTAAGGGTGTTGAGGTAAAACTAGTTATATGGAATTTTTTCAAAATGCGAATTCTATGTGTCACAAGTACATTACTTGGGACATGTCATCTCTACAGATGGAATTGCATTTGATCCTAAGAAGATAGAAGCTATTTTAGATTGGTCAACCCCTACAAATGTAACAAATGTTCAAATATTTATGGGTCTATCTAGGTATTATAGGAGTCTTGTGAAATATTATGCCAAAATAGCTTGTCCTATAACCAACTTCAAAGAAAAGGGAAGTTGTTCAAATGGACGGACAAATGTGAAACTGTGTTCCAGATACTAAAACAAATATTGACTATCGTTCTCATGTTAAGGATTCTAGATCCTCAAGGTGACTTTTAAGTCTATACCGATGCTTCCTTAGAAGGTTTGGGAGGTGTTTTGTCATAAGATGGAGTAGTGGTGGCTTATGAGTCCAGGAAACTAAAGAAGCATGAAGTATACTATGTCGCACATGACTTAGAATTGGTCGTAGTCATGCATGCCTTGAAAATTTGGTGACATTACTTGTTAGGAAGACCATTTTAACTAAGAACAAATCACCAAAGTTTGAAGTATATCTTCACTCAACCATTGCTAAATGCACATCAAAGGAGGTGGATCAAATTTTTAGAGTATGACTTTGGGATAGAATACACAAAGGGAGAATAAGGTGGTAAATGACGGATCCGATGTACATTGAGGTCAAGCCAGTGAATATTACTAAGTTTCGCACTAAAAAAATGAGGAAACAAAACCTGGATTAATGTAAGGTCCAATGGGATCTTTATTCTAAGAAAAATGCCACCTAGGAAAAGGTGGAAGATATTAAAAAATGTTTTTTGTACTTATTTGAGGACACTATGTAGTGCCTGATTTTGGTTAAGACTTTGGTTTAGCATGATGGATACTTATGCAAACTAAGTAGACTGATATATTTTATTATGATCCTTGATATTCATAAATATCAAGAGGAAGAGGTTTGAAATATTTCTCAGATCAATGGATGGCGGGATCAGGAGCAGAAATAGGAGTGGGAGCAGAAACGGGAGCGAGATCAAGTTTGAATGCAGGCGCAGGATCTAGGGTGGGCGCAGAATCGAGATCAGGATTGGGTGCGTTGGGGCCTAGGCTTGGACCCGTAGGGCCCTCGATGGGACCAAAGGAGGGTTCAGAGGCTAAGCAGACTAGCAGTCAGGGCGGGGACAACATATTGGGTCCAAGACCTTCTTCCAACCTTGACACAATTGTAGGCATAGGGAAAAAGCCTCCATATCCTGGGTAGGGTTCTACCCTAAGAGGACCCAAACCCTCCTACCAACAGATCTTGGCTGGCGCCAAGGCCCAGCCTCAGGCCCTAGGCATAGGAATTTCCATCGAGGGTACCCACATTTCCATTCAAGAGGGGGTATACTCATCCTTTATCTCTGGATCCTCTGCCTCCCTAGTTGGGAAGTTCTTGGGAGGGCGACTGGACATGGAAATCATCCACAGATGGGCGGCTTCCAAGTGGAAATTTTTTGGACATATTCAGTTGGTGGCCCTTACCAAGGGCTTTTTCATTATCTAACTAAACAACAGCGATGACGCTAAAAAGATCCTGTCTGGCAGGCCCTGGTTCCTGGGATGCAAAATCCTCTTCCTCAGGTGATATGGAGCTGACATCCATCCCAGCACCCAAAGTATCAACTTCACCCCGATATGGGTTTAGCTTCTCGAGCTTCCCTTTCACTTGTGGTACAAATACGTACTAAGGCTCATTTCTCAATTATTTGATGAGTTGGTGGCCTTCAATCCTACTACCAAGGCAGGCTCTCGAATGGTCCATGCCAGATTTTGCATCAATGCAAATCTAGAATTTGAACTCCCCTCTTTTGTGTCCATCTCCTCTAGGTCCTTCTAGCACCAAACCCTGATTTACAAAAAAAACTTGCTTTCTACCCTCTCTACTGCACTCAGGGGCACCTTTCCTACCAATGCCTCATCTCCAAGAAGGTTGATGCCTCTCTCCCCGCTAAACCCCCTTCTCAACCAAGAAGGGCCCCTTCCTGCGGGCCCCCCCATGACGACCGTAGATCCTAGGATTGGAACAATAAGGAGGCTCCCCCTTCTATCCCAAAGGAATCCCAGGTGGGCCCTTACCTGATGGATGACCCTCCCCAGGTTCACCCTTCCCCAGAACCTCTCCCTGGTTGTCCTCCTAGGGCCCCGATCCCAAGCTCCCCCCCTCGCCCGATGTGGATCCCTCCCCCCCTCCTTGTAGGACCTCACTTGCACCCCCTCTCATCCCTGTGAGCTTCTTGGGCTCTCTCCCTCACTGGTTCCCACCTTCCCTTCGTCCTCCCTATATGCTAGAGTTTCCTTCTCCCCCCCTCCTTGCTATCCCCCTATCGACCCCCTCTCGCCCCTCCCGGTGTTCCCTGCCTCCATCCCCACCTTAGAGTGCAGCTCTGAGAGGTTTTACGATGAGGTGGAGGGCAGTTCTCAGTATGGGCCTGATGAAATCAGCCCCAAGATGACCCAAAGTAGGATGTTTTCCATAGACTTTGACAGTAAACTCAAGAGAGGTCGCCCCACCCTGGGCGATCAACGATCGAGGATCACTGAAGATGACATAGCCAATGGCTCATAGGCAACCCTCTCTGACATCGCCATGAGCTTATCCAAAGCAGACGCCCTATGATCCAAACTCCCCACTCAACTCGGAAATGGGGGCAAGTGACTCCCCAAGGGTGTCAAATGAAGCTCATCACCTGGAATGTCAGGGGGCTCAATGGTGCCCCCAAAAAAAGGATCCTCGGCCAACTTCGCAAGGATCATCGCCCATCCTTCCTCCTCCTCCAAGAGACCAAAATAGATGAAGTGACCGCTCAAAGGGTCGCCCAAGCTATTTGGTGAAATTGTGAGTCACTATCTACCCCTGCGACTGGCATAGATGGAGGCCTGTTGTGCATGTGGGATCCTTGGTCTTTTGAGGGGAGGCTCATTTCATCTTCCTCTAGAATAATCAAAATTCTGGTCCATTGTGTGAATTCTAGGCGTTCGTGGATCTTGTCTAATGTCTACACTCCCAACAACTCGGTTGAGAAAGCTACCTTGTGGAAGGAAATCAGCTCGATGAGGGAGGCCTTTGCCCCCCTTCCCTGGATCCTAGTAGGGGACTTCAATAGCCCCATTTTCCTTTCTGACAAAATCAGGTGTCCAACGACTTCGTACAAAAGCATGGAAGACTTTAGGGCCTTCACCGACCTCAATGAGCTCATGGACGTCAACCTAAAAGGAGCCAAGTTCACCTGGTCAAATAGAAGAGTGGGAGCAAGCCATATCTAGGTCAGGCTGGATAGAGTGTTTCTTTCCAAGGAAGACATTCCCCTATTTGTTGATGCAACCTTACTGGCTCTCCCCAAAATTGGGTTTGACCACAGCCCCCTCCTCCTCAAAATCGACCATCGCTCTTCTCTCAAGCAGCCCTTCCGGTTCGAGTCCATGTGGCTGCACCACCCCAACTTCAAGGCCCAGGTTGGTTGCTGTTCGACTCCCCCAGTCCTTGGGTGCCCTTCTGAGAAATTCTACCACAAACTGAGACATCTCAAAGAACATCTCAAGGTATGGAATAGAGAGGTGTTTGGCAACATCTTCGAAAATAAAGCAACAATTAAGAAAAAGCTCGAAGACCTTGAGCTTAGGTTCTAGGAAGGCTTCCAAGATTCGGGGATCAGGGAAGAGGAACGTTTAGCCCTCAGTGAGTACCACAACATCATGGTCAGGGAAGAAACATTCTAGAGGCAGAATTTGAGAGTCCTATGGCTCCAAGATGGTGATCTTAATACCAAGTTTTTTCACACGTCGACCCTCAAAAATAGGGGCTCTAATAGAATTTTTGAGTTGGTGGGCAGTGATGGTAGAATAATCAAGGATGAAGAAGACATTCGGACTAAAGCCATCAACTTCTTCTAGGAGCTCCTTGGCGATAATTCCTAGATGTCCCAAAAAGCGACAGACTCCCTGCTGGAGCATATCCCAACTTTCATCTCGACCCTGGCGAACGAGATGCTCCTGTAGCCCCCGTCTGACTTCGAAATCCATGCTGCTACGTTTTCCATGAAGTTCAAGGCGGCCCTAGGCCCGAACGGGTTTCCCTCCCAATTCTTCCAATCCTTTTGGGACCTCATTGGCCAAGAAGTGTGTGCAGCCATCTGGGACCTCTAGTCCGCCAGCTCCATCCCTAGAGGTATAAACTCCACCTTCATTACTCTGATCGCTAAGTCTCAAGCAGCCATATCCCTCTCTGAATTTTGCCCCATTAGCAAGTGTAATGTCTTATACAAAATCCTGACCAAATCCATGGTCTCTTGCCTTAAGGATATCCTTCTCCTGATCATTTCCCCCTACCAGGGGAGCTTGATCAAAGGCAGACTTACCAAAGACAGAGTTATCATCATGCACAAGGCCATCCACTCGGCCCTCCTATCTAAAAAGGCATCATTTCTACTCAAACTAGATATGAACAAGGACTTCGATAGAGTTGACTGGGATTTTCTTTCCAAGGTCCTTCTCAAGTTCGGGTTCCACCCCTCCTGGTTTAGCCTCATCAAAAACTGTGTTTCCTCCCCTTGGTTCTCTATCTTCATTAACGGATCCCCCGTTGGGTTCTTCCCCAGTTCCAGAGGCCTTCACTAAGGTGACCCCTGTCCTTGATCCTCTTCATCATCCTGGCTGAGGCCCTAGGATGCACCATTTCAAGTGCTATCTCTCGTAGACTTATCTCAGGCATCAGGCCTACATCGGGTCTACCCCCTATGTCCCATCAGAAGTTCGTGGATGACACCATCCTTGCTACTTCAGTTTTGATCCCTCAAGCCAATACCATCAAGCACATCTTGAACCTGTATGAGGAGGTGACCGAGCAGAAAATCAACCTCCAAAAAACTAAAATTTTCTTTATCCATACCCCCTCGGCTAGGTAAATCAGAATTGGGTGGATTCTTGGTTGTACCCCTGATTCCCTCCCCTCCTCTTACCTCGGGCTTCCCCTGTTTACAGTGGCTTCCTCCAAGAACCTTTGGAGTGGGATGATTGATTGGATCTAGAGGAATCTGACCTCCTAGAAAGGCCACCTCCTCTCACAAGAAGGTAGAGCCACCCTCCTCTCGATGGTTCTTCAAAGCATTCCGATCTACTTCATGTCGGTCTTCAAAATCCCGGCCTCCATTGCAGCACACATCAAAAAACTCTAGAAATACTTTATGTGGTCGGGAAGCGAAGATAAGAAGAGGATTCCCCTAGTTTCTTGGCCCCTGGTCTGTCGCCCCAAAGGTAAGGGAGGGATCGGGCTCAGGCGGGTGACCCCCATGAATAAGGCCCTCTTGTCCAAGCACGCCTAGAAGGTGTTCACCAATGCACCTGATGAATGGGTCAGTATCGTGCGTAGGAAATACATCCACCATCACCCCTTCCTCAGTGACTCCTAGCCTAGATATGAATCAGCCTTCTAGAAATCCCTAATATCCACTAAAGACATCATTCAGAAGGGGAACAGATGGATCCTCGGGGACGAAACCAAGATCAACTTTTGGGAAGACAGGTGGATCCAAGATGAGGCCCTAATTGTTGAAAGTGACCTCCTTGTCCTCAAATTGGGCCTGGTGGTCAGAGGGTCCAAAATGTCAGATTATATCACCCAAAACCAAGGACAGGTAACATGGAAGCCCATCCTGAATCCCAGGAACCCACTTCAATCCTCCAGGCTCCAACGTCTCCTCGAGGTGACATTTATCCCGTCTTCTGAAGGGAATGACAGATGCGTCTGGCACGACATACCCAGTGGCATCTTCTCTATCAAATCTACCTACAACTTCCAAAGAGTCCCTAATGAGGCCTCATTCCTAGTCAAACATGTATGGGCTAAGAAGCTGATACCCAAAATTAGCCACTTCATTTGGGCGGTCATCCAAAATAAGATTCTGACTATCGAGAACCTGATCAGAAGGGGCTTTTAGATCTCGAACAGATGCTTCCTTTGTTATGCTACATGGGAGTCTACTAATCACCTCTTCCTCAGATTCCCCTTCTCTTTTGAAGCCTTGGGTCTCATCCTATTCTAATTTTCTATCCAGTGGGTGGCCCCTAATTCCATCTCTGACCTCTTGTCTTAGTGGCCCAATCCCTTCACCCACCCCTTCATCCGCTTCCTATGGGGCTCCTACCTCCCTCATCTTCTCTGGAAACTCTAGCTTGAGTGCAACAGCAGAGCCTTCTCCTCATCGGACCGCTCCCCCTAGTGAGTGGCGACCAAGGCAGTTGCGTTTGCCCTTGAGAACTCCCGCTCCCTCCCCTTGAGCGAGGCACCCCGAAGGTTGGTCGAGTCCACCCTCCTCTCCTCCCTTAGAGTCCAGCTTCCCCCCCTCGGCCCCACTCTCGCCCCCTCCCATTTTTTGATGACAAGGTGGACTGCCCCCCTCCCGGATGGGTTAAACTTAACTTCGATGGAGCTTCTAAAGGAAACCTCAGCCCCTCTGGAGTGGGTGGGGTCATCCAAGACAGTCATGGGTCCCTGATATTGGCATACGTCAAAACAATTGGTATTCAGACCAACAACTTTTCCAAAGCAGTAGCTCTCCTCTACGGCCTAATAGCCCTCAAGGAGACCTCCCCAAAATTCATCATCGAGGGCGATTCTCTAGTCATCATCAAGGCCGCTCACAGCTTGGAAAATAGCTCATGACGTATCCACAACACCATTCGAGAAGTTCTAACCATCCTCCAAGGATCCACTCATCACTTCTTTCATAATGTGTACAGAGAAGATAACAGGGCAACTGATTTCATGGCCAATCAAGCCACCACAATGAAATATCTCACTACCTAGACCATGAATTTCCCTGATGCTCTGGTCCAATTAGCGTCTCAAGACAATTCAAGCCCTGATGAGAGTATAGGCACTTAGATCACCCCAAGTCGAGGCCATGAAGGTGTGACGTCATGCCCTCTCCATGTGGATAGGGGATACTCCTTCCCGCTTCACCTTGATGATTGGCCCCAGTGACCCTCCCACTCAAGGGCTGTCCAATCCGATCAAGCACCATCACGTCTCGCCAAGTGCTCCCTACTTCAGAGGCCATATCAAATTTTTGGCTTCTCCTGATCTAGATAACCGTAGCCTCACTGGAAAACCTAGTAAGCCCAAGTTGGAGTGCGCGACTTCTCAATCCGAGTTTCTCGCCTCGGGTGTCGCTCTGACAAATATTCATGCTGAGTCAGACCGCACACGCATTTCTCCTGAGAGATTTCCCCAAACTACTTCCTCGTCAATATTGTGCCAATTGGAGCGCTGTTGTTGGCTCCCCTTCCCTACCCCACGTGGCTATTGCCAGCCTCGCCCCCTCAAATCCTCCCAGCTCATGTCGTCCCCTACCCTAAGTGCTCCATCCTAACACCTGCGACCCTTCTCCTCCTTGGCGCCTCCCTACAAGCTTTTAACCCAGCCATGTTCAGAGGTCACTCGCATTCCTATGTGTTTTTCCCTTCCCCTGTCCCCACGAGTCTCCCCTCTCAGTCCAAACCGACTCTGGTTCCCCTGCCCCTGGCATTTTTGTTTACCTTCCATGGCTGCCAAAGTAATTTTCCTTGAGCTCTCCACTCTCGACCTGAGCGAGTCTGCCAGGATCTTTTATGATGCTAAGAACTACACTCCCTTCTTCAGTAAGTTCGCAGGGGTAGACGAAGAAATCACGCAGGGATTTCTGGATTCTTGAAACGACAGGGAGGTCAAAGTGAAAGGGTTTCACTTCAAGGTGTCAAAGGATTTTTTGACTGAAGTGACGGGCCTGCACTGCAAGGAGAAAGGAAGATTTGTTTGATGAGACAAGCACAATTGGGAGGAGGATCTCTCTCGGTTCCCAGAATAGCAATGGGACAAGGCCAACCTCTTTTGAGATGACCTCCCAGCCCCCTTTGACAAGGCCATCATCCCAGTGATGCAATATATAACTTGCGACGACCTAGATCAACGCCTCTATAGCTTTCACCTCAGTTTCTATAATCACCTTTGTGGAGCCACGTTGGTAAGCACCCCCTAGTTTCTCTTTTATTCCCTATGACTCACCATTGACCGGGCCCACAAGAATAATTCTTGACCCTCCCATCAAGGGCTCACGACTATTATGTATAGACATGCCCTAGCAAACCAGACCCAGCTACATCACATCCCTCCCCTGTCCTCCGTTACCCACTAAAAATTTTGGCTCCCCTGTTGCTTCCCCTACAACATCCAAATCTAAGGAGACCACATCCCTTGACGCCTACCCTTCCTCAAAACTATGCAGACCCACCTGGAAACATAGAACTGCGGCTCAGGCCCCAGGCGGGGTCCCTACTCCTGGAACAAGTTTGATCCGCAAGGGTCCAGCCCTTGACAACAACAGGGTTGTTGACAGCTCCAAGAAGGCCAAGGTGGAGGCCCTAGAAGCCACCGAAGTTAGCTCTGACTTCGGAAGTAAGTTGTAGAACTTTTTGACCAGAGCCCTCCTAGACATCATGATCAGATTCCTGATCGCTTTTGCAAAAGCGACTTCCATAGTGGCCAATGCCCTGTCTGAACTCCATCGAAGGTTGGGCGACGACCCTGACAGGGAGGGGGACTAATCTGCCAGGTCGGGGCCCCCGTTTAGGTTAGGCCCAGCTGTAGGGCAATCTAGAGCAGTGGCAGCCAATAATTTTTTGGGTTAACTACTAGGCAATTTTGAGGTTTCTCCCTATTTGGTGGCCTTAGGCCAAATTTTGTCTTGCTGGAAACATCGTTGGATGGACTATTTGTAGGCACCGGGGCCCCTGGGCCCCGACTTGGTCCCCAAGGGCATAGCCCCGGTCTACTCTAACATTAGAATATAGCTATGGCTACTTATGTACCTAAGGTTTTAGGACCCTTTAAAAAAAAACCACTGTAAATATTATTGTTATTTATCAAAACAAAAGAATTTGATGATCCTTGATGAAGTAATGATCATTATTATATAAAACTAAAACATGATTATGTAGCATAAGTGCTTTATATTTTTTAATATGGTACTATTGATGTTTATTTACTACTTTTCAGGTCCAGATATTCTCGTTAGATGAAAGAGGTTGTTCTTCTCATTTGAAAGAAGAAGTTTCTCAACCACGAGGAACAGGGAACTAGAAAAAGAGAAAGGATGACAAAGACAATCCAAAGGGTAAAAAAATAGAGAAATTTTCCCTCACATATCCATGACTGCACTATTGGACCGTGATGTCCTAGACTAGTCTCCTAGTGGGATGGTGATAGTTGACTATCTTAAAAAAATGCCAACCACGGGAAAAACAATAGTGTGGAAATGGGGTTTGCATGATCAGATTGCATAATAGATTGTATGATTTGAATATTGTTACAAAATATTAGCTCAATGCTTGATTTGTTCTTTGTGATGAAGGGAAATGCATTTGACTAACCTTGAGAATGAAACATAGGGGACTGTGTTTAGCCTATGGAGGGAAGTATGTAACATCCCAATTTTTACCCTACTTTGTGTTTGCATTATATAGCTTAAGGTTTGATTTCATAGAGGTGATTATGAAATAGAAATGGTTAAGTATGCTTTGCTAAATTAGGAGAATTTGTTGCTAAACATGAATTGTTAGTGGCATTTAAGGCATTTACTTGGAATATTTCTTTGTCTCCTTAGTTAGTTGGAAAATTAATTGTTAAGATTGGTTTATTTGGTTAACCAAGGTTTTTAACTTGTGTTAAGCTTGATTAGTGGACACCATTGAAGAAACATTAAATCTAGTGCTATTTTTTCCCTAGATTAGTTACAAGTTAATTATGATAGTTATAGTTAGTAGGGCCAGGCATGAATCCCGAGTGAATTTGATGGTGTAGAACCCCCTGGTCATGGTCTCTCAAACCAAGGCAACCTCGTAAGAGGTCTTTCACTTAAAAAAAACAATTTTGATACCATTCCAAAGCCATTTTGAATTTATAAAAATTATTTAATGTTGTTATATGAGAGTTTTATAATTTTAAATTTTACATAATTTCACATTTCGAAGGTAAATCAAATTTCAAGGCTTTGCATGTTTATATTTTTAGCATTCTTGTCCATTTACAGATTTTATTTTTATTTTTCTAAGCCTTCTCTTTTGTAGATTATTTTAAAACTTCAGCGATTAAAAAAAAAATACCAAAAATATATACATGGGAAAATCCTCCTTTTTCAATACTGATCCTCTTATACAGGCCAAAATTGCCCAGATTCTTCAGTTTCAGATTGAAGCTCTTCCTTTAACTTATTTGGGAATTCCTCTTTTTGTGGGTCATCTACCTCGAGGTATCTGGAATAATATTTTGGATAAATTCAGGGCTAAAGTATCTTATTGGACTGTTAAATGGCTTTATTTTGTTGGTAGAGTGTTACTTCTTAAGTCGGTGATTCAAGCTTCATATATTTATTGGTGCATGATTCAGGTTGCTCTTGCTAGTTTTATTCATAAGTTTGAATCTATGTCAAGAATGTTTTTATGGGTTAGAAATTTGGAGTCTTTAAAATAGAGTTTGTTAAGTGGAAGACTATATGCAAACCAAAACAGGAAGGTGGATTGGGTCTTCGGTTGACTTCTTTTTCTGGTCAGGCATTTATGACTAAGTTTTATTGTAGATGGTGCATTTTTTAAGACCACTCTTGGGCTAAAATTATTTCCTTTAAGTATATTAATGGGGTTGCAGACTCTGAGATACCTAGATACAGTTTGTCTGGTAAAGGTTTTTTTATATGGAACACCCTTAAGAAGGGGGCGTCTCTTGTTAAGCAAGGTTTGTTCTGGATTTGTCTCAAAGGCTCGAAGGCTCTTTTCTAGCATGATTCTTGGGATGGTTTCCCTAAAATTTTATCTATGTTTCCTCATATTCAGGAGCTATGTAATTATTTCTTGGTTGCTGGTTGGTACAGGGTGATGGATTATAAAGTTGCCAAAATAGTTGGACATGTGGAGGTAGTTCAGTGGAAATATCCTAAATATTAGCCGACAGGTGGTTCTATTCAGGATAGAGAAGAGTTGGCTTGTATTTTGGCTACTAGGGAGTTCTCTTATTTATAGGATGATGATGTCTTGGCTTGGGGTTCGGATACTAGAGGAGTTTTCTTGGTGGCTTCTAGTTACCATGTTTTCGATAAACAACATTTTGGGGATGAGGAGGTTCCTTGGTAGAAATAGGTTTGGAATAAGTTTTCTTAGCCCATATGCAATTTATATTTGTGGTTGGCTACTCGAAATAGATGTCCTGCCTAGGATAATCTCCAAAAGAGAGGTTTTCAAGGCCCTTCATTTTGTTTCCTTTGTGAGAATAGTGACAAATCTATAGGGCATTTGCTCTTACAATGTTCATTTGCATGAGAAATTTGGCATATTTGGTGGAGGGTGTGGAAATAGTCTTGTTATCATACCTATTCTCTTGTTGAGTTCTGGAAGAGTTTAGGAAGACCTCCTGCTAAGGCTTTCTTTCTTCAAGTTACGTGGAGTATTGGGCCCTCATGTATTATATGGCAGATTTGGCTTGAAAGAAATCGAAGAATTTTTCAAAGTAGAAAGTTAATTGTTTATCAAACTTGGTAGAGGATTATTGGTATGATCCAAGAAATTATTTCTTTTAAATGTCAAATCAATCTTCGTTTGGAGCAATATGAGATTATGATGATGTAGGATCTAGGTTTAGTGGAGAATGATCCTCGTCCTTTTGTATTAATCAAGAGGAGAAGCCTTAATAAAAAAGTACAGAGAGATGGAAAATGGCATCCTCCATCTTAGGGGGTGTTTAAGATTAATACTAATGGTTCTTCCAAATGGAATCCTTGGAATGCATGTATTGGTGGTGTTGGGAGAGATATAATTGGTGCAACTCTTTTCATTTTTTCTTGTTATAAGAAAAAACAGACTAATGGTTATATGGAGGCCCTTGCTATTTGTTTTGCTTTGAAAAAAAGTTATGCTTTGGGATGGCGAAAGATAATCTATGAGTCGGACTCTCAGATTATTATTAATTTATTGAAGACTCATAATCTTTCTAATGTTCATTGGCAACTAGTAATAGTAGCTCGATAGATCTTTCAAATCTATCGACATCTAGAGTTTATTCATTTGTTCATATTCCCAGGGAATGAAATGGTGTGGCTGATTGCTTGGAAAAATAAGCTTCTGAGTTTTAGTAAGACTAGAATGTTAGGGAATGGGATCAGCTTCCATTGGATTGTTCTCGACATCCTGCTAATCTACTCACTGTGGATATTCCTGCTTGAGGCTGTTATTTGTTGGATATATTTTAGTTAGGTGCTAGATGGTAAGGGTTATTGTTATGGGATTTTAAGTTTCTTGTAAAGCTTATTGATTCAATACATTTTTACCATTTATATAAAAAAAATTACATAGATGTGAAGAATGAGCTTCAATATTTCATTCAAAACAATTTTGATCTCATTCCGAAGCCATTTCAAATTTATAAAAATTATTTAAAGTTGTTATATGAGAGTTTTATAATTTTAGATTTTATATAATTTTACATTTCGAATGCAACTAAGATTTCAAGGCTTTGCATGTTTATATTTTTAGCATTCTGGTCTATTTCCAGATTTTATTTTCATTTTTCTAACCCTTCTTTTTTGCAGATTATTTTAAAATTTTGACGATTAAAATAAAAAAAAATAAATAAAATAAAATGCCAAAAATAAATGCATGGGTGTGAAGAATGAGCTTCAATCATTCATTTGAAACAATTTATATCCCATTCCAAAGCCATTTTGAATTTATAAAATTATTTAAAGTTGTCATATGAGAGTTTTATAATTTCAAATTTTACATAATTTTGCATTTTGAAGGTAAATCAGATTTCAAGGCTTTGCATGCTTATATTTTATATATTTTTAGGATTTTTGTCCTTTTCCAAATTTTATTTTTATTTTTTTAACCCCTCTTTTGTAGATTATTTTAAAACTTCTACGATTAAAATAAAAATTAAAATGCAAAAAATAAATACATTGGTGTGAAGAATGAGCTTCAATATTTCATTTGAAACAATTTCGATCTCATTCGAAGCCATTTCGAATTTATAAGAATTATTTAATGTTATTGTTATATAAGAGTTCTATAATTTTGGATTCTACATAATTTCACTTTTTGAAGGTAAATCATATTTCAAGGCTTTGCATGTTTATATTTTTAGCATTCTAGTCCATTTCTAGATTTTATTTTTATTTTTCTAACCATTCTCTTTTGTAGATTATTTTAAAACTTCGGTAATTAAAAAAAAATAAAAATAAATAAATGCATGAGTGTGAAGAATGAGCTTCAATATTCCATTTGAAATAATTTCAATTTCATTCCAAAGCTATTTCAAATTTATAAAAAATTATTTAAAGTTGTTATATGAGAGTTTTATAATTTTAGATTTTACATAATTTCATATTTCGAAGGCAAATCAAATTTCAAGGCTTTGCATGTTTATATTTTTAGCATTCTAGTCTAATTCCAGAATTTTTTTTTTTCCAACCCTTATTTTTTGTAGATTGTTTTAAAGCTTTGGCGATTAAAATAAATATAAATAAAATACTAAAAATAAATACATGGGTGTGAAGAATGAGCTTCAATATTTCATTCAAAACAATTTCAACCCCAAACCTAGGTATTTTAGGTGAGTTGGAGAGGAGAGGGCAATCCTCCAAGGGAGGTCCTAGGTTCGAATATCCACCTAACAAAAAGTTGAATTGGGTACCCAAAATCCAATTGATAATATTGGTGTAGGCGAGATCGGGCGTGACTCTCAGGTGAAATTTTTATAATTTTGGAATTTTAGTTATAGTTAGCAGGGCCAGGTGCGACTCCCAGGTGACTTTGACGGTGTAGAACCCCTTGGTCATGGTCTCTCAGACAAAGGCAGCCCCGTAAGAGATATTTTGCTTAAAAAATTAAGGCAGCCATTTTGAATTTAAAAAAATTATTTAAAGTTATTGGTATATGAGAGTTTTACAATTTCAGATTTTACGTAATTTTGCATTTCGAAGGCAAGTAATATTTCAAGGCTTGCATGTTTATATTTTCAACATTCTAGTCCATTTTTAGATTTTATTTTTGATTTTCTAATCCTTCTCTTTTGTAGATTATTTTAAAACTTTGATGATTAAATTAAAAATAAAAAAAATTAAAATGCCAAAAATAAATACATGGGTGTGAAGAATGAGCTTCAATATTTCATTCAAAACAATTTTGATCACATTCAGAAGCCATTTGGAATTTATAAAAATTATTTAAAGCTGTTATATGAGAATTTTATAATTTTAGATTTTACATAATTTCACATTTCGAAGGCAAGTAAGATTTCAAGGCTTTGCATGTTTATATTTTCAGCATTCTGGTCCATTTCTAGATTTTATTTTTATTTTTCTAACCCTTCTCTTTTGCATATTATTTTAAAACTTTGACGATTAAAAAAAATGGCAAAAAAGAAATGCATAGGTATGAATAATGAGCTTGAATATTTCATTCGAAACAATTTCAATCCCATTCGAAAGCCATTTTAAATTTATAAAATTATTTAAAGTTGTTATATGAGAGTTTTATAATTTCAGATTTTATATAATTTTATATTTTGAAGGTAAATCAGATTTCAAGGCTTTGCATATTTATATTTCTTATATTTTTAGCATTCTTATTCATTTATAGATTTTATTTTTATTTTTATAACCTCTCTTTTGCAGATTATTTTAAAAATTTTGTGATTAAAAAAATAAAAATAATAAAATAATAAAATGTAAAAAATAAATACATTGGTGTGAAGAATGAGCTTCAATACTTTATTCGAAACAATTTTGACCCCATTCTGAAGCCATTTCGAATTTATAAGAATTATTTAAAGTTGTTATATAAGAGTTTTATAATTTTGGATTCTACATAATTTCACTTTTTGAAGGTAAATCAGATTTCAAGGCTTTGCATATTTATATTTTCAGTATTCTGGTCCATTTCCATATTTTATTTTTATTTTTCTAACTCTTCTCTTTTGTAGATTATTTTAAAACTTTGACAATTAAAATAAAAATTAAAAAAAATAAAATGCCAAAAATAAATATATGGGTGTGAAGAATGAAGTTCAATATTTCATTCGAAACAATTCGATTCCATTCTGAATCTATTTCAAATTTATAAATTTTTTATTTAAAATTGATGTTATATGAGAGTATTATAATTTTGAATTTTACATAATTTTGCATTTCGAAGGTAAATCAGATTTCAAGGCTTTGTATGTTTATATTTTTAGCATTCCAGTCCATTTTCAAATTTTATTTTTATTTTTCTAGCCCTTCTCTTTTTTTGATCGTTTTAAAACTTTTGTGATTAAAATAATAAAAAAAATAAAATTAAAATACCAAAAATAAATACATGGGTGTGAAGAATGAACTTCAATATTTCATTCGAAATAATTTCAACCTCAGAGCCAGGTGTTTTAGGTGAGTTGGAGAGGAGAGGGTAATCCTCCAAGGGAGGTCCTAGGTTCGAATCTCGACCCTAAAAAAAAGTTGAATTGGGTACCAAAAATCCAATTGATAATGTTGGTGTGGGCAGGGTCGGGCGTGAATCCCAAGTGAAAGTTTTATAATTTCAAAGTTTTAGTTATAGTTAGCAGGGCCAGGCGTGACTCCCGGTTGACTTTGACGATGTAGAACCCCTTGGTCGTGGTCTCTCAAACCAAGGCAACCCTGTAAGAGGTCTTTCGATTAAAAAAAAAAAACAATTTCAATCCCATTCCAAAACCATTTTGAATTTATAAAAATTATTTAATGTTGTTATATGAGAGTTTTATAATTTTGGATTTTACATAATTTCGTATTTCGAAGGTAAATCATATTTCAAGGCTTTGCATGTTTATATTTTTAGCATTCTTGTCCATTTCCAATTTTTTTATTTTTTTAACCCTTCTCTTTTGCATATTATTTTAAAATTTTGATTATTAAAATAAAAATAAAAATAATTAAAATGCCAAAAATAAATGCATGGGTGTGAAGAATGAACTTCAATATTTCATTCAAAATAATTTTGATCACATTCCAAAGCCGTTTCAAATTTATAAAATTATTTAAATTTCTTGTTATATGAGAGTTTTATAATTTCAAATTTTACATAATTTTGCATTTTGAAGGTAAATAATATTTTAAGGCTTTGTTAGAATAAGTAATTATTCTCTTAAGTTCTACTAGGATAGACTTATTTGATTTTCCACTCCTTCATGAGTCAGGTGAACTCTCAGTTATAGTCTAGATCAGATTTGATGAGTTGTTCTAATCCAACGACTCTCTATGATCAACTTTGTTATTTATACAAAGTTGATCCATGGAATAATCAATCAGTTTTATTTTGTTTCTTCAAATCTTGTAATGTTTTGTAGTTCTACTCTTGGGAATTCTAATAGACTTTGCATGTTTATATTTTTTATATTTTTAGCATTCTTGTCTATTTCTAGATTTTATTTTTATTTTTCTAACCCCTCTTTTGTAGATTATTTTAAAACTTTTGCAATTAAAAAAAAATAAAAAATAAAATAAAAATGCAAAAAAATAAATACATTGGTGTGAAGAATGAGCTTCAATATTTCATTTGAAATAATTTCTATCCCATTATGAAGCCATTTCAAATTTATAAGAATTATTTAAAGTTGTTATATAAGAGTTTTATAATTTTAGATTCTACATAATTTCATATTTTGAAGGTAAATCAAATTTCAAGGCTTTGCATATTTATTTTTTCAGTATTTGGGTCCATTTTCATAATTTATTTTTATTTTTTTAATCCTTCTCTTTTGTAGATTATTTTAAAACTTCGGCAATTAAAATAAAAATTAAAAAATTAAAATACCAAAAATAAATACATGGGTGTGAATAATGAGCTTCAATATTTCATTCGAAACAATTTTGATCTCATTTCGAAGCCATTTTGAATTTATAAAAAAATATTTAAAGTTGATTTTATATGAGAGTTTTTTTATTTCAAATTTTACATAATTTTGCATTTCGAAGATAAATGAAATATCAAGGCTTTGCATGTTTATATTTTTAGTATTCTAGTCCATTTTTAGATTTTATTTTTATTTTTCTAACCCTTCTATTTTGTAAATTGTTATAAAACTTTGGCGATTAAACTAAAAATTAAAAAAAATTAAAATACCAAAAATAAATACATGGGTGTGAAGAATGAGCTTCAATATTTCATTCAAAACAATTTCAACCCTAAATCTAGGTGTTTTAGGTGAGTTGGAGAGGAGAGGGCAATACTCCAAGGGAGGTCCCAGGTTTGAATCTCCACCCTAACAAAAAGTTGAATTGGGTACCCAAAATCCAATTGATAATGTTGGTGCAGGCAGGGTCGGGTGTGACTCCTAGGTGAAAGTATTATAATTTTAGAGTTTTAGTTATAGTTAGCAGGGCCAGGTGCGACTCCCAGGTGACTTTGACGGTGTAGAACCCCCTGGTCATGGTCTCTCAGACCAAGGCAGCCCCGTAAGAGATCTTTCGCTTAAAAAAATAATTTTGATCCTATTCCAAAGCCATTTTGAATTGATAAAAATTATTTAATGTTGTTGTTATATGATAGTTTTATAATTTCAAATTTTACATAATTTTATATTTTGAAGGTAAATCAGATTTGAAGGCTTTGCATTTTTATATTTTCATCATTCTTGTCCATTTCTAGATTTTATTTTTATTTTTTTAATCCTTCTCTTTTGAGGATTATTTTAAAAATTTGACGATTAAAATTAAAAATTAAAATGCCAAAAATAAATACATGGGTGTGAAGAATGAGCTTCAATTTTTCATTCGAAACAATTTCAATCCCATTTCAAAGCCATTTCGAATTTATAAAAATTATTTAAAGTTATTGTTATATGAGAGTTTTATAATTTCAGATTTTACATTATTTTGTATTTCGAGGGCAAGTAAGATTTCAAGGCTTTGCATGTTTATATTTTTAGTATTCTGGTCCATTTTTAGATTTTATTTTTAATTTTCTAACCCTTCTCTTTTACGGATCATTTTAAAATTTTGATGATTAAAATAAAAATAAAAAAAATTAAAATGCCAAAAATAAGTGCATGGGTGTGAAGAATGAGTTTGAATCTTTCATTCGAAACAATTTCGATCCCATTCCAAAGCCATTTTGAATTTATAAAATTATTTAAAGAGTTTATATTTTTTATAATTTTAGATTTTATATAATTTCACATTTTGAAGGTAAATCAGATTTCAAGGCTTTGCATGTTTATATTTTTTTTATTTTCAACATTCTTGTTCATTTCCAGATTTTATTTTTATTTTTCTAACCCCTCTTTTGCATATTATTTTAAAACTTTTGGGATTAAAATAAAAATTAAAAAATATAAAATGCAAAAAATAAATACATTGGTGTGAAGAATGAACTTCAATATTTCATTCAAAACAATTTTGATCCCATTTTGAAGCTGTTTCAAATTTATAAGAATTATTTAAAGTTATTGTTATATAAGAGTTTTATAATTTCAAATTCTTCCTAATTTTGCATTTTGAAGGTAAATCAGATTTCGAGGCTTTGCATATTTATATTTTTATCATTCTGGTCTATTTTCATATTTTATTTTTATTTTTCTAATCCTTCTTTTTTGTAGATTATTTTAAAACTTCGGCAATTAAAATAAAAATTAAAAAAAATTAAAATACCAAAAATAAATACATGGGTGTGAAGAATGAGCTTCAATATTTCATTCGAAACACTTTCAACCCTAAACCTAGGTGTTTTAGGTGAGTTGGAGAGGAGAGGGTAATCCTCCAAGGGATGTCCTAGGTTCGAATCTACACCCTAACAAAAAGTTGAATTGGGTACCCAAAATCCAATTGATAATGTTGGTGTGGGCAGGGCCAGGTGTGACTCCTAGGTGAAATTTTTATAATTTTAGAGTTTTAGTTATGGTTAGCAGGGCCAAACTTGATTCTTGGGTGACTCTGACGATGTAGAACCCCCTGGTTGTGGTCTCTCATACCAAGCAGCCCCGTAAGAGATCTTTTGCTTAAAAAAACAATTTCAATCCCATTCCAAAGCCATTTTTAATTTATAAAAATTATTTAATGTTGTCGTTATATGAGAGTTTTAAAATTTTGGATTTTATATAATTTTATATTTTAAAGGTAAATCAAATTTCAAGGCTTTGCATGTTTTATATTTTTATCATTCTTGTCCATTTCCAGATTTTATTTTTATTTTTCTAACCCTTCTCTTTTGCATATTATTTTAAAACTTCGACAATTAAAATCAAAATAAAAAAATTAAAATGCCAAAAATAAATACACGGGTGTGAAGAATGAGCTTCAATATTTCATCTGAAACAATTTTGATCCCATTCCGAAGCCATTTCAAATTTATAAAACTCATTTAAAAATTTTATATGAGAGTTTTATAATTTTATATTTTATATAATTTTACATTTCGAAGGCAAGTAAGATTTCAAGGCTTTGCATGTTTATATTTTCAGCATTCTAGTTCATTTCCAGATTTTATTTTTAATTCTCTTACCCTTCTCTTTTGCAGATTATTTTAAAACTTCGATGATTAAAATAAAAATAAAAAAATTAGAATGACAAAAATAAATGCATGGATGTGAAGAATGAGCTTCAATATTTCATTTGAAATAATTTTGATCCCATTCCAAAACCATTTTGAATTTATGAAATTATTTAAAGTTTCTATTATATGAAAGTTTTATAATTTTAGATTTTACATAATTTCACATTTTGAAAGTAAATCGAATTTCAAGGCTTTGCATGTTTATATTTTTTATATATTCAACATTCTTGTCCATTTCTAGATTTTATTTTTATTTTTCTAACCCCTCTTTTACAGATTATTTTAAAACTTCTACGATTAAAATAAAAATTAAAGAAATTAAAAAACAATAAATAAATACATTGGTGTGAAGAATGAGCTTCAATATTTCATTCGAAATAATTATGATCCCATTCTAAAGAGATTTCGAATTTATAAAAATTATTTAAAGTTGTTGTTATATAAGAGTTTTATAATTTTAGATTCTACATAATTTCACATTTTGAAGATAAATCAGATTTCAAGGCTTTGCATTTTTATATTTTCAACAATTTGGTTTTCTTTCATATTTTATTTTTATTTTTCTAACCCTTCTCTTTTGTAGATTATTTTAAAACTTCGACAATTTAAATTGAAATTAAAAATAAAAAATAAATGCCAAAAGTAAATACAGGGGTGTGAAGAATGAGCTTCAATATTTCATTCAAAATAATTTTGATCTCATTCGGAAGCCATTTTAAATTTATAAAAAATTATTTAAAGTTGATGTTATATGAAAGTTTTAAAATTTCAAATTTTACATAATTTCGCATTTTGAAGACAAATAAAATTTCAAGGCTTTGCATGTTTATATTTTTAGCATTCTAGTTTATTTCCATATTTTATTTTTATTTTTCTAACCCTTCTATTTTGTAGATTATTTTAAAACTTTGGCAATTAAATAAATATTAAATAAATAAATTAAATACCAAAAATAAATATATGGGTGTGAAGAATGATCTTCAATATTTCATTCGAAACAATTTCAATCTCAAACCTAGGTGTTTTAGGTGAGTTGGAGAGAAGAGGGCAATCCTCCAAGGGAGGTCCCAGGTTTGAATCTCCACCTTAACAAAAAGTTGAATTGGGTACCCAAAATCCAATTGATAATGTGGGTGCGGGCAGGGCCGAGCGTGACTCCTGGGTGAGAGTTTTATAATTTTAGAGTTTTAGTTATAGTTAGTAGGGCTAAGCGTGACTTCCAGGTGACTTTGACGATGTAGAACCCCCTGGTCATGGTCCCTATTTATAGTAAGATGTTACCCCTAAGTTACCTAGGGTGAGAAACAATTACTCTTAGTAATAGCAAATATATATATTTTTTAAGCAAAAAACCCCTTGCGGGGCCGCCTTGGTCTGAGAGACCACGAACAGGGGGTTCTACATTGTCAAAGTCACCCGAGAGTCACACCCGGCCCTGCTCGTACCAACATTATCAATTGGATTTGGGGTACCCAATTCAGCTTTTTGGTAGGGTGGAGATTTGAACCTGGGACCTCCCTTGGAGGATTGCCCTCTCCTTTCATATTTTACATACCCATTATTATTCCTTTAGTAGACCTAGAAGGATTCCAAAATGATTTAGTGTGCCACTACATTCTAAAATATCACTTTCTAGAAGATTTGCCTTGGGATCCATGCATTCAAATTTATCCCTATGGACATCTGAGTGGTTCATTCCAATTGGTGAGGAAATCACTTACTTTTATAGGTGGATTGATAAATTTTACTAAGAGAATAACTCCCTAGAGCTAATCAAAATATTTTATTAGTGAATTGCTCCTTGGAGCCAACTGGCATATTTTGCAAGCGAATTGACATCTACTTCATAGCCAAATTTTAAGAGTGTTTGGAGGTGTTTGTTGTGTAATTTCTCTATTTCATGCTCCTTTAAAATTTATAAATCCTAAGGTAGTCCCATATTTATGGAAAATTCATAGGGCACCAAACTTGATTGGTGTAAGATCCCAAATCCTATATTTATCCTTGGGCATGGAGTCTACAAAATTTGGACCTCAATGACAAAACTATCAACATTTTAGCTCTCATTGTTTAGTCTTCTATGAGATCAATCCCAAAAACTTTTTCCATTCTGTATAACTTAGAAATTAGATTGAGGCTAGGTAGTTGATTTCCATAATTAGGTCTTCAAAAGAATTTTCTAAAAGCTTATTCTATTTTCCAACTAGCTCCTATAGCTTGATATACATTGGCTCAAATTTCTCATAGGTTTTAGTTACATCCCCTTGGTAGAATTGGTTTTTATTCTCCTTGAATATAGCATTATCGATTTGAAAAGTCTTTGTACTGCTTGAATTTGAAAGCATAGATTTGGTTGATTAATCTAATGAAGTATTAATATGACTAGTAATATTAATACTTGAAATATTAATATCAATGATAATAATTAATATTAACAATTGATATCAATTATCTTATTGTTAAAGGTAATAATATTTTTGAATAAGCATAATGAGTTGCTAAGGTTTGGTAAGCCTTTTCTAAATTATAATTATAACATTAATTATTGGAACCTTAATTCAAAAGAATTAAAAGGTGGTAATTTAGGAAACATAATCTTGAGAAGCGTTACCCTTTATATGTTACTCTTTTCATGAAAGAGGGCCACGCTAAATATTATTTGTAGGTCTGCTTGGATGAGTTTTTGAGGGGATTTTATTTGGTAGCATTTGAGACTGAAGGAGAGGAGCACTCAAGCATGAATCCAAGAGCAGGAGTCTTTGGAAATAGCATTGGAAAGGTAACTAAACTCCAATTTATTGGATGATTGTACTATTGAATGTAATCACTTTTTGGATTTATGTTTGGTTTTAGCTCTAAGTGGTTAGCTTTTGTTAAAACCAACTCTATGATCTTGCTTATTTTTACCTTGCTCTTGATCATTGAGTTTTCTACATTAGAGTGTTTTTTTTGCATGTTTATCTATGTACCTCTAGTTGAGTTTTTTCGTACGTTTGATGCTTAATATTTTGGTTTCTTGTTGTGAGAGCACCCTATAGAACCCATCTGAGGCACTTTGTGAGGATCTTGTTTTTATCGTGGAAGGTAGACGTAGGATTCTGAGCACCTTGAGTTGTTATTTACCTATTTTATATATACTAGTTATGTTGTGTGCATGGGTGTTGAGTCTTTAGGCATCCACCCAAGCTAGTTTTATTTTAATAGAGCTTTGGTTCCTTGCATTCTCAAGACTAGTTTGGACCTTGGTGTATCTCGTCTAGATTGTTGTGCTATCTCTAGTATGGAGGTGAAGGTGGATCCTTTGAGCTAGTAAATTTTAGTCTATAGATGTTTTATGTTTCAGAGTAGTGGTCAATTTAAGCTCTATGGTGGTTCATTTTTAAGTGTTTGAGCTTTTTGGTGTTTAATATTCTCTTTTGTATGTTCAACTTTATATCTTGATAAGCATAGAGAAGAAATATAATGTTTTGATTAACAGTTTCTTGAGTAGAGATTTCATTACTTCTTTGAAATGGAGAAGTAATATATTTATTTAAGAACTCTCAATCAGTTTAAACATTGAGTTTTGACTTTTAAAGGTAACACTAGGATGTTCCTTTAATGATGTTATAATAATGCGGTCCTTTTTATTTTTATGATTGGTATCCTAGAATAGATTGCGTATTTAATTTCTTTCTCTTTTGTATAAGTTTTCGATGCTTAGGTATGATTTTGGAAAAGAAATATTATTAAGTTATAAGGAATTTAAGTATTTTTTTGTAAGAAAGGAATTAGTTGAATATTATTTATAATGGTCACTTGGACTTTTATTATTTAATAAAAATAGTTGGAAAATAAAAAATAGAGCTTGATTATGTTTGATGTTCTTTTATTTTCAAAGGAAAGGATAGAGACTTTTTATGTAATGATGTCCTTTTTAATTGCAAAAGAAAATATGGGCTATTTATGTTGGTGATCTTCCAAAGAAAATAATAGTGCTTTATTATGTTAAGGAAAGTTAACGATCTTCAATTTTATTGATTGTTTGATAATTGGGTTAAGGAAACCATTATATTTATTTTTCAAAATCAAAACTCTTTTCTTTCTTTACTAAGATAAGAAACCATTATAGAGATAAGTATGGGATTCTTTCCTTAATTTTTTGAAATATATTTTGCATGGTTGCTTGCATTTATACACAAAGCATGTTAAGTTGCATTTCATAAAGAGTTGTCCTGATCTCCCAATTTTCTTAAAGTTCATGGGATTTTTCTTTCATGAAGAGGATTGTGAAAAGAAGGTGGTGCAAAGGCCACTTGGGTGGACTTGCTCTAATGTATTTGGGAATGAAAATTTGTTATGTAAAATAAAGCTTGGTTATGTAACACTTGGTTATTTTTATTCCTGAATTGATAAGGCTTGGAATTATTTATGTAAATGTATGGAATGCTTGGTTTTTGAGCGAATAAACAAAAGATAAATTATATGTTAGTAACTTAGTATTATGATCTATTTTTAAGCTTGTTTTTCTAGCTTTAATTAAATAGATGTTTTATGCTAGAATTATGTTTGGATGTTAGCATTATGATTAGTTTAATCATGATTTAAATTAGAGAGATGTTTATTTCATGCTAGCATTATGTTGGAATTTCTACTTTATTTAAGTATTGGGTTGAAAATTTTCTATTTAAATCCAAGATCTAGTATTGTGTTATAACTAAGCATGGAATTTTTGTTATACCACTTTAATTCTTTTCAAGAAAGAGTTGTTATATTATTTTTATGTAATTCTTGGATTTGGTGGAGGTTCTTGGGTATGGATGTAGAATCTTATTAGGACCCTTGAGTCAAATAGTCAACCTAATATTAGGAGGAGTGTGTAGGGATGCAATAACATAATATTTGTGAGTCCTATAAGGAGTTACAATGATGCAATAGTCATGCACTCACAAATGTAGGAGTTATGGTGATGCAATAGTTATATTCTCGTGATTGGTACACCTTGAATGGTGATATTTAGATGACCATGTTCATTTTTAGGTGAGTGGTAATGACCTTAATTATCTCACAAAGGTGTGGTAACTAAGCACCAAGGCTTACACTTGAATAACCTATATGGATAAACTTATGGAAGAATAGGGAATATAATGTTAGACATTTTGAGTCCTCTAAGTCAAAATTGTCATTGATGTCACCTGATAGAGTTATCACTCATCACAAAGAATTCGAAAAGAAATAAATTCATTCAAGGTTGTCACATTCATCCAAGAAAAAGCTTCATCAGTGCAAAAGTGAAAGGAAAAAGGCTCCATAATATTTTAATATTAATGGGAGCACAGGTTAAGCGATTGGTCCATAAAAACCCAATATGGGTTATTGCAAAAGTTAAAAAGAAGGTTTAATAATTATTTAAATTCACAAGGAGTTTAAATTTTATAAATACTATTTTATTACGCCAAGGTTGTGCATTAAGGCAAGGCTTC
This sequence comes from Wollemia nobilis, assembly GCA_028583015.1. Lineage (NCBI taxonomy): Eukaryota > Viridiplantae > Streptophyta > Pinopsida > Araucariales > Araucariaceae > Wollemia > Wollemia nobilis. Next base: position 353,333 of record JAQPPZ010003581.1, read on the forward strand.
AAGGTTTATTTAATCTAAAACCTAAGGTTGGTTTGTTTTAATTTATAATTTTTTAATTTTAATTTTAATTTAAATATATTATAAATTAAAACCACACCAATGTAGAATTTATTTGAAGCATCAACGTGATTGCATAAGAAGACAAGGGCATTATATATAATGTCATCAAAGACATTAAATCACATACCCTTGCATTTTCATTGAGCGCATGCAAAAAGGCTTGTGATTCTTAAAGGCTTGACGATTTATGAAAAGTGGAAGTAAAGAACGTGCGGAGTTGTTGAGCACATAGGCCAGCATGGCTTAGTGGTGTGTTGGCTTGACAAGAGAGAGGAGGTCTCGCATTTGATTCGCTTAAGGTTTGCTTTCAAGGACAAAGCGCTCGAAGCACATTTTGATTATTTTAGAAAGTGCTAGTTTGTAAGGTATTTGATGTTGGTCATGCCTTTTTAGGTACGTGAGGACGCATGGCCCATCGGTGGATTGGCTGTGGCTAATGCATTGGGAAGGAGGACGTCAGGGGATCGAATCCCTCCAAGAGGTAAAGGTAAGTTATCTTTTTATGTTTTAATTTTTGTTAAATAGCCTTAAGGAGAAATAAGGGTTATGTTATGCCCTAGAAAATTGGGAAATTTTTGATGGTTTTATTTTTGGAAGGGTAGCATATTATATATCATTGGAAAGAAATTTTTAAGGGATATTTGATTAACTTGCTTAGAAGAAGAAATAAGGTGTGTGTAAAGAGATATTTCTAGTTTTGTAAAAGGCGTTTCAAAAGTGAGTTTTATTTATTATTTTTCAAAGGGGATTATTTCTTTCATGAGAGGACATGATGAATTTTATTGAGTAGGAGTAATAAGGTGTTATTGGGATATTATTTTTATTTTTGTAATATTACTAAATTCCTCTAACCTCCTTGTGGTTGATAAGAAAATATTTGAAAGTGTGTTGAGTTTGACATATTTTGTGGACAACTACTTGGCATAAAAAAGGTATGGGTAATATTCTCCATTGACTTGTTTGTGTGATTGATTTATGAAAATATCATTGGAGAGAAAAGGATTATGGTTTCCTTTTTGAAAGTGGTTGGCTTAATTCTTCAAGGTTTTTTGTATTAAGATTTGTGATTAAACCTTGTTTTATAAGCATTGTTGTTGAAGCCAATTGGTTATGTAAAAAACTTGAACTTGAGTTAGAAAATAACATGAGTATCATTGTTATGTGAGATTTGTGGTTGATAATTTTTGGAAATATTTTGAGTTGGTTGATACATGCTGGACTAGGGTTTGTGAGAAAGGGTTGTTCCTTGAGGTGATTGGTTGAGTAGATTTGATTGAGCCTAGTCAAGTGTTTGTATGAAGTGGTTGTTCAAGTTCCATGAAATAAACTTTTTTATATTTTGAGTTGATATTGGGATTTGAGTATAGAACATATTGAGTCTCTAACAACTCTCTTTATGCTTCTATGAGATTGATTTGAGTTGAGATTGAGCTTTTATAATAGAATATATTAAGTCTCTAACTATTATCTTTATGTTTTTATGAGATTGATTTGAGTTTAGATTGAGCTTTGAGAATAGAATATATTGAGTCTCTAACAATTCTCTTTATGCTTCTATGAGATTGATTTGAGTTGAGATTGAGATTTGAGAATAGAACATATTGAGTCTCTAACAATTCTCTTTATGCTTATATGATATTGAGTTGAGAAAGTGATTGAGCATTGAGTATAGGACATATTGAGTCTTTAACAATTCTCTTTATGATTCTATGAGATTAGACAAGTTATGTGTGAACTTGTTAAGTTTATTTAAGGCAAGTCTTTGAGAAGGCTTGTGGATTGATTTTATGTGAGATTTTGTGGAAGCTTACAATGCAGATTTGAGCAAGTCCTAGAGAGGACTTGTAGACACCAAAACAGCACCAATCCGATTATGTGACTGCAAACACTGATCGCTTTGACAAACACAGCCCCCAGGGCAGCCCTCAGAGGTTAAACAGTGGTCTTAACCACTTTCATAGCAATTTTGTAAGGTCAAGAAGCAATTTGGCACACTTGGACACTTTGCCCAGTATTCGTCTCACCCGGGGACGAATTCAAAATAGAATCCGTCCCACCCCGGGACGAATTCTGAATCCGTCCCTGGGTGGGACGAATTCTAAGCTTAACGGGCAAAAAAGACAAATGGTGCCAAGTGGCAGCCCAGAACAGTCAGTTAATGACTCCTGCCTTGCACGCGTGTGTAGGTGGACAGAGGGGCCGTTAGAAGACTGTCACAAAAGGCATTTATCAAAGCTCAAGTCAATGGAGGACTCCCCTCCCTCATGGGAAGACAAGACTGCCACATGGCGCCTATGACCAACACATGGCATTTGTGCTTCCCTCCCAAAAGAGACCCCATGGGTCTATAAAAGGTGGGACTTTTCTCACCCAAAATAGACAGGTTGAAGGAGTTTTCAAGCAACGAAGTGCTACCGAGTTGAAGACCCACTTGCATCCCTTTTGGTTCACCTTCCCACATCCACCAATCTCTTTTGCAAGGGAGGTTGTTGGGTGGCCTTTGGAAGCTCGAACCGGACCCAAATCCAACACATGGACACCTGAACCAACCAATTCGCCGACCCCCCAATCCTAAGAGGTTTTGGGCCCATCCCTAGTGGATTGGCTCCAAAATCAAGTGCCAACGGTGGGAGGCCCACTTGGGCACCCCCGCACCTCCCAAGTCCTATTTTTAGTTTTTGAGCATTTTAGATTACTTTTCAGATTGCATTTTGTGTTATTAGGTTTGATTAATCCATAGCTGCAATTTTGTAACTTTTGGTCAGATTCTAGTATGTTTTGTGTTGCTTTGTCGTTTCGCTGACTTGCAGGTGTCGAGGTCAAATTCCCGAGGGTGGAGGCCAAATTGGGAGAATCCGACCATCTGGGTCGTCCCAAAATGGCCCCAATTACATAACCCCCTATTTGCAGGCGTTTTGCGGGTCTCAAGATCTGACATTGGAGCAACAACAGGTCGGTTTCCCCAACACAGAAGAATTTGTCCCACCCAGGGACGAATTGCGGTCGAGATTCGTCCTGCCCGGGGACGAATTCCGGTTGAAGGTAGATTGGCCAGTTGTCTCGGTGGTGGTGGCCTTACGGTAACTTTTCTTATCTTCCGTCAAGTTTTGAAGCCATTTGGACTCACTTGTAATTCTTGTTTCAGGCAAATATTTACATGCATATTTCGTTAGTTTTAGAGAGCAAACGCTTTTCATTTGCGGCAGATGCTACTGACATCTTGGTTGTTTCTTTGTTCGTAGGAGAAGCAGCGGAGGTTAGGAACTCATCGACATCAGCGACGGCATCATCTTGGCCCGCCCATTGCAATCGTGGGCACGCGGAAGGAGGAAGACTAAATCGCACATTGTAACAATGACAAATTTAACGCTCCTAGCCCCTAAAAAGGGAGGAGACGTCTATGTAACCGAGGATAAGATATTTGAATAAAGAGGGCTGTGATTTCTTTACATCTTTTCTCTCCTTTCCAAATTGTCTCTTTCCTTTGTTTTGGTGCATAAGGTTAAAGCGTTATATTTCGTCTTACATTACATAAATTAGTGTTTCCTTTGCCCGGAATCTCGTGCTTTCAGTGGCGATCACGGTGGGACCTGTTCCCTGGTTTTTAAAATCATAGAAACTGATCAAAGTTTTGTGTTTGTGCTTGACAGGTACATTTTTTTTTGTTGCAAACTGCTATTCGTCTCTGACAGGGACGAATTCTTTTCGCAATTCGTCGACTCACGAGGACGAATTCAAATTCGTCTGCGGGAGGGACGAATTACGTTACGCAATTCGTCTCCCGAGAGGACGAATTCTCGTCTGCGGATTTTCGGAGCAGAAATTCGGAAGCAAGCTGGAGCGAGCGAGAGAAGAGGTAGGGATTTTTATCATCTCTGTTAAATTTTTTGTTTCGTTTCTGTTTCTTTAATTGTTTTCATTTAATCTGGCATTGCATTAGGAAAAGTCATGTATGCTAGTTTCATTTTTGTTGAATAAAACGAATCCCACACACATCACGAAACAATTTTAAACCAAGGAGCTGGTCGTAAGACCCCAACCCTTGATCAAGACCATTGGTGGATTTCATCACCACCTTGGCTTGATTTGCATCCATTTCCCGATTGTCAACTGTTGTTAGGCGTAAATCCTGACGAAGACAGACCGAGCGTAGGCGGGGTGATTCCCATGCGTGCGAGGATAAGTTTTCTATGGTAGGTGCCATTAACTAGACAATCCCCCTTTCATACCGCCTACGTACCACGTACCTTCTGCTCTCACGTACCTATAGTCTCCCTCTCGTAAGGGCGGGTATATAGAGAGGTTGGTATATCGGCTCTGGCTGGTATATTGAAGGGGCGACCTTTTTGGAGTTATAAGAGCCTACATGATGCATTTAAACGTTCTACAAAACCTACAAAAACAAAACAAAACACCAAAATGCACTAAACCAGTTTAGGGCACACCAATAATCCTTAAAAGAGATAATCACGGTTTTGTGAATGTGTGTGCTTAATTCTGCTCAGTGTAGACAAAAAAAAAAAAAATCATAAAAACGAGATAAAAACTTATTTAGATAGCATAGAAGCACCGCAATGGTGTACACCCGCAGTCAAGCCCAATCAAGGGCGGAAGCTCCGGAAGGTACACAAAAAGCAGGCACAAGTCGCCTTCACTTCAGTCCTGAGGATTTGGTCATACCGCCTTATAGGTCAAACCTACAAAAGAATCCAATTCAGAATCCTCGGTGGGGTATGCCTATTCAAAGCAGCCCCTTTCGGGAAGATGCCTTACATGTAGACCTTGACATAAATAGAGAATCACCTCTTGAAGTTAGGCATGAGTGGCCACCGCGCAATGAAGCGCTAGACAGGCACACCGTCCATTTGGAGGGGCAACGTGGATATGGCATCCCTTCTTTACCTCTCATCAGAACAGAGAGACCAAATCCAGAGCGTAGGGTTCCTCACACAGGGCGACCTAACTCCGCCTGCCCCTTACGCACCTATGAGAGAGAATATGAGGAAGATCATCGCATTCCTCAAGGACAACAACATACAACTCGGGAACCTTATGCTTCGCACCAGTCGGATATCATGATCACCCCTTGAGGCCAGAACCTCGAGCACATACCGCCTACCTCGACAGAGGGAAGTGACCCCTTGAGATTTTAGAGCATCAAAACCGAGGTAAACCCATAGGAGGAACATTTGAACCTTATGAACAAAATAGGGTAGATCAAATTGACCCGGTTGTCGCCAGATATACCACCCGTCAAGCCCAAATCATGCGGCTTAAACAAAGTCAGCAAGAGATAGAGTATCAATACCGCTTGGATAAAGAACGCATGCAACGCGAAGCGGATGAGTTACGCTATGAAATACACGAGAGGGGGCCAACCCATCGCATCCAAAGAGCTGAACAAGTATGAGAGGCGTAATCCGTTGGTGCGGGACAGGTCTCCACGACCTCGTCAAGCTCTGCCTCCAAGACCCCATAGATTCGAGAGGGAGGCAACTCCCCGAAACAATGATGGGTACCTTCAGCAAGAGCTTGATCAGGGTCACAGGTTTCGCCCAGAGACTCCTCAAGAATTTTATGAGGAGTATGAACCAGAAGAGGAATATATTGAAACTCCCCATCAAGGCGGGGAAGGATGCCATTCGGCCACCCCTCCATAGGCCTCCAGTTTACCGTAACTTGCAACAAGAGCGAACAAGAGAGGAAGAAATAAAATCTTTCGATGCATACCAAGCGCTATTGGAGCGTTTGGAGTCTGTGGAGACAAAAGCTGTTGGGCATCAAAAACCCACATTACGTCTACTCCGCAATAATCCGGTGCATCCCTCAGTGCCTACACCTCTTTACCCCGAACACTTCAAGTTGCCTCAATTGGCAGTTTTTAAAGGTGAAGAGGACGCACAAGAACACGTTACACGATTTCTAAGCCAATGCTTCGGCATCCAAGATAATGACGCATTATTGCTTAGAACATTCATAACCACATTCGTAGGCCCTACCTCGGATTGGTTCACACAACTGCCCAAACACAGCATAAGCGACTTAGATCGGCTAGTAGATGCGTTTCTTGAACGTTTCGCCTTCAACACAAGGAAGAAGGCATCACTTAGTGATCTTGCTAGCCTTAAACAATTTGAGGAGGAAACAATGGCAGCGTACGGGAACCGATGGAGAGCTTTGCTTTCTAAGTTACCCTACCGTCCTCCCATGTCGGACCTCACGCAAATGTTCGCAAAAAGTTGCTTAAAATCAATCTCCGGTCTATTGTTGCTGCGACAATACGACAACTTAGAAGAAGCTTTGGCGCAAGCCAGAGTCATAGAAGAGATTAAGATAGGCGAAGGCGCAATTGCCAAGCCTAAGAAGAAAGAGTGGAATAAAACCACTAAAAGTGGGACAACGCAACCACAACACGCTGCAGTCAACCAAGTTGCGATAAATGTTCCCGCGCCTATGCAAGAAACGCAGCCTCAAAAGGCTAACTACCGAGGCAGTGCCTCCTACTTACGAAAGAGATAACAGAAGACAGGAGCAGTATCAGCAGCGTCGCCCTAGGCGACAATTCACCCCATATGCGGAGTCTAGGGACTCCTTATTTGACCGCTTGTCGACGGCAAATTTAGTTACTACGCTAGAAATCCAAATTTTTGACCCTAACATTCCCAAGCCTAGGGGGTATAGGGAGGAATTGTATTGCGGATTCCATAGGCGCGAGAGGACATGACCTAAATGGGTGCTGGAAATTCAAAGAACTAGTCCGGGATTTGATCGACAACAGAACATTGGTCGTGGACAACCCCATCGCACCAAACAACCAACAAATAGGGGTATTCAAGGACCCCTTGCAGACAAAACCGCTCCAGATTAACGAGGTGCGACAAGATCTTCCCGTGCAAGGATTTGTGGGAATGATTAGCATTGTAACAAGGAACAGAAGATACCCAGCAGTTGCCCCGAGGTAGCTGCGAAGGAAGTTCCGTCGACATCGCAACCTCAACAACGCCCAACGCGAGTTACCTCCGCCTAGACCCGAGGTCACGATACGAACCAAACTCACGCAGAGTTTGCGGACCACGTCGGCTAGGCTGTCCATCTACGAGCTTATTCAACAATCAGCTCCCCATAGAGAAGCTCTTATGGACATTTTAAAAGCCATTGAAGTACAACCCCATGAAGCAAATTCTTTCAACGCCTTCGTGGGACATGTGAAACAATGTACGGAGCTTGTCATCACATTCAGAGAAGACGAGGTCAAAACGATATCAAATGACATGCCGGATCCACCCACGCACGTTATCGCGCGGGTCAACGGGATCCCGTACAAGAGAGTGCTGATAGATACTGGCTCGTCCAGTAACATTATAACCACTGCAGCGTTGAAACATTTAAAACTGCCGCCTCTCACATCACCGCTTCCACGTACACTCTGCGAGCTTTTAACGATGCAATTTGCTCGACAGTCGGCACGGTTGTTACTGCCTATACGGAGTAGGACAAAAGTCAATACCCACACTTGTGCCATGTCTTTGGAAGGCGAAATGGCTTATAATATCTTGCTAGGGCGGCCTTGGATCAGGGACATGAAGTGTGTCCCCTCGATCGCACACCAGTTCTTGAAGTATGCCTATGAAGGGCAAATACATGTAGTCCCAATGGACTTAGAGCCCTTCAAGTATTGCAATGCGGTACAATTCATACCTCAATCGACCCTCCCATCAACGCATTTGGATTTTCAATTAAATCCATCTAAACAGGGTCCGATACCGCAAGTACCACTGGTGGCCAACAAGGCAAAATCCCAACCAGGTGAGACTTCATCACCTACTCCTTCATCATCAACGCCACCTATCGTGGCCCAACAGAAGGACAAGGGAAAGCAAATCATGGAAGAGGTTAAGCCTCTAGAAGAGGGGTTGCCCACGATTTCAACGATATCAACAGAGGAAGCGCCCAACGCAACGAAAACCAAGATTCCTGAACCACCAAACATGGAATGGACTCAGGAAGGACTACCGTTTCCTCCCACCCAATCATCAACAATCACTGTTGAAATGGCCAGTACGGGCACTGGGGGAATATTTAGTGCAAAATGTTGTGGCAACCCCCACACTGGAGTCAGTACAAGACATGGGAAGACCTCGCCTTCCCATTGGAACAATCGTCCCTCTAGGCTACCCACCGAACCAGACGAATTTTGTGTATGGGGGCCTTGATCATGGTTATGAACCATGCGAACAAAAGGAAACAGATGAAGAGCCTTTTGTCGAAAACATCAATTATCTGTCGAACCCAGAATTTGCCCTAAAATATCTCGAACAATGCAATTGGCATGGGTATGGGCTAGGCAGATATGAGCAAGGGATGCGGATCCTTTGCCAACCAAGATATCAGATGCCATATGACAAGTCGGGGGTAGGGTTCAACCATCCCCTGCCATTAGACATCTTGGTTGAAAACATGCAAGGCCTAGAAATAGGCAACAAGGGGGGATTGGCACAAGACCCGTACGCCAATCCAAACACGAGAATACACATTAGGGGATTATCTCCCATGGTCTACAAACACCCACGGAAACAGCAATAATCCCTCTCCTTTGCTAGAGAGAGGTGAAAGTTCGGAGAGCAATCCTCAAAGAGAACATCAACGGCTTGCAGGACATTTTTTTGAAGCTGTTCCCCTTAGAGGTTCCAGGACGAAATAACACAGTCTCAAAAGAATCAGGTCCCTCCACTAAGAGTGGAACAACCGCAATGGGACCAGATTAATTCACTGGAACAGGAAGAGTCCTCAATGTCGCAAGCAACAGATGCTGAAGAGGATGAACAATTTTGGATCTATGAAAGCGATTCAGAAGACGAAACTGAAATGGACTATCTCAGACATGCGCGACGACATCACCGCGCTCTAACTCATGAAGATCTAATGGGACAAATGGGTATACGGTTAGGACATGAATGGCACGTAGACCCAGCGAGGTGGGACCAAGTGTTAGGCCTATGGCTCCAAATTCAAGATGAGCATCGTCCACCTCGAGATCCCATCATGACAGCAGTGCCAAGGGAAGACCCCGCCTTCCTTTTCACACATAGAGATGAATTTGCACCTAGAGAGGATCCATTCGTGCCTGTTCCCGTAGAGCCAGATCCAGAGTATAGGGAACATCTAAAAGAATCAAGTCATCACACCCGTGGTTCTGGAGACCAAATTCATTCCATCCACATGATCTCCATTGATTTGACCACACCCATCCACAATCCGACCGATCCATCACGGTCATTGCATCTAAACATGGATGCCATTGACTGGGATCGCGTCAATTCACCATTGTCACCATCAGAGTCCTGGCCTTTCGGTGAAATGCTTCATTTTACCCCAAGGACAACTCGGGATATTTTTCAAGCTGAAGAGGGACCCGAGGTTCCAAACGCAGATCTTAACTCAGGTGATGATATCCATTTAATCCCAACTCCACATCAGTTGGAGGACGGATCCCACATGTCAGTCGAGGAGACGACTGACGTAGACATCGGCACAGATCCAATGAATCCACGGATTCTCAAGCTGGGGGTAAGCCTTTCCCCCGAGGAGCAAGCCGATTACATTGCCCTTCTTAAAGAAAAGAAGGAGGTTTTTGCATGGTCGTACAAAGATATGCCGAGGACTAGACCCGTGACTAGTCATGCACAATTTAACGCTTGATCCGAAAATCAAGCCTGTAAAGCAAAAACTAAGAAAGATGCACCCAACAGTGGCCTTGATGGTCAAAGACGAATTGCAAAAGTTGTTGGATGCACAATTTGTCATCTACGTGGATTATCCGCCATGGTTGTCCAACATGGTTCCCGTCAAGAAGCCCGACGGGAGGATTCGCATATGCACCGACTTTCGAGACCTAAACAAAGCGAGTCCTAAGGATGATTTCCCCTTGCCAAGCATCGACGCATTGGTAGACGCTACGACGAGGTCACGAAATGCTCTCCCTAATGGACGGTTTCTCAGGATACAATCAAATTCGTATCAATCCTGAAGACCAACTCAAAACGGCATTCACAACGCCTTGGGGGACATTTTGTTATAAGGTCATGCCTTTTGGCCTTAAAAACGCTGGCGCTACATACCAACGTGCTATGACTTATATCTTCCATGATTACATGCACAAAACTTTGGAAGATTACATGGATGATTTGTTAGCCAAGTCTCTCTTGCGCTCAGATCATCTCGGTGACTTAAGCAAGATTCTCGATCGCCTCATAGAGCATAAGGTCAACTGAATCCCAAGAAGTGCGTGTTCGGCGTCACATCCGGAAAACTCTTGGGTTTTATAGTCTCCAAGAGAGGCATCGAAGTGGACCCAAACAAAGTCAAGGCAATCCTTGAAATGGCTCCCCCAACCACTATCAAGCGGCTCGAAGTCCGCAAGGAAAGGTCGCGTCGATTAAACGCTTCATAGCGCAATTATCCGACAAATGCCGACCAATGAACAAATTATTGCACAAGGGGGTCACATTTCATTGGGATGACGAGTGCCGATCGACCTTTGACGAAATCAAACAATACTTGGCTTCGTCGCCGATGTTGGCACCACCTAGACCAGGTGTGCCGTTCTACTTATACATCTCGGCTACTGAGGTGGCACTGGGCGCAATGCTAGCCCAGAAGAATGAACTTCACAAAGAACAGGCTACTTACTATCTTAGCCGCACCATGGTCAGTTACGAACTTAACTATGCATACGTTGAAAAACTCTGCTTGGTAGTGGTGTTTGCTACCAAAAGGCTACGCCACTACATGCTGAGCAACACTACGTATGTTGTGTCTAAGGAGAATCCATTGCGATACATGATGAGTCGTACTTATCATAGTAGTCGCACGGAGAAATGGATCATGTTGTTGACGGAATTTGACATTGAGTTTATTGGGCAAAAATCTATAAAAGGACAAGTCATAGCCGATCAACTAGCGGAGGCTCCTCTTGAAGACGATCAGCCTCTGGTCATAGAACTACCCGATGATGAGGTCTTCCATGTCTCAGAATCGCCAGATTATGATGAGCCTAAGTCTCAGGCCGACATAACCTTATTTTTTGATGGTTCTAAATGCGAGCAAGGTGGTGGCGCAGGAATTGTATTCTTCACACCGCAAGGCGCTCCAATGCCCCTGTCATTTAAATTAAACTTCCAGTGCACCAACAACAATGCAGAATATGAAGCCTTGCTCCTAGGTCTTCAGACAACAATCGCCATGAACATCAAAAGACTGAACATCTTTGGTGATTCGCTGTTAATCGTCAATCAAGTCAAAGGGGTATATCAATGCAAATGCCCAGTCCTAAAAGCCTATAAAGCCCTCGTGGATAAATTCCTGGCAAAACTTGAGTGGTATGACATCGAGGCACTCCCTCGATCATCGAATCGTTTTGCGGACACAATGGCCTCCTTAGGGTCACTAATCCCGCAAGACCTTTTCGGTGATATAACAACCATTCAGGTCAAAACCTTATCGCAACCCGCGATGGAGCGCGTAAGCTCAGATTTGACGCCAGGGGTCCACATGATCCAGATCGAACCATCTTCGGATAAGTTCTTTCGAATCCGAGACTATTTGAAACATGCCAACTGGGGGTCTTTGTTCTCCCCCACTCCCATTAATAGCAACACAACGCTATTCTTACAAGTTCTATCCCAATCAGCATTTGTTAGGGAAGAACTCCAAAAGGGATTGGTTGTTCAAACTGTCGAGGTATCCGATCAACAAGACTGGTATTTACCCATAAGAGACTACCTCAAGTTAGGTAATCTACCCTTTGGATTGACGCACGCCGCAAAACGAACATTCAAACAGAAAGCGGCAAAATATGTCTTGATAGGAGACATTTTGTATCGTCGCAACTACGACGGAATTCTTCTTCGTTGCTTGGACCAGCAAGAGTCCACTTGGGAAGTCACCCAAGCGCATGACGGTACATGTGGCGGCCACTTCAGTGGTATGGCCATTGCAAAGCGCATTCTTCGCATGGGCTATTATTGGCCATCTTTAGAGCGAGATTGCTTCGCGTATGTCAAGAGGTGCGTAAAATGTCAACATCATGCCAATTTAATGCACGCACCTTCCCAGGCCCTACAGACAGTCCAGTCTGCTTGGCCATTTTCGTAGTGGGGCCTCGATCTAATCGAAAAGATCTCCCCTGCATCGTCAGGCCGTCACACGTTTATCATAACGGCCACAGAATATTTTACCAAATGGGTGGAAGCAATTCCGTTAACCTCTACGACAGGACCCCGCATTGCGGAGTTCATTTTGCATTACATCATATGTCGTTTTGGTATTCCATCCAAAATAATCTCGGATAATGGGCCATCATTCAAGAACAAAGACGTGCGTGCTTTAACCACAAAGTACAAAATTCAGCACGGCTTTTCAACACCCTATTATCCGCAAGCAAATGGGCAAGCAGAGGCGTCAAACAAAACGCTAGTCGCCATCCTTAAAAATACCATCGCGAACAGTCATAAGGATTGGCACATACAAATCCCACTTGCCCTTTGGGCTTATCGCACTAGCATTCGGACGCCCACTGGGGCAACTCCGTTTTCACTAGTGTATGGCTCAGAGGCAGTAATGCCTCTCGAGTTGGAAATTCCTTCCCTCCGCATATCAATGCGGGAATTCATCGATGATGACACTGCATGGCAGGCCCGGTTAGACCAACTTACGTTGCTTGACGAAAGACGCGTTAATGCTCTCGAGCACTTACGTATCTATCAAGAGCGGCTTAAGAGAGCTTACAACATGAAAGTTCACCTAAGAGACTTTCGGGTTGGTGATCTGGTTCTGAAGGAAAACCAACAAAACTCTAATTTGCCGTCCCATATGAGAGACAAATTCATGGCAAATTGGCTAGGTCCTTATGTCATTGATAGCAAAATAGGACCGGGAACGTACAGGCTAGCTTCTCTTGACGGTATCAAGGAAACAGAACCCTTGAATATCAGTCATTTGCGACCATTTCATATCTAAGAAAGCCATATACCAAAAAAAAAAAAAAAAAAGCTCCAAGGATTATCGCAATCTCTTGGTCAATCCAAAAAGCTCCAAGGATTATCGCAATCTCTTGGTCAACCTAAAAGCTCCAAGGATTATCGCAATCTCTTGGTCAACCAAAAAGCTCCAAGGATTATCGCAATCTCTTGGTCAATCCAAAAAGCTCCAAGGATTATCGCAATCTCTTGGTCAATCCAAAAAGCTCCAAGGATTATCGCAATCTCTTGGTCAACCAAAAAGCTCCAAGGATTATCGCAATCTCTTGGTCAATACAAAAAGCTCCAAGGATTATCGCAGTCTCTTGGTCAAAAAAAAAAAAAACAAAACAAAAACAAAACAACAAAAATCATCAAAAACAACAAAGATTTGCATCTCAATTCTAGGCATACTCGAATTCATCAAAAACAACAAAAACACCAAGCATAACTTTTACCACACTACAATCGGTGGTGCGGGAATGTACCAAGAGTTTCGATGATTCGAGTCATCATTTTCCTCTTTAGCCATGTAGTGTACCAAGTCGAACAGATTTTACGAAGGTAGAGTCATACTTGAAATACACCTTGTTACGTAACATCCCAACACAAATCAAAACACTAAAATTCCCAAATTGTGTGAACGAAAGACGAAACATGCAAAATAATCTAGGTCACCACAAGCGAAACGGTTATCTTGCTCATCCCCCTGTGCGAATGACCCCTAGAATGCTGAGAGTTGGCAAAAGGACAAGCATCCTCCCTACCCAATTCCCTAAGAATCCCTAAAGTTCTCAACCAGTTGCAAAACACAAAAATTTGCAAAATGTCAAAACTCCAAATTTGACAAACTATAGTGCACACATCAAAAGGCACAAACAACAGTGATTTTCGTCACTCCATATCCCCAATCCCTTGCTCAAAAAAAAAAAACAAAAAAAAATCAAAATAAACAGTGATCTCATCACTACAATGAGCAAGTATCCCAATACAATTGAAGAAAAGAAGGGAGTTGACCTTGAATCCCTGGAACTCTCAGCATTCTATAGGTCATAAGGCAAGCTTCAGTACCAATTTGGTTGATAGCCTATCGGTAATGAAGTAAACCTCCCGCATGACGATATATCTATCACATTAACTTGCGTACGGATCAATGTTTGCATGTGGATGAGCTAGCTTATGGCATCCTGGATTACACCGCAGATTAATCTTAGTACATACAACAAAGGAATTCGTGGAGCTAATTAGGTGATCCTCGGTACGAGGTTCGGTTGAAAGCCCATCGGCACTTGGCGGTATCCTAACAAATACCACTAAATGAACTCAATTGCACACACGGGGATGTTAAATAACTCGGTCAAAAATAGGTCCGATTCATACCTTGTTCAAAAGTCTTGTAAGATAAAGTACGAGTCATGGATAGTGAGATAAAAGCGTATCGAATCTCAGAAAATCATACATTCATCCCAAAACCATCTGCGCTACTTATCATCCTTATGATACCATCAGAAAATACAAAAACAAAAAAAACCAGGTAAATAAAGAGCTTCTTAAACAGCCTACAGTGCAATCACCACAAATATCATTCATCCATTTCAATTTGCATATCACATAGACATCTAAAACATTTGAATTCATCATAACATCTGCATTCATCAAAATGAATAAACATGCATAACAAAAAAATCACATCATCACATGTACAAATCCAAAAATAAAACATATATATATATATATATATAAATAAAATAAATATATATATAGATATATATATATATATATATCGTCAAAAAGATGCCCGTAGGCTACAAAACCGGTCCTCAGACCCCGCAATCATATCCAAGAACCCAACCTAAGGCGTCGGCCACCATGATCACGCAGGATCGGTGCGACGGGAACTACCCCCCGTGGTGTGGGTCCTACGGGACCCTGCAGGGCGGCTACTACTAGCCCTCGCATCATGCCTGCTACCACCCCCCTCATCTAACCGCCTGCGACGAGATGATGCTGACTGCTCAGTCAAACTATCCCTCATCCGTCGAGAAGATCTACTGATCGAAGGCTCAGGGAGCCGCCCGCCAAGGCGGATGACCTCCCTCTCCAAGTCTATCCGATACAGACACCACTCTGCCTCTCGTCGATGATAGATAGACAATGCATCATCGCGTTGTGCCAAAACTCTATCCCGCTCTGCCAACCGAGCCCGCAGAAGATCCCTCTCCGGATCCCGCATTCGTAGCAGCTCTGTAAGTCGTGCAACCTCATCGCCTACATCCGACCCCACCTCCTCTGTATCTGTCGGACGCATAGGACTCGCGGGGACAGTAGCCTGCTCAGGCTCCAAATGCTCCTCCACATCCTGCATGTCCGGCTGCTCCGGAACACCCAAGTCCACATCCTCATCTCCCACATCCACCATGTTTGCATCATCCAACGGCCCCCCCAATCACCCCCTGCCACCTCAGCATCCTCCACTGTCGCCTCCGTGCCTCCCAGTGGACCCTCTCCTCTCCAGCGCCGCAATACCCACCACGAGTCATACTCAGTGGTAGTACCGACGTCATCCACATCCGGGACCTCAATCACCGCATCCGACTCCTCGCCCAATGGCACGGTGACCGATGGCTCCAGATCCCTCTCATCTCCCCGACGCCGATAGCCTACGGGCTCACCAGGAAACCCCTGGCGCACCCCAAACTGTCGTGTAACCCGACGGTACGGAAAGAACTCATGCTCCGTCCCGTGCCACCCGATCAACCATCGCTCCCTCCGTACCCGTCGGAGCCACTCTCCAGCCTCGAGCCAGGCTGGACAGTCCCGATAGGGACGCCAAAATACCTCCCCGGAGTGAGCCGAGAAAAGGCATCAATGTAGTGCTCAACAGCACCTGCCCATCGCCGACTCTGCCCCTGCTCCGCAGACCGTCGCCACAAAGCTGCATAACCAATCTCCTCATCCTCCATCACCACCCGAGTCGTCCATGGTAACCCGATAGGCCTCTCAACGGCTATGTGTTGCCAACCCCAGCACAAAAAAAAAATCAACAAAAATGACTAAAAATGCACTAAAAACAGACAATAAAATTGCCCGACAGGATTGCTACTGCACCTGACAACATGGGCATACAAAATTGACATTGGAGTCACAAATTGTCACTATCATACTCCCTAAGAAGGCTACCATAGCTGGACCACTCCAAGGGAAGACGGATTTTAGACAATTTAATCCCCAAACGACATCACCAAAAGGGCCAAAGCCCACTCAAAAATAGTACAAAATTCAACAAAAACACAGCAAAAACATTTCCGGACATAAGTGCTCATGCACTTAACCTCTAGGCAAAGAAAATCGATGTCGAGGTCCAAATTATCACTCTCCTACTTCCCCAAGAAGGCTACAATAGCCGGACCGCTCCACGGGAAGTTAGATTTTCGATGATTTCACCTCTTTACGGCATCACCAAAAGGGTTAACACCCACCAAAAATAGGTCCAAATGTTGGAAAAATTGCACACGCTTAACGGTAAACCCTCTAAAGGCAACCTTGCACAAGTCATCTTGGGTCAAGCGACTCGTCGCTTCTCTCACGAAGGTCATTCCCTCATCGATTCGTCGCTTGAGGGGGTAGTCACACTTAGTCACCAACCAACAATCACACACCCAATTAAGGAAAACGACATGCATTCAAAGAATCATTGACAAAGACAATCACGCTCCTGCTTGGGGCAATAAACAAGCAACAATCAAATCAATCAAACACTTGGCATTTCGTGAATCATGAACACAAGGTTCCCCCGAGGATAAAAACGCCCTTCACTTGTTCATGGTGATCAATGTCTAAGTTCAAGTCACACCTCACCAAAACAGGTTAATACTTGAAATCAAATTCCTTAGCTCGTCAGAAGCAAGGATTCAAGAATGCATGCCCTTTCCATACTTGGGGCATCAAAATTTGGTTAGGTTACCAAGAAACCCTAATCATTAGTGCTTTGGTTATCTATTTTTGCTCAGAACTGCGTCACCCGCTAGCGCTTCCCAAAAAGGGGCATCTGTAGACACCAAAACAGCACCAATCCGATTATGTGACTGCAAACACTGATCGCTTTGACAAACACAGCCCCCAGGGCAGCCCTCAGAGGTTAAACAGTGGTCTTAACCACTTTCATAGCAATTTTGTAAGGTCAAGAAGCAATTTGGCACACTTGGACACTTTGCCCAGTATTCGTCTCACCCCGGGACGAATTCAAAATAGAATCCGTCCCACCCCAGGAGAACGAATTATGAATTCGTCCCTGGGTGGGACGAATTCTAAGCTTAACGGGCAAAAAAGGCAAATGGTGCCAAGTGGCAGCCCATAATAGTCAGTTAATGACTCCTGCCTTGCACGCGTGTGTAGGTGGACAGAGGGGCCGTTAGAAGACTGTCACAAAAGGCATTTATCAAAGCTCAAGTCAATGGAGGACTCCCCTCCCTCATGGGAAGACAAGACTGCCACATGGTGCCTATGGCCAACACATGGCATTTGTGCTTCCCTCCCAAAAGAGACCCCTTGGGTCTATAAAAGGTGGGACTTTTCTCACCCAAAATAGACAGGTTGAAGGAGTTTTCAAGCAACGAAGTGCTACCGAGTTGAAGACCCACTTGCATCCCTTTTGGTTCACCTTCCCACATCCACCAATCTCTTTTGCAAGGGAGGTTGTTGGGTGGCCTTTGGAAGCTCGAACCGGACCCAAATCCAACACATGGACACCTGAACCAACCAATTCGCCGACCCCCCAATCCTAAGAGGTTTTGGGCCCATCCCTAGTGGATTGGCTCCAAAATCAAGTGCCAACGGTGGGAGGCCCACTTGGGCACCCCCGCACCTCCCAAGTCCTATTTTTAGTTTTAGAGCATTTTAGATTACTTTTCATATTGCATTTTGTGTTATTAGGTTTGATTAACCCATAGCTGCAATTTTGTAACTTTTGGTCAGATTCTAGTATGTTTTGTGTTGCTTTGTTGTTTCGCTGACTTGCAGGTGTCGAGGTCAAATTCCCGAGGGTGGAGGCCAAATTGGGAGAATCCGACCATCTGGGTCGTCCCAAAATGGCCCCAATTACATAACCCCCCTGTTTGTAGGCGTTTTGCAGGTCTCGGGATCCGACATTGGAGCAGCAAGTAGGTCGGTTTCCCCAACACAGAAGAATTTGTCCCACCTAGGGACGATTGCAGTCAGAATTCGTCCTGCCCAGGGATGAATTCTAGTTGAAGGTAGATTGGCCAGCTGTCTCAGTGGCAGTGGCCTTCTGGTAACTTTTCTTATCTTTTGTCAAGTTTTGAAGCCATTTGGACTCACTGTAATTACTGTTTCAGGCAAATGTTTACATGCATATTTCGTTAGTTTTAGAGAGCAAACGCTTTTCATTTGCGATAGATGCTACTGACATCTTGGTTGTTTCTTTGTTCGTAGGAGAAGCAGCAGAGGTGAAGAACTCATCGACATCAGCGGCGGCATCATCTTGGCCCGCCCATTGCAATCGTGGGCACGCGAAAGGAGGAAGACTAAATCGCACATTGTAACAATGACAAATTTAACGCTCCTAGCCCCTAAAAAGGGAGGAGACGTCTATGTAACCGAGGATAAGATATTTGAATAAAGAGGGCTGTGATTTCTTTACATCTTTTCTCTCCTTTCCAAATTGTCTCTTTCCTTTGTTTTGGTGCATAAGGTTAAAGCGTTATATTTCGTCTTACATTACATAAATTAGTGTTTCCTTTGTCCGGAATCTCGTGCTTTCAGGACTTATTAAGAAAATTTGAACAATTTTTGAGTGAGCTTGTTGAGAAGGTTTGAGTAGGTTCTATGTGGATCTATTGAGTAGATTTGAACAGGTTCTATGTGGACCTGTTGATCATATTTGAGCAGGTTTTGTGTGGACTTGTTGAGCAGATTTGAGCAGGTTTTGTGTGGACCTATTGAGCAAATTTGATCAAGTTCTGAGTGGACCTATTGAGCAGATTCGAGAAGGTTCTGATTGAACCTATTGAAAGAGCTTTGGAGGTGACAGAGTATAGAGGACAGAGTCTTAGTGGATAAAGATCCAACAACCAAGATAATTGAAGATAGATCTTCTAAGTGAGGAGTCTTCAAGTAGAGAGAGATCCATAAGTCAGTGCAACAGAGATACAAAGTCTTCTAGAAGATCACTAGTCAGATTTGAAGGGGAAAGAGTTATCCTATGGAAGATATCCACGAACTTGAGATTTAGGGGATCAAAATCTCCTCTAGATAGAGGTCCATAAAAATTGTAATTGAGAAGGATTCTCAAAATATTATTTGAGAAATAATTAAAAAAAATATTTTCTCTATGGAGGTAGCCCACATTGGGTGAACCACGTTAAAATTTGTGTCTCTATTGTGTATGGTTTTTTGTGCATTACTTTGATTACTACTTTTGATACTGCTCTCTATACACTACATAATATTGAATTGAAAATAAAAGTGGTCTTATACTATTCATATCCCCTCTCAGTATAAGCTTGTGTTCTTCAATTGGTATCAGAGCGGGTTCATTTAGAAGAGTTTGACAACTTGAAGGAAAAGTGGTCTAAGAACACAATGGATAACAAAGATCAAAAATATAGGTCATTTAATAATGCATTACCAGTATTTGATGGAAGTGACTTCTTGTATTGGTGTGTGCTGATGAGATTTAACCTGATGGAACTTGGCAATGAAGTTTGAGATACAATAGAATTTGAATATGATTCAGTAGCCAATCCTCCTACAGATAAGGAAGGTAAGATTCTAATGCATGCAAATTCAAGAGCTATGAATACAATTATAAAAGGGTTGCATAGATCAAAATATATGAAGGTTATGGAATGTACAATAGCAAAAGACATGTGGGAATTATTGCATACCATATATGAAGGTGATAAAAGTGTCAAGAAAGCTAAGATCATAAATCTCAAAGGATAATTTGATAACCTAAGAATAAGGGATGATGAAAACATTCGTGACTATCTCAACAAGGTTGATGAACTTATACATGAGATGAAAGGTCTTGGAATGAAGGTTGATGAATCTGATGCTTATGATAAGATCTTGAGAACTCTTCCAAAAAGATACAGTGAATTTTTTTTTGCTATAGAAACATCAATTGATAGTGATTCTTTGAGAAGGAATTCTTTGCTTGGCATGCTTACTACTTTTGAGATAAGAACAAAATATTCTATTCCTCCGAAAGAAGTTGCATTCAAAGTGGACAAAAATAAAAAGGGTAAGAAGATAGAATCAAGCAATGGGTTATCTAGTGATGAAGAAGCAAATTATGGCAGAAGAGATAAAGGTTCCAGAAGACCTATAGATCTAAGATCTATTATGTGTTTTAATTGTGGAAAGTATGGACACTATGCAATAGAGTGCAAAGATCCCAAGAACAAAAATGATGAAGAAAAATAGGATCACAAGTACAGGGAATAAAAAGTCATAGGTACCAGAAGAAAAGCAAGTATGCACAAAACAGAAAAAGGAAGAAGTTCTTCCAAAGGCAAAAGAGAAGATACTATGAGGATAATGCAAGTAAGTACTCAATTTATAGTGATGCTAGTTTTTTAGATAATGATAGAGATTAAGTCATATTTATGGTTGAAGAGAAAGAACCGGTTAAGAGAAAGACTCCAGTTATTATCAAGTGTTTTAGATGTGGTAGATTTGGACATCTTGAAGATGATTATACAAGGGATGGTTATAGTTTTAGTGATGATTATTTTGAAGATGTACTTGATAGACCAGATGAAAATATTCTAATGGCATTATAAGATGAAGTGAGTGATCCTACAGAATACAATCCAAAAGAAAGAAATAATATGGACAAAGTTAAACAAATAGAGGATTATTCAGCAGAGAATGGCTATGATCTCAAGGGAGAACCTATTTATACCCTTGAAACAATAAATAAGGTAAGAAAGCAACACTCTAATATTGAAAGTCAGTTTTAATAATGTGATGAAAAAATATTATTGCTCATAGAGGATCTAGAAAAGTTAAAGGCTAAGGCAAGCAAGTTCAAAGATAATTTAGAAGCAAAGATCTTAGAATGTGAAAAGTTAACACAAGAAGTGGCCTTACTAAAGAATATTTAGAGGATTCCAATAATAAGCTATACAAGTATGTAAACAGTGCAAAGAGTGTGGATAAAATAGTCAAGATACAAAGAAGATCAACAAACAAGACAAGTTTTGGAAGCAAACAAGTTCAAGAAGATAAGTTAACTACTAGTTCCAAAGACACTTCATAAGAAGAGGATACTTCAGAAGAGGGTTTCTTAGATGAGAGTGGAAGTGAAAGTGAAACTCCTAAGGATGAGTCAGATTGTAGTGAGTCCAGTAGTAACAGGGACAATGGGCAAAGAATATTTAGATGGAACAACAATCAGAACATGTCAAGAGGAACTAGAAGACCAATGGGGTCTAGGCAAGGTTTTTTTAATGGAATATTTTTTTCATATCATAGTTTTGGGCACATGGCTTCATAGTGTAGGACACATGAAAGACAATATTATGGGAAAATATAACTTTTCCAAGGATATTGCTACTCATGCAATGATTTTGGTCACAAGGCAATGAATTACAGGGTTCATGACAGAAGAGGATATGGCTTCACTAGAAGAAGTCCTAAGATAGATGCACCTCCAATAAATAATAATATTAAGTGTTATAAGTGAAATAATGATGGTCACATAACAATATGGTGTAGAGAAAATATTCTAGAATCAAGCATGAACAGGAACATGAATATGAATAGGAACATAAATGTGAACAAGAATAGGAACATAGATGAGAATAAGAACAGGAACAAGAACAGGAACATAGATGAGAATAATAATAGAAAAAATAACAAGAATAGGAATAGAAACATGGATGAGAACAGGAACATGAACATGGATAAGAACAAGAACAGGAACAAGAACATAAGTGATGACAAGAACATGGATGATGACTTGAAAAGAAACAGTGAGAGGATTCAAGAGACTCTAAAAATAAGAGAGAAAGATAAAGATAAAGAGCAGTGCTTTTGGGGAGTAGAAATACTCCCACCCTAGAATTAACCACCCATAAGGAGGTGGGGGAGGGGCTAAGCTAATAGGCTCATTCTTAGACCCAAGCCCCAAATATGACCCTTTTCCATTGATGTAAAAGGGGGAGAGATTTGTGTATGTTGGGGAGAGATTTGATATGGGGAGAGACTTGATATTTGAGAGAGCATTGAACCAGGGAGAGCAAAGTCCTAACGGGAGCAAAAAAGAAGGTCAAGTTTCAATAAAAATATATGGGTTGTCATCAATGACAAAGGGGGAGATTGCTAGATATTTTGTGTCCTCTAAGTCAAAGTTGTCATTGATGTCACCTAAAAGAGTTATCACTCATAAAAAAGAATTCGATAAGAAATAAAGTCATTCAAGGTTGTCACATTCATCCAGAAAAAAACCTTCATCAGTTCAAAAGTGAAAGGAAAAAGGCTCCATAATATTTTAAAATTTAAGGGAGCACAGGTTAAGCGATTGGTCCATAAAAACCCAAGATGGGTTATTGCAAAAGTTAAAAAGGAGGTTTAATAATTATTTATAAATTATTTAAATTCACAAGGAATTTAAATTTTATAAATAATACTTGATTATGCCAAGGTTGTGCATTAAGACAAGGCTCCAAGGTTTATTTAAACTAAAACCTAAGGTTGGTTTGTTTTAATTTATAATATTTTAATTTTAATTTTAATTTAAATATATTATAAATTAAAACCACACCGACATCAAATTTATTCGAAGTACCGATGTGATTGCATAAGAAGACAAGGGTATTATATATGATGCCATCAAAGACATTAAATCACTTACCCTTGCATTTTCATTGAGCGCATGCGAAAAGGCTTGTGATTCTTAAAGGCTTGATGATTTATGAAAAGTGGAAGCAGAGAATGTGTGGAGTTGTTGAGCACATAGACCAGTGTAGCTTAGTGGTGTGTTGGCTTGACAAGAGAGAGGAGGTATCGCATTCAATTCACTTGAGGTTTTCTTGCAAGGACAAAGCACTCGAAGTGCATTTTGATTATTTTTGAAAGCGCTAGTTTGTAAGGTATTTGATGTTGGTCATGCCTTTTTAGGCACATGAGAGCACATGGCCCATCGATGTCTTGGCTATAGCTAATGTTTTAGGAAGGAGGACATTAGGGGATCGAATCCCTCTGAGAGGCAAAGGCAAGTTATTATTTTATGTTTTAATTTTTGTTAAATAGCCTTAAGGAGAAATAAGGGTTATGCTATGCCCTAAAAAATTGGAAAATTTCTAATGGTTTTATTTTTGGAAGGGTAGCATATTATATATCGTTGGAAAGCATTTATCAAGGGCTATTTTATTAACTTGCTTAGAAGGAGAAATAAGGTGTGTAAAGAGATATTTCTGGTTTTGTAAAAGCGGATTCAAAAGTGAGTTTGATTTATTATTTTTTAAAGGGGATTATTTCTTTCATGAGAGGACATGGTGAATTTTATTGAGTAGGAGTAAAAAGGTGTTATTAGGATATTATTTTTATTGTTGTGATATTACTCAAGTTCTCTAACCTCCTTGTGTTTGATAAGGAAATATTTAAAAGTGTGTTGAGTTTAACAGATTTTGTGGACAACTACTTGGCATCAAAAAGGTATGGGTAATCTTCTCCATTGAATTGTTTGGGTAATTGATTTTTGAAAATATCATTGGAGAGAAAATTATTGATTATGGTTTGCTTTTTAAAAGTGGTTGGCTTAATGCTTCAAGGTTTTCTAGATTGAGAGTTGTGATTAAACCTTGTTTTATAAGCATTGTTGTTAAAGCCAATTGGTTATGCAAAGAACTTGAACTGAGTTAGAAAAGAACATGAGTATCATTGTTATGTGAGATTTGTGGTTGAACATTGTTGAAAACATTTTGAGTTGGTTTATACATGCTTGGACTAGGGTTTGTGAGAAAGGGTTGTTCCTTGAGGTGATTAGTTGAGTAGAGTTGATTGAGCCTAGTCAAGTGTTTATGTGAAGTGGTTGTTCAAGTTCTATGAAATAAATTTTTCTATATTTTGATTTGAGATTGGGATTTGAGTATAGAACATATTGAGTCTCTAAAAATTCTCTTTATGCTTCTATGAGATTGATTTGAGTTGAGATTGAGGTTTGAGAATAAAACATATTGAGTCTCTAACAATTCTCTTTATGCCTCTATGAGATTGATTTGAGTTGAGATTAAGCTTTGAGAATAGAACATATTGATTTGAGTTGAGATTAACTTTTCAAGGCTTTGCATGTTTATATTTTTTATATTTTCAACATTCTTATCTATTTCCAGATTTTATTTTTATTTTTCTAACCCCTCTTTTGCAGATTATTTTAAAACTTTTGCAATTAAAAAAAAATTAAAATGCTAAAAAATAAATACATTGGTGTGAAAAATGAGCTTCAATATTTCATTCGAAATAATTTCAATCCCATTCTGAAGTCATTTTGAATTTATAAAAATTATTTAAAGTTGTTATATAAGTTTTATAATTTTAGATTCTACATAATTTTGCATTTTGAAGGTAAATCAAATTTCAAGGCTTTGCATGTTTATATTTTCAACATTTTGGTCCATTTCCATATTTTATTTTTATTTTTATAACCCTTCTCTTTTGTATATTATTTTAAAACTTCAGCAATTAAAATAAAAATTAAAATGCCAAAAATAAATACATGGGTGTGAAGAGTGAGCTTCAATATTTCATTCAAAATAATTTTGATTCCATTTCGAAGCCATTTCAAATTTATAAAAAATATTTAAAGTTGATGTTATATAAGAGTTTTATAATTTTGAATTTTACATAATTTTACATTCGAAGGCAAGTAAGATTTCAAGGCTTTGCATGTTTATATTTTTAGCATTCTAGTCCATTTCCAAATTTTATTTTTATTTTTCTAACCCTTCTCTTTTTACAGATTATTTTAATACTTTGAAAATAAAAATAAAAATAATTAAAATACCAAAAATAAATGCATGGGTGTGAAGAATGAGCTTCAATATTTCATTCGAAACAATTTTAATCTCATTCCAAAGCCATTTCAAATTTATAAAATTATTTAAAGTTGTTATATGAGAGTATTATAATTTCAAATTTTACATAATTTTGTATTTTGAAGGTAAATTAGATTTCAAGGCTTTGCATGTTTATATTTTTTATATTTTCAATATTTTTATCTATTTCTAGATTTTATTTTTATTTTTTAACCCCTCTTTTGCATATTACTTTAAAACTTCTATGATTAAAATAATAAAATAAAATACAAAAAATAAATACATTGGTGTGAATAATGAGCTTCAATATTTCATTCAAAACAATTTCAATCCCATTCCGAAGCCGTTTTGAATTTATAAGAATTATTTAATGTTGTTATTATATGAGAGTTTTATAATTTTAGATTTTACATAATTTCACATTTTGAAGGTAAATCAAATTTCAAGGCTTTGCATTTTTATATTTTTTATATTTTCAACATTCTTGTCCATTTCCAGATTTTATTTTTATTTTTCTAACCCTCTTTTGCATATTATTTTAAAACTTCTGCAATTAAAATACTAAAAAATAAATACATTTGTGTGAAAAATGAGCTTCAATATTTCATTCAAAATAATTTCAATCCCATTCTGAAGTCATTTTGAATTTATAAAAAATATTTAAAGTTATATAAGTTTTATAATTTCAAATTCTACATAATTTTGCATTTTGAAGGTAAATCAGATTTCAAGGCTTTGCATGTTTATATTTTAAACATTCTGGTCCATTTTCATATTTTATTTTTATTTTTCTAACCCTTCTCTTTTGTAGATTATTTTAAAACTTTGGCAATTAAAATAAAAATAAAAATGCCAAAAATAAATACATGGGTGTGAAGAATGAGCTTCAATATTTCATTCAAAACAATTTTGATTCCATTATGAAGCCATTTCAAATTTATAAAAAATATTTAAAGTTGATGTTATATGAGAGTTTTATAATTTTGAATTTTACATAATTTTGCATTTCGAAGGTAAATCAGATTTAACAACTTTGCATGTTTATATTTTTAATATTCTAGTCCATTTTTAGATTTTATTTTTATTTTTCTAACCCTTCTCTTTTGTAGATTGTTTTAAACTTTGGCGATTAAATAAAAAATAAAAAAAATTGAAGACACAATAAAACCATGTAGACACAATTTCAGAACCAAATGCATAATACCAAAGAACACAATAGAAGCTTAAGATGAAGCAAATAGTACAATTACCAAAGACACATCGCAATCCAAAAGTACTAAATTCTCTTGAGTACTGAAGCATTCTAAAACAAACCTTGTAGGATTTAATTAGGAAAATGAAGCATCTTATGAAGTGTTGTTCATATAGATGGAGTTTGTCTTTCAATGATGTGCAATTAGTAAAATAATTAACTTTAAAAAATTGTTTCACAACTCAAAGAAATATCTCTTGAAACATACAATAGCATAAAGAAGCTGGTCCCTAAATTGTGTAATAGCATTCAAGCCATATCTGAAGCTACCAGCAAGAAAGATATGAAACATTTGGGATGTAATTAAAGGCACTACAGATAAAATATTTACCTCCATCAGAAATAAACTCGAATAAGCGTTTAGACAATTGTTAACACTTAGGCAATTAGAGAATTTTGACATATTGGTAAAAGAGTAGAATACTTAATCACCAAGCAAATAACACTCAGGTATGTAGAAGAATTAAAACACCAAAAATAAATACATGGTTGTGAATAATGAGCTTCAATCTTTCATTTGAAATAATTTCAACCCCAAACCCAGGTGTTTTAGGTGAGTTGGAGAGGAGAGGGAAATCCTCCAAGGGAGGTCCCAAGTTTGAATCTTCACCTTAAAAAAAAGTTGAATTAGGTACCCAAAATCCAATTGATAATGTTGGTGCGGGCAGGGCCGAACGTGACTCCCGAGTGAAAATTTTATAATTTCAAAGTTTTAGTTATAGTTAGTAGGGCTAGGCGCGACTCTCGGGTGACTTTGACAATGTATAACCCCTTGGTCATGGTATCTCAGACCAAGGCAGCCCCGTAAGAGGTCTTTCGCTTAAAAATAATAATTTCGATCCCATTCCAAAACCATTTTGAATTTATAAAAATTATTTAATGTTGTTATATGATAGTTTTATAATTTTGTATTTTAAAGGTAAATCATATTTCAAAGCTTTGCATGTTTATATTTTCAACATTCTTGTCCATTTCCATATTTTATTTTTATTTTTCTAACCTTTCTCTTTTGCAAATTATTTTAAAACTTCGACGATTAAAATAAAAATAAAACAAAAAATTAAAAATCTAAAAATAAATACATGGGTGTGAAGAATGAGCTTCAATATTTCATTTGAAACAATTTCGAACCCATTCTAAACCCATTTCAAATTTTAAAAAATTATTTAAAGTTGTTATATGAGAGTTTTTTAATTTTAGATTTTACTTTATTTTGTATTTCGAAGGCAAGTAAGATTTCAAGGCTTTGCATGTTTATATTTTCAGCATTTTGGTCCATTTCTAGATTTTATTTTTATTTTTCTAACCCTTCTCTTTTGCATATTATTTTAAAACTTCGACAATTAAAATAAAAATAAAAATTTTGATCCCATTCCAATGTCATTTCAAATTTATAAAATTATTTAAAGTTGTTGTTATATGAGAGTTATATAATTTTAAATTTTACATAATTTTTTTGTATATCATGTCTTCCTGTTTACCATTTTTCTTACTTTATTTTCTCTTGAGCTGCATTAGGCACTCCCATTGCTTTGTATATGTCCTAATTTGCAATCCTATTAACCTCTTTTGGTCAACGATGGACATTAGTACAAAATTCAAATTCAAATTTTGAAGGTAAATCAAATTTCAAGGCTTTGCATGTTTATATTTTTTTATATTTTCAACATTCTTGTCCATTTTCAGATTTTTTTTTTTTTTTTTCTAACCCCTCTTTTGTAGATTATTTTAAAACTTCTACGATTAAAATAAAAATAAAAAAAATTAAAATACAAAAAATAAATACAATGATGTCAAGAATGAGCTTCAATATTTCATTCGAAATAATTTTGATTCCATTCTGAAGCCATTTCGAATTTATAAGAATCATTTAAATTTGTTGTTATATAAGAGTTTTATAATTTTAGATTCTACATAATTTCATATTTTGAAGGTAAATCAGATTTCAAGGCTTTGCATATTTATATTTTCAGCATTTTGATTCATTTTCATATTTTATTTTTATTTTTCTAACCCTTATATTTTGTAGATTATTTCAAAATTTTGGTACTTAAAATAAAAATAAAATTAAAATTAAAATGCAAAAAATAAATACATGGGTGTGAAGAATGAGCTTCAATATTTCATTCAAAACAATTTTGATCCCATTTTGAAGCTATTTCAAATTTATAAAAAATTATTTAAATTTGATGTTATATGAGAGTTTTATAATTTTAAATTTTACATAAATTCACATTTCAAAGGTAAATCAGATTTTAAGGCTTTGCATATTTATATTTTTAGCATTCTAGTCCACTTTTAATTTAATTTTTATTTTTCTAACCCTTCTCTCTTGTTGATTGTTTTAAAACTTTGGCGATTAAAATAAAAAAATAAAATACCAAAAATAAATACATGGGTGTGAAGAATGAGCTTCAATCTTTCATTTGAAATAATTTCAACCCTAAACCTAGGTGTTTTAGGTGAGTTGGAGGAGAGGGAAATCCTCCAAGGGAGGTCCTAGGTTCGAATCTCCACCATAACAAAAATTTGAATTGGGTACCCAAAATCCAATTGATAATGTTGGTGCGGGTAGGGCCGGGTGTGACTCTCGGGTGAAAGTTTTATAATTTCAAAGTTTTAGTTATAGTTAGTAGGGCTAGGTGAGATTCCCATGTGACTTTGATGGAGTAGAACCCCCTGGTCATGGTCTCTCAAACCAAGGCAACCTCGTAAGAGGTATTTTACTTAAAAAAAAAACAATTTTGATCCCATTCCAAAGATATTTTGAATTTATAAAAATTATTTAATGTTGTTAAATGAGAGTTTTTTAATTTTAGATTTTACATAATTTCACATTTCGAAGGTAAATCAGATTTCAAGGTTTTGCATGTTTATATTTTCAGCATTCTTATGCATTTCTAGATTTTATTTTTATTTTTTAACCCTTCTCTTTTGCAGATTATTTTAAAACTTCAACAATTAAAATAAAAACAAAAAAAAATTAAAATACCAAAAATAAATGCATGGATGTGAAGAATGAGTTTCAATATTTCATTCAAAACAATTTCAATCCCATTTTAAAGCCTTTTTGAATTTATAAAATTATTTAAAGTTGTTATATGAGAGTTTTATAATTTTGCATTTTACATAATTTTATATTTTAAAGGTAGATCAGATTTCAAGGCTTTGCATGTTTATATATTTTTTATATTATCAACATTCTTGTCCATTTACAGATTTTATTTTTATTTTTATAACCCCTCTTTTGCAAATTATTTTAAAACTTCTACGATTAAAATAAATATTCAAAAAGATAAAATGCAAAAAAATAAATACTTTGGTGTGAAGAATAAGCTTCAATATTTCATTTGAAACAATTTTGATCCCATTCCAAAGCCATTTTGAATTTATAAAATTATTTAAAGTTGTTATATTAGAGTTTTATAATTTTGAATTTTACATAATTTCGTATTTTGATGGTAAATCAGATTTCAAGGCTTTGCATGTTTATATTTTTTATATTTTCAGCATTTTTGTCCATTTTCAGTTTTTATTTTTATTTTTTAACCCATTTTTTGCAGATTATTTTAAAACTTCTTTGATTAAAATAAAAATAAAAAATAAAAATAAAATGCAAAAAATAAATACATTAGTGTGAAGAATGAGCTTCAATATTTCATTCAAAACAATTTTGATCCCATTCTGAAGCCATTTCGAATTTATAAGAATTATTAAAAGTTGTTGTTATATAAGAGTTTTATAATTTCAAATTCTATATAATTTTTCATTTTGAAGGCAAATCAAAATTCAAGGCTTTGCATGTTTATATTTTTAGCATTCTGATCTATTTCTATATTTTATTTATATTTTTCTAATCCTTCTCTTTTTTAGATTATTTTAAAATTTGAATAATTAAAATAAAAATTAAAAAAATTGAAAAGCCAAAAATAAATACATGGGTGTGAAGAATTAGCTTCAATATTTCATTTAAAATAATTTTTATCCTATTTTGAAGACATTTAATATTTATAAAAAATATTTAAAGTTGATGTTATATGAGAGATTTATAATTTTGAATTTTATATAATTTCACATTTCGAAGATAAATCAGATTTCAAGGCTTTGTATGTTTATATTTTTAGCATTTTGGCCCATTTCCATATTTTATTTTTAATTTTCTAACCCTTCTCTTTTGTAGATCATTTTAAAACTTTAACAATTAAAATAAAAATAAAAAAATTAAAATAATAAAAATAAATGCATGGGTGTGAAGAATGAGCTTGAATCTTTCATCGAAACAATTTTGATCCCATTCCAAAGATATTTCAAATTTATAAAATTATTTAAAGTTACTGTTATATGAGAGTTTTATAATTTTAGATTTTACATAATTTCATATTTTGAAGGTAAATCAGATTTCAAGGCTTTGCATGTTTATATTTTTTATATTTTTAGCATTCTTGTCCATTTCCAAATTTTATTTATAGTTTTCTAACCCCTCTTTTGGAGATTATTTTAAAACTTTTACGATTAAAATAAAATTTAAAAAAATTAAAATGAAAAAATTAAATACATTGATGTGAAGAATGAGCTTCAATATTTCATTCGAAATAATTTCGATCCCATTTTGAAGCTATTTCAAATCTATAAGAATTATTTAAAGTTGTTGTTAAATAAGAGTTTTATAATTTTAGATTCTACATAATTTCACATTTTTAAGGTAAATCAGATTTCAAGGCTTTGCATATTTATATTTTCAACATTTTGGTCTATTTTTATATTTTATTTTTATTTTTCTAACCCTTCTCTTTTGTAGATTATTTTAAAACTTCAACAATTAAAATAAAATTAAAAAAATTAAAATGTCAAAAATAAATACATTGGTGTGAAAAATGAGCTTCAATATTTCATTCAAAACAATTTTCATCCCATTCTGAAGTCATTTCGAATTTATAAAAAAACTATATTTAAATTTGATGTTATATGAGAGTTTTATAATTTCAAATTTTACATAATTTCACATTTCAAAGGTAAATCAGACTTCAAGGCTTTGCATGTTTATATTTTTAGCAATCTTATCCATTTCTAGATTTTATTTTTATTTTTCTAACCCTTCTCTTTTGCAGGTTATTTAAAACTTTGGCAATTAAAATAAAATAAAATAAAATGCCAAAAATAAATACATGGATGTTAAGAATGAGCTTCAAAATTTCGTTTGAACCAATTTCGATCACATTCTGAAGTAATCTCAAATTTATAAAAATTATTTAAAGTTGTTATATGAGAATTTATAATTTTAGATTTTAGACAATTTTGCATTTCGTAGATAAGTAAGATTTCAAGGCTTTACATGTTTATATTTTCAACATTCTGGTCCATTTCCAAAATTTATTTTTATTTTTCAAGCCCTTTTCTTTTGTAGATTATTTTAAAACTTCTACAATTAAAAAAAAATTAAAATTAAAATGCCAAAAATAAATGCATGGGTGTGAAAAATGAGCTTCAATATTTCATTCGAAACAATTTCAATCCCATTCCAAATCCATTTCGAATTTATAAAATAATTTAAATTTTCTACTATATGAAAGTTTTATAATTTTAGATTTTACATAATTTCACATTTTGAAGGTAAATCAGATTTCAAGGCTTTGCATGTTTATATTTTTTATATTTTTAGCATTCTTGTCTATTTCCATATTTTATTTTTATTTTTCTAACCCCTCTTTCATAGATTATTTTAAAACTTTTGTGATTAAAATAAAAATTAAAAAATTAAAAAAATAAATACATTGGTGTGAAGAATAAGCTTCAATATTTCATTTGATTCCATTTTGAAGCAGTTTCAAATTTATAAAAATTATTTAAAGTTGTTATATAAGAGTTTTATTATTTCAGATTTTATATAATTTTGTATTTTGAAGGTAAATCAGATTTCAAGGCTTTACATATTTATATTTTTAGCATTATGATCTTTTTCCAAATTTTATTTTTATTTTTCTAACCCTTCTCTTTTATAGATAATTTTAAAACTTTGGTAATTAAAATAAAAAGTAAAAAAATTAAAATGCCAAAAATAAATACATGAGTGTGAAAAATGAGCTTCAATATTTCATTCAAAATAATTTTGATCCCATTCGAAGCCATTTCGAATTTATAAAAAAATATTTAAATTTGATGTTATATGAGAGTTTTATAATTTTGAATTTTACATAATTTCACATTTCAAAGGTAAACCAGATTTCAAGGCTTTGCATGTTTATATTTTTAGCATTCTAGTCCATTTTCAGATTTTATTTTTATTTTTCTAACCCTTCTCTTTTATAGATTTGTGTGAAGAATGAGCTTCAATCTTTCATTCAAGATAATTTCAGCCCTAAACCTAGGTATTTTAGGTGAGTTGGCGAGGAGAGGGTAATCCTCCAAGGGAGGTCCCAGGTTTGAATCTCTATCCTAACAAAAATTTGAATTGAATACCCAAAATCCAATTGATAATGTTGGTGCGGGCAAGGTCGAGAGTGACTCCTGGGTGAAAGTTTTATAATTTTGGAGTTTTAGTTATAGTTAGTAGGGCCAAACACGACTCCCCAGTGACTTTAACGATGTAGACCCTGGTCATGGTCTCTCAGACAAAGGCAACCCTATAAGAGATCTTTCGCTTAAAAAAAAAATTGATCCCATTCCAAAGCCATTTTGAATTTATAAAAATTATTTAATGTTGATATATGAGAGTTTTATAATTTTAAATTTTACATAATTTTGTATTTCAAAGGCAAGTAAGATTTCAAGGCTTTGCATGTTTATATTTTTAGCATTTTGGTCCATTTGCAAATTTTATTTTTAAATTTTAACCCTTCTCTTTAGCAAATTATTTTAAAACTTTGACGATTAAAATAAAAATAAAAACATTAAAATGCTAAAAATAAATGCATTGGTGTGAAGAATGAGGTTCAATATTTCATTAGGGTTTGATGAGGAAAGCTGCTTTGTTGGAATTTTTTTGAGACCTATCTGGTGGGCTCTGCGGGGATGGTAGCAGTTTCTGGAGGAGGTATGAACAATTGGAGGAATGTAGTGATGGTATCAGGTCCGTCATAGAGCGTGCATGCGAGGGCTAGTATTTATTTTAAAAATGATTGGAAGAAACAAGATTTCTCATTGCATGCCGAGAATCGCTTGTTAAAGAACAATGGATGTTTGGAACGATGTGAAGTCAGGCCGGTTCTAGTGGTTCAACTAGACTCGGTGGCAGAAGATGTGGAGTATTTAACCAAACATGCGCTTATTGGTAAATTTATGGGCATCCGAATTTCTCTTCCCTTTGTGAAGGCTTGGGTTAGGAAGACTTGGAACCCTGAAGGTGATGCTGAGTGCAAAAAGCTATTTTATGGTGGTTTTTTCTTGTCTTACGGATCGTAACAAAGCATTTGAAGGAGGTCCCTATTTCTGCAACC
This sequence comes from Wollemia nobilis, assembly GCA_028583015.1. Classification (NCBI taxonomy): domain Eukaryota; kingdom Viridiplantae; phylum Streptophyta; class Pinopsida; order Araucariales; family Araucariaceae; genus Wollemia; species Wollemia nobilis. The sequence goes on from JAQPPZ010003581.1 coordinate 387,156, forward strand.
AAGCGGGACTCTTTCTTAAACCCTGGCATGTGGGTTTCAACCCATCAGAGGAGCGACCGTCATGGGTTCCGGTGTGGGTTCGACTTTCGTGGCTCCCCTTGGAATTTTGGAGAAAGGACATCTTGCATATGATTGCCCTTCTACTTGGGAAGCCGGTTGGGCCGTCAGGATAGACACTGGATAAAAAGGTAATCTTTGTTGCCCGTATCTGTGTTGAAATTGATTTAAACAATCCTATTCCAGATTCTATTGAAATACAGTTCGGATCAACCACATGGGTTCAAAAACTTGACTATGAAGCTCTTCCATTTTGTTGCCGGATTTGCCATGAATATGGCCACTTACAAAGAAAATGCCCTAAGTTTGTCCTGCTCGTGGCTTCAAATCCTGGGCCCTCTCAAGCTGTACAAAATATGGATAAAGGAAAAGCCCCGATAAATGAGGGGGATCAGGATAAGGAAGGCTTTGTTACAGTAAAACCTTAGAACAAAGGAAGAAAGGCAAAAAAAGACATTAAGGATAACCAGCCAGATGCTCAGCTCAATCATTTTGAAATTCTAGAGAATCTTGATCAATGCGTGGAGATACCTGAAACATCGCTACCTGTTATAGATATAACAGGACCAAATCAGTTGTCTCTTCATGAGGTGGAACCAAGGGAACCAGATACAGGGAGTTTAAATGAAGAACAAAGGGCTTTGGTTCTGAGTATAGGTGATATGGTTGGCCCTAGCCCTGGAAGTGAAGTTAATTAGAAAATGGCACAGATTTAGATGTGCCCTCTCCTACCGAGGCACTGATGCAGTCATCCATGGACTGTAAAACTCCTACGGTGCTGGGATTGCAACATAAAATAATTAAAAAAAATGCTTCAGATAAGAATATGAAGGTGGGTCGGAAGAAAGACTAGGATAAAATTAAGTTAATGGGGGAGAATTTGGTAGAGTCAGGTTTAGTGAGAACATTGGACTCCCATTTTTATAACCCCCAAAAATGATTATACTTTCATGGAATGTAAGGGGGTTGAACAGCATCCCCAGACAAAAAGTTGTTCATGATTTGATTCATGTTCATTCTCCGGATGTGGTTTTTATTTAGGACAGAGTATTGATAACTGGGAGAGTCTCGTGTCTGGGGATTCTCAACACCTACGGGAGTTGATCCATAAGGATGTTCAAACTAAATGTGGTTTGTTTTTTTTTGGTTTTCTTTGGGAGTTGACCTTGTCTGGTGATTTACCCTGTCTTGTTGCTTATTTGAGTCCTGGGTGGGGGCTTAGCTGTACTTTGTAATCCAGATTTTTTATCAATAAATTTTTACCCCTTTATTTAAAAAAAAAAGGTTCAATATTTCATTCAAAACAATTTTGATCCCATTCCAAAGCCATTTCAAATTTATAAAAATATTTAAATTTGTTATTATATGAGAGTTTTATAATTTTGGATTTTACATAATTTTGGATTTAAAGTTGTTAAAATATAAAATTTTTAATCCCTATTTTGCAGATTATTTTAAAACTTTTGCGATTAAAATAAAAATTAAAAAAATTAAAATGCAAAAAATAAATACAATTGTGTGAAGAATGAGCTTCAATATTTCATTCAAAATAATTTCGATCCTATTTTGAAGCCATTTTGAATTTATAAGAATTATTTAAATTTTTTATATAAGAGTTTTATAATTTTAGATTCTACATAATTTTACATTTTGAAGGCAAATCAAATTTCAAGGCTTCGCATAGTTATATTTTTAGCATTCTCATCCATTTTCATTTTTTATTTTTCTAACCCTTCTCTTTTGTAGACTATTTTAAATCTTTGATAATTAAAATAAAAATTAAAAAAAATTAAAATACAAAAAATAAATACATGGATGTGAATAATGAGCTTCAATATTTCATTCGAAACAATTTTGATCTTATTTCGAAGCTATTTCAAATTTATAAAAAAAATATTTAAAGTTACTGTTATATGAGAGTTTTATAATTTTGAATTTTACATAATTTCATATTTAATCAAATTTCAAGGCTTTGCATGTTTACATTTTTAGCATTCTAGTCAATTTCCATATTTTATTTTATTTTTCTAACCCTTCTCTTTTGTAGATTATTTTAAAACTTTAACGATTAAAAAAATTAAAATACCAAAAATAAATACATGGGTGTGAAGAATGAACTTCAATATTTTATTTGAAAAAATTTCAACCCTAAACCTAGGTGTTTTAGGTCAGTTGGATAGGAGAGGGCAATCCTCCAAGGGAGATCCCAGGTTCGAATCTCCATCCTAACAAAAAGTTGAATTGGGTACCCAAAATCCAATTGATAATGTTAGTGCGGGCAGGGTCGGGTGTGACTCTCAGGTGAAATTTTAATAATTTTGGATATTTTGTTATAGATAGCAGTGCCAGGTACGACACCCGGGTGGCTTTGACGATGCAGAACCCCCTGGTCATTGTCTCTTAGACCAAGGAAACCCCATAAGAGGTCTTTCGCTTTAAAAAACACAATTTAGATTTTACATAATTTCACATTTCAAAGGTAAATCAGATTTCAAGGCTTTGCATATTTATATTTTAAGCATTCTTGTCCATTTTTAGATTTTATTTTTATTTTTTTAACCCTTCTCTTTTGTAGATTATTTTAATTCTTCGGTGATTAAAATAAATAAAATAAAATCCTAAAATAAATATATGAGTGTGAAGAATGAGCTTCAATATTTCATTTGAAACAATTTCGATCCAATTGAGGCCATTTTGAATTTATAAAAATTATTTAAAGTTGTTATATGAGAGTTTTATAATTTTAGATTTTACATAATTTTGCATTTCGAAGGCAAGTAAGATTTCAAGGCTTTGCATATTTATATTTTTAGCATTCTGGTCCATTTCCAGATTTTATTTTTATTTTTTTAATCCTTCTTTTTTGTAGATTATTTTAATTCTTCGATGATTAAAATAAAAATAAAATAAAATGCCAAAAATAAATGCATGGGGGTGAAGAATGAACTCCAATATTTCATTCAATTTTTTTTTTATTCCATTCCAAAGCCATTTCGAATTTATAAAATTATTTAAAGTTACTGTTATATGAGAGTTTTATAATTTCAAATTTTACATAATTTCATATTTTGAAGGTAAATCATATTTCAAGGCTTTGCATGTTTATATTATTTATATTTTCAGCATTCTTGTCCATTTTCAGATTTTATTTTGATTTTTCTAACCCCTCTTTTGCAAATTATTTTAAAACTTCTACGATTAAAATAAAAATTAAAATACAAAAAATAAATACATTGGTGTGAATAATGAGCTTTAATATTTCATTCGAAACAATTTTGATCCCATTCTGAAACCATTTCAAATTTATAAGAATTATTTAAAGTTGTTATATAAGAGTTTTATAATTTTGAATTCTAAATAATTCTAAATCAGATTTCAAGGCTTTGCATATTTATATTTTCAGCATTCTGGTTCATTTCCATATTTTATTTTTATTTTTCTAACCCTTCTCTTTTGTAGATTATTTTAAAACTTTGACAATTAAAATAAAAATTAAAAAAAATTACAATACCAAAAATAAATAAACTTATCACTTCTCTTATCACTTCTGAGGAGAACTCTATTTTGACTGCTCTTGTTACTATCAATGAGCTTCAACAAGTAGTTTTTAAAATGCAAAAAATGAAAACCCCAGGTCCTGATGGTTTTCCCATTGAGTTCTACCAACCAAGAGTTCTGGGATATCCTTCATGTTGATTTATTAGAGGTGCTAGAAGAAGCCAAGAAAGCCAAAGAAATTTTGAAGGTTATCAATAAAACTTATATTAATCTTGTTCCAAAAGCTCAAGAGGTTGATCATATTAGACCTATTGCTTTATGTAATGTTCTTCTCAAAATCATTACTAAAATCATGGCAGAAAGGTTGAAGCCTCTTTTGCATAAGATTATTTCCCCAGATCAAAGGGCTTACGTGGAAGGACGTAAAATAGTATATGAGATAGTTCTTGCTCATGAAGCCATCTATTCCATGGATATGCAAAAATATCCTTCCATGTACATTTGATTAGACTTATCCAAAGCTTATGACAGAGTGGATTGGCACTTCCTTATCAAAATTTTGAGGCAATTTGGTTTCTCTAATGATTGGATGGATTGGATTATGGGATGTATCTCTTCAGTTTCCTACTTAGTTCTTATCAATGGCAGGCCTTCTCAATCATTCCCAGCTTCCAAAGGTATTAGGCAAGGTGACCCACTATCCCCTTATTTATTCATCATTCTTGTTGAATGGTTGGGTAGGACTATAACCAACAAGAGGGAAAACAAAACCGTTGAGGGAGTTACCATTGCTCATGGAGCTAGACCTATCTCTCAACTTTAATTTATGGATGACTCTACTCTTTTAGGTAAAGCTACAGTTAAGGAAGCTTCTAATATTAAGCAAATCATTAGCTATTTTTCTAAGGCTACTAGTCAGTTGATCAATGAAGACAAATCTAAAGTTTTTTTTTTTCACTACTCTGCTAGACAAGAATCCATGGTCTTGGATGAATTAAGATATAAGAAGACCTCTCTTCCAATCACTTATTTAGGTATTCCCATAAATATTCAAAGGTAGAAAAATAAAGATTGGAATTGGTTGTTGGACAAAGTCAATAAAAACATTGGAAAGTGGACCAACAGGTGGCTTTCTTCTAGGGGTAGAATTACCTTGGTAAAATTAGTCCTTCAAGATATTCCTATTTATGTTTCTTCTATTTTGAATATCCCAAAGGCTATTCTTTAAGAATTGGATCAAATCAATCATCGTTTCCTTTGGAGTGGTGCTAAGGAGAAAAGAAAATGGGCCTTGGTGAAATGGGATACTTTATGTCTTCCTAATAATGAAGGGGGTTAGAATTCTAGTTTTCTATTAATAAAAACAAAGCTTTAGCTGCTAAATTATATTGTAGGATGTTGCATAACCCCAATGCTCTTTGGGCCAATAATATTCATGCTAAATATACTAAGAATAAAAGTCCTGAAGACCTTGTTCGCTATCAACTTCCTACCAAAGGTTCTTCCATTTTAGCAGTTATTAAGACTGGTAAGGATTTGATAAAGAAAAAATTATTTTGAATCATTCATAATGGTCAATAGGTAAATTTTTGGACATATTCTTGGGATGGTCACAAGCCTTTGATAACTCAGTTTCCCAATTGGAGGCCTTGGATGGAGGAGCTTCACCGAGCTAACTGGATAAAGGTGGCTAATTACTATCGGTACCATACTGGTAATTCAAAGGTTGGTATATATTGGATCCCTATTGAGGACTGGCCTATTCAAATCCCATAAAGGCAAAAACAAGATATCCAAGGCATCCTTCATATGAGATCCCTCTCTTGGTCCCATGAAAAATATTATTTTGGATGGAACAACACTACTAAGGTTGAGTATTCAGTTGCTCAATATTATTTGACCTTATGCCATAATAATCCCAACCATTCTTCTGACATATTTTCTCAATTATGGGCTCAAAATATTTGGCCTAAGGTGAGGTTCTTTAATTGGCTTTTATTGCATCGTAGGGTGCTTACTGGTGAGCAACTTATGAAGTGTGGTTTTCATGGCCCTTTTAGATGTGAAATGTGTGAAGAGAATGTAGAAACTCTCAACCATCTTTTTATTGAGTGTACTTTAGCTTCTGAGCTATGGAGGAGGATGGCCACTTTACTTGGCTTACAATGGTCCAATTTTTTTACTTTTGAACAACTTTGGATGAATTGGCCTAATCAAGAGGGTGTTGATCATTTTATTAGGCAGTTAGTTTGGATGGGTTCTACTATTCTTCTTTGGAATATTTGGAATGAAAGTAACAGCCAATTTTTTAATTAAGATAGGAAGGATATTCACTATATTTAGCAAAATACCATAGCCAACTTAGTTGAATCAATCTATCAACTCCTTAATCACCACCAAAACTCCCACCAAATATGGGATCAAGTGATGCAAAGATTGAAGATTAAATCTTCTAAGGGCAACCAACTTAAATGGAATGTGAGTATTAGTAAGATGGATAGGAAAATAAATTGGCAACCTCCTCCTAAGGATTTTGGAAAAGTCAATACTGATGGAGCCTCTAGAGGGAACCCTAGAAAAGCCAGTGTGGGAGGAATTGGTAGAATTTCATATGGCTCCCTAGTTTTTACTTTTGCTGAGAATTTGGGTATTATTTTCAATAACCTTGTTGAGGGGTATGGTATCCTCAGAGGCCTTTAGGAGGCTACTAAGGTTGGATGTAAAAATATGTTAGTTGAGTCTGACTCTCAACTTATGATTATTCTCTTGAAGACTCCTAAGAATCATAAGGTAGATTGGAGAATAAAAAGAATTATTGAGAAGATTCAGTTAATCCATATGGGATTTTTGAAAGTTGATTACAATCATGTGGTCAGAGATCAAAACAAGAGTGATGATGCTTTAGCTAATTGGGCTTTGGACAAAGGTGATCATACTTGTTATGGCCACCCTCCTAGATGGTGGGCTTCTCAAATTAGGGAAGCTCTTCTTTCTATCATTTCTTTGGATGGCTCCAGTTCTGAAGGTACCTAGTTTCTTCTTGATTTTTTTTTTGTGTTTCTCTTTGGTTCATTCAGTTTTTTTTAGTTCCCTAGCTCATTCTATTCTTTCTTTTTTTTCCTTTGTTGATTCTTGCCTTAATAGTCTTCTGGTCTAGATAGGTCATTGTTATGTTCAATTTTTTTTTCTTTTTTTTGTTTAGTTTTTTAAGGTGGGTGGGTTCTTTTGTTTTATTTTGTTTTTGTGTTCTTTGTGTTGTTTTTTGTTGTTTTGTGTGTTTTTTTTTTTTTTTCTTGTGTTTTTTTCGTTCTTGTTCTTAGGTTTCTCTTTGTTTGTGTTAATTCGTGTTTTTATGTGTGAGTGTTTTCTATGTTTTTTTTTTTTTGTTTTTTTCTATTGTTGGTTGTTTTTTATTTTTATTTTTTTTTAATTTTAGGTTTTGGTTGTGTTTATTTTCATGTTTTTTTTTGGGTTATGTCTTTGCAGTGTTATGTTGTTTTTGTTTTGTTTGTGTTTTGTTATGTGGTTCTTGTATTTTTCTATGTGGTTCGTGTTGTGGTTTCTTTTATCTTATTATGCATGTTTGGTTGTGCTTTTGTTTTTGACACACTCAAGGAGCATGTTTTTTTATTTTATTTTATTATTTTTGTTGTTATTTACTTATTTTTAAATTGGTTTTGTGTGTTTGTTTGCTCCTTGAGTATGTCAAATGTGGTAGGCCAGGTCCGAGTCCTGGGCATTTTTTGTGGAATGGATACCCCTACCTCCTTGGGTCTTACCCGAAAGTGGCATCCCTTTTAGGATGTTTTCCACAAATTAAAAAATAAAAAATAAAATTAAAATTAAAATGCCAAAAATAAATACATGGGCATGAAGAATGAGCTTCAATATTTTATTCGAAATAATTTTGATCCCATTCTGAAGCAATTTTGAATTTATAAAACATTATTTAAATTTGATGTTATATGAAAGTTTTATAATTTTGAATTTTACATAATTTCGCATTTTGAAGGTAAATCATATATCAAGGCTTTGCATGTTTATATTTTTAGCATTCTAATCCATTTCAAGATTTTATTTTTATTTTTCTAACCCTTCTCTTTTGTAGATTGTTTTAAAACTTTGGTGATTAAAAAAAAAATTAAAATACCAAAAATAAATACTTAGGTGTCGAGAATGAGCTTCAATATTTCATTCGAAATAATTTCAACCAAAAACCTAGGTGTTTTAGGTGAGTTGGAGAGAAGAGGACAATCCTCCAAGGGAGCTCCCAGGTTCAAATCTCCACCCTAACAAAAAGTTGAATTTGGTGCCCAAAATCTAATTGATAATGTTGGTGCAGATAGGGCCGAGCGTGACTCTCAAGTGAAAGTTTTAAAATTTTAGAGTTTTATCTATAGTTAGCAGGGCCAGGCGTGACTTCCAGGTGACTTTGATGATGTAGAACCCCATGGTCATGGTCTCTCAGACCAAGGCAACCCCGTAAGAGGTATTTCGCTTAAAAAATGATAATTTCGATCCCATTCCAAATCCATTTTGAATTTATAAAAAATATTTAATGTTGTTGTTATATAAGAGTTTTATAATTTTGGATTTTACATAATTTTGCATTTCAAAGGTAAATCATATTTCAAGGCTTTGCATGTTTATATTTTTAGCATTCTGGTCCATTTCTAGATTTTATTTTTATTTTTCTAACCCTTCTCTTTTGTAGATTATTTTAAAACTGTTGTGATTAAAATAAAAATAAAAAAAAATAAAATGCCAAAAATAAATACATGAGTGTGAAGAATGAGCTTCATTCATTCACTGACACTTTGCACACTCACACTTGCAAACTTCTCACTAGCACACCTTGCACACTTTATTATATAACACATTGACACAAATATAAGACAAATATTTAACCACTCCCTAAAATAATCACACCCTAAAATATTGCATTACCAAATAATGTAATGTATCCAACATTCTCATGGCCAAAATATAAGGGCCCTAGGCCCCTATTTATACTAAGATGTTATCCCTAAATTACCTAGGGTGAGAAATAATTACTCTTAGTAATAGAAAATATTTGAGGTTCTTTTACATACCCATTATTATTCCTTTAGTAGACCTAGAAGGATTCCAAAATAATTTAGTGTGCCACTACATTCTAAAATATCACTTTCTAGAATATTTGCCTTGGGATCCATGCATTTAAATTTATCCCTATGGCCATCCAAGTGGTTCATTCCAATTGGTGAGGAAATCACTTACTTTTACAAGTGGATTGATATATTTTACTAAGATAATCACTCCCTAGAGCCAATAAAAAAAAATTATTAGTGAATTACTCCTTGGAGCCAACTGGCCTCTTTTGCAAGCGAATTGACATCGACTTCATAGCTAAATTTTAAGAGTGTTTGGAGGTGTTTGTTGTGTAATTTCTCTATTTCATGCTCCTTTAAAATTTATAAATCCCAAGGTAGTCCTATATTTATGGAAATTCCATAGGGAACCAAACTTGATTGGTGTAAAATCCCAAATCCTATATTTATCCTTGGGCATGGAGTCTACAAAGTTTGGACCTTTATGATAAAACTGTCAAAATTTTAGCTCTCATTGTTTAGTCTTCTATGAAATCAATCCCAACAACTTTTTCCATTCTGTATAACTTAGAAATTAGATTGAGGCTAGGTATTTGACTTCCATAATTAGGTCTTCAAAAGGATTTTATAAAAGCTTCTTCTATTTTCCAATTAGCTCCTATAGCTTGATATACATTAGATCTAATTTCTCATAGGTTTCAGTTACATCCCCTTGGTAGAATTGGCTTTTCTTCTCCTTGAATATAGCATTATAGATTTGAAAAGTATTTGCACAACTTGAATTTGAAAAGAGAGGTTACCATTTGATACATCATCTTCTCTTGTTGTGCTTGAAAATGCTAGTTATTTATTGAAATCCATGCATTTCTTATAGAAATAACATATTCCAAAGGATTATGACTAGCATTACTCTTAAGGCACCATAAGGTATTTGTTTCTAAATTAGTTTTGAGCCCTATTTTATGCTTTTGTACTAGTTGGTCTAGGTATTTTCTCTTTGGTAAGGTAAGGAGGCTATTGTTGCTTCTAAATACCTAAATATTTCCATACACCACCTTGATTATGCCTCTTCTCCAAATTTGCTTGATTCATTAATATTTTTATTATTTCCCTCAATTCATTCACTTGGACTTGGATTCTATCATTCTAATTTTAAGGTATAGAAGTGGTACTAATATTAGATGATTGAGGTATAGTGGGTAATAATGGTAGTTGGGGCTAGGGGGCAATAATATTAGGGGTGCTCTAGTCTAGAAAAGTCACCATATATGGAGTGTTAGTTTAGGAATATCTATTTTTGTTGGATGAGTCCTACGTGGGTTGGTTTTGGGTATTTTAAATGGGCATTTTGATAGGATATTCTCCTAGTATTCTAGAATTTAGAAATTAATATACATATGTGGCATAATCCATAGGTAGAGTAAGGGATAATTTTCCAACTCTAATTAACACATCTTCTACTTGTGTTGCTTTCTCAAAGGCTTTGGATAAGGTAACATGATTGGAATTATAGACCATCAAGGCTTAGATTTGATTATAGACCTTTTGTATGAAAAGGTAGAGCTTATTCATCTGATGTTCAAAGGTATTAGGTATAAAATCCTCATAAACATCCTATTATAATCATGAACTATTCTCTTGGGGATGTATTTACATGACATTAATCTTGAAGAGGATGGAATATTAATTCCTTAGATTTCCAAATATCCTCATGAAAGGTTTGACTATAGAAGCTCAATAATGTATGAAAGGATTCAATACTATGTGGTAACATTATATCCTAATGAATAGATCAACAATCAGACCATAATATCTTCTTGCTAAATATGATGCACAAATTCTAACATTTATAGTCTATACAAGTGGTCAAAAGTTGAAAAGTCTTTTATAATAGCTAATAGATATGGGAGAATAAACCATCAAGTCTAGTGGTCCTTAGTAAGTATAGTCAATCATCTATTATTGAGGCCTTACTGGTATTTGCATTTGATAATTTTGGGGAGGATAACTCTAAGGCATTTGATATTGGGGTATACTATATACCCTTGTGATTATTATATGAATAGAGCCACATGTTGATTTAGAACCATTTGTTGATTTTATAGGACTACTAGTTATTAGGAATTTATTGTTGATTGTAAGGGTTCTAGATTAAATATGGATTTGGAGGAATTTGGTTCTGAGAATTAGTATTTGGAGAAACAAGTAGGATAGGCACTCCTTATTAGTATAGGCTTTTCTATAGTAGTTAAGAGAATAACTAGTTGAATATAGTGGTTGAAAATACTACATGGAATGACCACTTAGTGGAAATAATAGGTTTTGATTAGCTTGTACGATCATTTATGTTCCCAACAATGCTAGATTTTTTAAAAAATTTGAGGAGTACTTTGATTTGGTGGTAGGTTTGAGGGAGGTTGACTTGATACCCCTTGGCTAGTGTTATGGTTTCATGGATATTGCATATTTGTTGAATGTTGGGGTTTGATAACCCTTTAAAACTCTAGTTCATAGTAGGAATTTTTTTATCTATTAGGTGAATACTATGGGTAATTGATAAGGGGTACTAGAAGGAACTTACTTTCATCTTGAACCAACATTTGGTTGACTTATATTTATCTAATAACTAGAGTCTACTTATAAACGATGACTTGATTGTGACACTAGTCAGTTTAGTTGTTGATTCACTAGAGTTGATATTATTGCATTTATACTTGCTTCATAAATTATTGGAATGGACCTAGCAAGTAGACGACTATTAACATTAGAAAATACTTGTGAGATTTTGCACATTATATGAGGAGTTAGTAATCACACTTAAAATAGTTGGAAGAGTAGTGGTGCCTGCTTTACCAATATTTGGAATAACATATTGATTATGGATTGTTGGATGATTAGGTAAGCCTACGTCTTCTATAAAAATGATGATGGAATGTTTTTTCTTTCTTAGCAGAATTTGCCATTGTTTATTTGGTAGAAGTTGTTGAAGGAAGCTTCTCTAAGACTTGAATCAAAATTACTATAGAAGGTTTCTTTCCTTTTCATCCTTTCCTTTGGGACTTAATCAACTTTACTTTCTTAACCTCTTTGCACTTATCATGTGATTTAGACCTTGTATTCATAAGAGATAACACTAATAATTATATCTAATTGATGTTTGTTATATTTGTGATAGCAAAAATAACTCAAAAACAAGTGAATTCAACTAAAATTTAAAAATTAGGATATTTCCAAAAAAGTTGTAATTCTTAAAAATCCCTAGAATTAGGACTTAGCACTTAGAGGAGTTGAATGATGATTGGTGACATCATTATCCATCAAGAAGGAATTCGATAGATTATTGAATAAGTCAATGAATAGATAAAATTTAACGTGGAAAAAGCAAGGAAATTTTTGGAGGGGCAACATAAGGATGAAATAAGATAATTTTGATGAATCATAGGCTAAGTCAATAAATTGGTAAGGTAAGAAATTAAACAAAATTTTATATGAAATGATGGATTGGAGTTCACTCAAAATGTTGAAAATTTGTTGAATTGTTGATAAATCATTGGAACATGAACTTGCAAAAATTCTCTAAATCTTTCAAATTTCTTTGTAGACTTATGAATCAATGGATTTGGACACAATACTAGTTTCCAAAATCTAATTTTTGATTCAAGATAGATTTCTAGGTTGGATTTTTAATGGAATTGCCATTTGCATTAGATTCATTGGATTATACAACAATGTTGTCTACAAGGTTAGAATGAAAAATAGATCATATTTGAGTCGATCGAACATAGATTCACTAAGATTTTTTTGGGTTTTATCAATATCAATGTATTCAATAAATCCTTTTATGGATATGATGAAATTTATGATAAATCAATATAGAACTAAGTGTAAAAATGAAGGTATATAGCATTGATCATTATTAGGAGAATTATAATGGTTTATGTTAGTTCATAGGGAAAATGAAACTAACTATTTGTAAGTACAATTGAGGGAAATTTTAACTTGCCCAGATCCTTTGTGTGGATAGGAGATGGCATTTGTATTGAGATCATCCAAAAAGGTGGGGTCTTCTACACAGAAGGAAATCACAGTACAACCCCAATAAAAGTTTGGAAGAACAATGAAATCCAACAAGAAAAATGGAAGAACAATGGACTGTAGTAATAAGTTTGAAATAACCAGAGACCCAAGCAAGGAGGCTAAGAGAATCAAGAAGTCCACCGAGAAAATGATAAATGTTTTTCCATAGTGAGTTGATACAAGAGGAAATAAATCAAATAATATCCTTAGTTAAGTTGCTTCGAGAGTATATGGATCAACAACACACGATGTTGGAGGTGATTGTTGACCATAACTCAAGGGAAGGATCTAAGATCAAAAAAGAAATAAATCAAAATTCCAACCTCATAAGTAAAATGATGCAACCCAGAAAGAGGGAACAAGGAAATCAGATTTCAAGGCTTTATAATCAGAGTTCTATAATTTTGGATTCTACATAATTTCATTTTTTGAAGGTAAATTAGATTTCAAGGCTTTGCATGTTTATATTTTCAGCATTCTTGTCCATTTCCAAATTTTATTTTTATTTTTCTAAACCTTCTCTTTTGTAGATTATTTTAAAACTTCGACGATTAAAATAGAAATAAAAAAATTAAAATGCCAAAAATAAATATATGGGTGTGAAGAATGAGCTTCAATATTTCATTCAAAACAATTTTGATCCTATTCAGAAGCCATTTCGAATTTATAAAAATTATTTAAAGTTGTTATATGAGAGTTTTATAATTTTAGATTTTACATAATTTTGCATTTCGAAGGCAAATAAAATTTCAAGGCTTTGCATGTTTATATTTTCAGCATTCTAATCCATTTCTAGATTTTATTTTTATTTTTCTAACCCTTTTTTTTTGCAGATTATTTTAAAACTTCGACAATTAAAATAAAAATTAAAAAAATAAAATGCCAAAAAAAAATGCATGGGTGTGAAGAATGAGCTTCAATATTTCATTCAATACAATTTCGATCCTATTCTAAAGCCATTTTGAATTTATAAAATTATTTAAAGTTATTGTTATATGAGAGTTTTATAATTTTAGATTTTACATAATTTCATATTTTGAAGGTAAATTAGATTTCAAGGCTTTGCATGTTTATATTTCTTATATTTTTAGCATTCTTACCCATTTCCAAATTTTATTTATATTTTCCTAACTCCTCTTTTGCAGATTATTTTAAAAATTCTATGATTAAAATAAAAATAAAAAATTAAAATACAAAAAATAAATACATTGGTGTGAAGAATGAGCTTCAATATTTTATTCGAAACAATTTCGATCCCATTCTAAAGCCATTTCAAATTTATAAGAATTATTTAAAGTTGTTGTTATATGAGAGTTTTATAATTTTATATTTTACATAATTTTGCATTTCGAAGGCAAGTAAGATTTCAAGGCTTTATATGTTTATATTTTCAACATTTTGATCCATTTTTATATTTTATTTTATAATTTCAGATTTTACGTAATTTCGTATTTCAAAGGTAAATCATATTTCAAGGCTTTGCATGTTTATATTTTAAGTATTCTTGTTCATTTTTAGATTTTATTTTTATTTTTCTAATCCTTCTCTTTTGTAGATTATTTTAAAACTTCGGCAATTAAAATAAAAATAAAATACCAAAAATAAATACATGAGTGTGAAGAATGAGCTTCAATATTTCATTTGAAATAATTTCGATCCCATTCAGAAGCCATTTTGAATTTATAAAAATATTTTAAAGTTGTTATATGAGAGTTTTATAATTTTAAATTTTACATAATTTTGCATTTCAAAGGCAAGTAAGATTTCAAAGCTTTACAATTTTATATTTTTAGCATTTTGGTCTATTTCTAGATTTCATTTTCATTTTTTTAACCCTTCTCTTTTGTAGATTATTTTAAAACTTCGATGATTAAAATAAAAAAAATAAAAATAAAATACCAAAAAAGAAATGGATGGGTGTGAAGAATGAACTTCAATATTTCATTTGAAACAATTTGGATCCCATTCCAAAGACATTTTGAATTTATAAGATTATTTAAAGTTGTTGTATGAGAGTTTTATAATTTCATATTTTACATAATTTTGCATTTTGAAGGTAAATCAGATTTCAAGGATTTGCATATTTATATTTCTTATATTTTCAGTATTCTTGTTCATTTCCAGATTTTATTTTTATTTTTCTAACCCCTCTTGCAAATTATTTTAAAAATTTAATGATTAAAATAAAATTAAAAAAAATAAAATGCAAAAAATAAATACATTAGTGTGAAGAATGAGTTTCAATATTTCATTCGAAATAATTTTGATTCCATTTTGAAGCCATTTCGAATTTATAAAAATTATATAAAGTTGATTTTATATAAGAGTTTTATAATTTTGGATTCTACATAATTTCATTTTTTGAAGGTAAATCAGATTTCAAGGCTTTGTATGATTATATTTTTAGCATTCTAGTCCATTTACATATTTTATTTTTATTTTTCTAACCCTTATATTTTGTATATTATTTTAAAATTTTGGCAATTAAAAAATAATTAAAATATAAAAAATAAATACATGGGTGTGAAGAATGAGCTTCAATATTTCATTCGAAATAATTTTGATCTCATTCCAAAGCCATTTTGAATTTATAAAAAATTATTTAAATTTGATGTTATATGAGAGTTTTATAATTTTGAATTTTACATAATTTTGTATTTTAAAATAGATAAACACAAGGCTCGTCTTGTAGCCAAAGGTTTTTCTCAAATAGAGGGTATTGATTATACAGAAACATTTGCTCCTGTTGCTAAAATGGATTCTATTAGATTGATTCTTGCTCTAATCGCTTCCCATAAATGGCCAATCTATCAAATGGATGTAAAAAGTGCCTTCTTACATGGAAATTTAAAAAAAGAAATATTCATGGAACAACCTGTTGTTTTACTCAAGACTCCTCTCTTGTTTGTCGGCTTAAAAAATATCTATATGGCCTTAAATAAGCCCCTAGAGCTTGGTATGAAAATATGGACTCCTTCCTTCTTTTAGTAGATTTTTCTCATTGTGAGTCTGACAATACAGTTTACATTTGGAGAAGTAAAGGAAATATCACCATTCTTGTTATTTATGTTGATGATATTCTTCTCACTGGTAGTAACCTCACTCACATTCAAACTATAAAAGATTCCCTCTCTAAAAAATTTAAAATGGCTGACCTAGGTCTAGCTCATTTCTTATTTGAAATTCAAATAAAACAAAATAAAGCAGGGATCACCTTATGTCAATAAAAATACACTCAAGATCTCCTTCAAAAGTTTAAAATGATAGATTTTAAACCTTCTTCTACCCCCTTTCAATCTGGTATTTATCTCAATAATTCATGCTCATCCCCTCCTTGTGATGCTACTCTATACCTTCAGCTTATAGGTAGTCTGTTATACCTCACTCATACTCACCCATATATCTCCTATGTTGTTGGGCTCATATCTAGGTTCTCTTATTTCAGTCATTGGAAAGCAACTAAAAGAATTCTTCATTATTTGCAGGGTACTACATACTTTGGGCTCATCTATAAAGGAGACTCCATGGATATCATTGGCTATACAAATTCAGATTGGGCAGGATCAATAGATGACAGATGTTCTACCTTTGGATATGTTTTCTGCCTTGGTTCTTCATCAATCACCTAGTTATACCAGAAATAACAAATAGTAGCATTATCTTCTACAGAAGTAGAATACAGAGCATCAGTTTTAGCCAGTCAGGAAGCCCTTTGGCTTCGTCAAATTCTCAAAGAATTTGGTTTTTTCATAAAGGGCCTATAACTCTTTGGTGTGACAATCAAAGCACAATTCATATTGTACATAATCCAGTTGAGCATCAGCACACCAAACACATTGAGATCCACATGCACTTCATCAGGAAACATATTGAAAATAGGGATATACATTTGGAATATATTTCGATAGAGGATCAACTTGCAGACATCTTCACCAAGTCATTTCCTTCTTCGCGTTACCTTCAGTTGTGAGAGAAACTTGGAGTGTTACACCTGCTTTGAAAAAAGTGGTCTTCCACCACTAACTATATTGTACATGAGTACCTAATCAGGCCTTCTTGTCGGGACTCCACAAGGGTTTTTTCCACCAACTATCCATGTTGTACATGAGTACCTAATTAGGCCTCATTGCTAGGACTCATTTGTAAATCTCCCCTAGTATCACTTAATGGGGGGTGTTAGAATAAGTGAATATTATCTTAAGTTCGCTAGGATACACACTTGAGTTTCCACTCCTCCATGTGTCAGGAGTACTCTCAGTGGTGTCTTCATCAGGTTTGATGAGTTATTGTAATTCAATGGATCTCAATGATCAACTCTACTATTTATACAGAGTTGATCCTAGAGATAAATCAATCAGTTCTACTCTTCTCTTCATATTTATGTAATACTTTGCATATCTATTATTGTGTAATTCTAACAGCTTTGCATGTTTATATTTTCAGCATTCTTATCTATTTTTATATTTCATTTTTACTTTTTTAACCCTTCTCTTTTGCAGATTATTTTAAAACTTTGACGATTAAAAATAAAAATACCAAAAATAAATACATGGGTGTGAAGAATGAGTTTCAATATTTCATTCGAAATAATTTTGATCCAATTCGGAAGCCATTTCGAATTTATAAAAATTATTTAAAGTTGTTATATGAGAGTTTTAGAATTTCAAATTTTATATAATTTTGTATTTTTAAGGCAAGTAAGATTTCAAGGCTTTGCATGTTTATATTTTTAGTATTCTGGTCCATTTTTAGATTTTATTTTCATTTTTCTAACCCTTCTCTTTTGCAAATTATTTTACAACTTCGACGATTAAAATAAAAATTAAAATACAAAAAATAAATGCATGGGTGTGAAGAATGAGATTCAATATTTCATTCAAAACAATTTTGATCCCATTCCAAAGCCATTTCGAATTTATAAAATTATTTAAAATTGTTGTTATATGAGAGTTTTATAAAAAAAAAAATTTAATTTACATGGTGGAATCGGTAGCCTCCATGAATCTGGACAGGTTTTCCAGCTTTTATGGCCACCATAGTATTCTACGTTGTCCGCCCTAGAATCCACCACGTAGATCTTCACGCAGTTCGCCCCTATAACCACCATGCTACAATCATTTTAAACCTTTTACGTCGCTGAAAGCACTAGGAAAGGGAAAAACGTTCAATCCGACAAGGCCCGAGATTTGAACCTTGGACCTCCGCCCCCCTTATGGGGTTTGGATGAACCAATTGATCTACACCTCGGACCTAGAGTTTTATAATTTTAGATTTTACATAATTTCGCATTTTGAAGGTAAATTAGATTTCAAGGCTTTGCATGTTTATATCTTTTATATTTTCAACATTCTTGTCCATTTCTTGATTTTATTTTTATTGTTCTAACCCCTCTTTTGCAGATTATTTTAAAAATTATGTGATTAAAAAAAATAAAATGCAAAAAATAAATACGTTGGTGTGAAGAATGAGCTTCAACATTTCATTTGAAACAATTTCAATCTCATTCTAAAGCCATTTCGAATTTATAAGAATTATTTAAAGTTGCTATTATATAAGAGTTTTATAATTTTGGATTCTACACAATTTCATATTTTGAAGGTAAATCAGATTTCAAGGCTTTGCAAGTTTATATTTTCAGCATTCTGATTCATTTTCATATTTTATTTTTATTTTTTTAACCCTTATCTTTTGTAGATTATTTTATAACTTTGACAATTAAAATAAAAATAAAAATAAATTAAAATTCTAAAAATAAATACATGGTTGTGAAGAATGAGCTTCAATATTTTATTCGAAATAATTTTGATCCCATTCCATAGCCAATTCGAATTTATAAAAAAAAAAATTAAATTTGATGTTATATGAGAGTTTTATAATTTCAAATTTTACATAATTTCATATTTCGAAAGTAAATCAGATGTCAAGGATTTGCATATTTATATTTTAGCATTCTAGTCCATTTCTAAATTTTATTTTTATTTTTCTAACCCTTCTCTTTTGTTGGTTGTTTTAAAACTTTAGTGATTAAAATAAAATAAAAAAAATTAAAATTAAAATACAAAAAATAAATACATGGGTGTAAATAATGAGATTCAATATTTCATTCAAAACAATTTTTATCCCATTCTGAAGCCATTTTGAATTTATAAAAATTATTTAAAGTTGTTATATGAGAGTTTTATAATTTTAGATTTTACATAATTTTGTATTTCAAAGGCAAGTAAGATTTCAAGGCTTTGCATATTTATATTTTCAACATTCTTATCCAATTTAAGATTTTATTTTTATTTTTCTAACCCTTCTCTTTTGTAAATTATTTTAAAACTTTGACGATTAAAATAAAAATAAAGAAAATTAAAATGCCAAAAATAAATGCAGTGGTGTGAAGAATGAGCTTCAATATTTCATTTGAAACAATTTTGATCCCATTCCAAAGCCACTTCGAATTTATAAAATTATTTAAATTTGTTGTTATATGAGAGTTTTATAATTTTGCATTTTACATAATTTTACATTTTGAAGGTAAATCAGATTTCAAGGCTTTTCACGTTTATAATTTTTATATTTTTAGCATTATTGTCTATTTCTTGATTTTATTTTTATTTTTCTAACCCCTCTTTCATAGATTATTTTAAAACTTCTATGATTAAAAAAAAATTAAAATTAAAATGCAAAAAATAAATACATTAGTGTGAAGAATGAGCTTCAACATTCAAAATAATTTCAATATCATTTTGAAGCCATTTCAAATTTATAAGAATTATTTAAAGTTGTTATTATATAAGAGTTTTATAATTTTGGATTCTACATAATTTCATATTTTGAAGGTAAATTAGATTTCAACGCTCTGTAAGTTTATATTTTCAGCATTCTGATCTATTTTCATATTTTATTTTTATTTTTCTAACTCTTCTCTTTTGTAGATTATTTTAAAACTTTGGCAATTAAAATAAAAATTAAAATGCCAAAAATAAATATATGGGTGTGAAGAATGAGCTTCAATATTTCATTTGAAATAATTTCAATCCCATTTTGCAGCCAATTCGAATTTATAAAAAAATATTTAAAGTTGATGTTATATGAGACTTTTATAATTTTGAATTTTACATAATTTCATATTTCGAAGGCAAATTAAAATTTAAGGCTTTGCATATTTATATTTTTAGCATTCTAGTCCATTTCCAGATTTTATTTTTATTTTTCTAACCCTTCTCTTTTGTAGATTGATTTAAAACTTTGGTGATTAAAATAAAAATATATATATACCAAAAATAAATACATGGGTGTGAAGAATGAGCTTCAATATTTCATTTGAAACAATTTCAACCCCAAAGCCAGGTGTTTTAGGTGAGTTGAAGAGGAGAAGGTAATCCTCCAAGGAATGTCCTAGGTTCGAATCTCCACCCTAACAAAAAGGTGAATTGGGTACCCAAAATCCAATTGATAATGTTGGTGCGGGTAGAGCCAGGTGTGACTCTCAGATGAAAGTTTTATAATTTCAAAGTTTTAGTTATAGTTAGGAGGGCTAGGCACGAATATCAAGTGACTTTGATGGTGTATAACCCCCTAGTGGTGGTCTCTCGGACTAAGGCAGTCTCGTAACAGATCTTTCACTTTAAAAAAACAATTTCGATCCAATTCCAAAGCCATTTTGAATTTATAAAAAATATTTAATGTTGCTATTATATGATAGTTTTATAATTTTCTATTTTACATAATTTCAAATTTCAAAGGTAAATCAAATTTCAAGGCTTTGTGTGTTTATATTTTAAGCATTCTTGTCAATTTCTAGATTTTATTTTTATTTTTCTAACCCTTCTCTTTTGCAGATTATTTTAAAATGTTGATGATTAAAAATAATAATGAAAAAAATAAAATGCCAAAAATATTTACATGGGTGTGAAAAATGAGCTTCAATATTTCATTCGAAACAATTTCGATCCCATTCTAAAGCCATTTCGAATTTATAAAAATTATTTAAAGTTGTTATGTCAAAGTTTTATAATTTTATATTTTACATAATTTGCATTTCGAAGGCAAGTAAGATTTCAAGGCTTTGCATATTTATATATTCAGCATTCTAGTCCATTTTCAAATTTTATTTTTTATTTTCTAATCCTTCTTTTTTGCAAATTATTTTAAAACTTTGATAATTAAAAATACATAAAAAAAAATGAAATGCCAAAAATAAATGCATGGGTGTGAAGAATAAGCTTCAATATTTCATTCGAAATAATTTCTATCTCATTCCAAAGCCATTTTGAATTTATAAAATTATTTAAAGTTGTTATATGAGAGTTTTATAATTTTAGATTTTACATAATTTCACCTTTTGAAGGTAAATCAGATTTCAAGGCTTTGCATGTTTATATTTTTTATATTTTTGGCATTCTTTTCCATTTCCATATTTTATTTTTATTTCTCTAGCCTCTCTTTTGCAGATTATTTTAAAACTTCTACGATTAAAATAAAAATTAAAAAAATTAAAATACAAAAAATAAATATATTGGTGTGAAAAATGAGGTTCAATATTTCAATCGAAACAATATCATTTTCATTCTAAAGCCATTTTGAATTTATAAGAGTTATTTAAAGTTGTTGTTATATAAGAGTATTATAATTTCAAATTTTACATAATTTTTTATTTTGAAGGTAAATCAAATTTCAAGGATTTGCATGTTTATATTTTTAGCATTCTAGTTTATTTTCATATTTTATTTTTATTTTTTAACCCTTCACTTTTATAGATTATTTTAAAACTTCAGCAATTAAAATAAAAATTAAAATGCCAAAAATAAATACATTGATGTGAAGAATGAGCTTCAATATTTTATTTGAAATAATTTCAACCCCAAACTAGGTGGTTTAGGTGATTTGGAGAGGAGAGGGCAATCCTCCAAGGGAGGTCTCAGGTTCGAATCTCCACCCTAACAAAAAGTTGAATTGGGTACCCAAAATCCAATTGAAAATGTTGGTGTGGGCAGGGACGGGTGTGACTCCTAGGTGAAAGCTTATACTTTTAGAGTTTTAGTTATAGTTAGCATGGCCAGGTGTGACTCCCAGGTGAATTTGATAATGTAGAACCCCCTGGTCATGGTATCTCAGACCAAGATAGCCCCGTAAGAGATCTTTCGCTTAAAACACAAAAATAATTTCGATCCCATTCCAAAAAAAATTTAAATTTATAAAAATTATTTAATGTTGTCATTATATGAGAGTTTTATAATTTTTGATTTTATATGATTTTGCTTTTTGAAAGTAAATCAGATTTCAAGGATTTGCATGTTTATATTTTAAGCATTCTTGTCCATTTTCAGAATTCATTTTTATTTTTTTAACCCTTCTCGTTTGTAGATTATTTTAAAATTTTGATGATTAAAAAATAAAAAATGCAAAAAATAAATACATGGGTGTGAAGAATGAGCTTCAATCTTTCATTCAAAACAATTTTGATGTCCTTCGGAAGCCATTTTTAATTTATAAAAATTATTGAATGTTATTAAATGAGAGTTTTATAATTTTAGATTTTACATAATTTTGTATTTTGAAGGCAAGTAAGATTTCAAGGCTTTGTATATTTATATTTTTAGCATTCTGGTCTATTTTTAGATTTTATTTTTATTTTTCTAACCCTTCTCTTTTGCAAATTATTTTAAAACTTCGACAATTAAAATAAAAATTAAAATAAAATTAAAATACAAAAAATAAATGCATGGGTGTGAAGAATGAGCTTCAATATTTCATTCAAAATAATTTTGATCCCATTCCAAAGCTATTTCAAATTTATAAAATTATTTAAAGTTGTTATATGAGAGTTTTATAATTTTATATTTTACATAATTTCACATTTCGAAGGTAAATCATATTTCAAGGCTTTGCATGTTTATATATTTTATATTTTTAGCATTCTTGTCTCTTTCTTGATTTTATTTTTATTTTTCTAACCCCTTTTTTGTAGATTATTTTAAAAATTCTATGATTAAAAATAAATAAAATGCAAAAAATAAATACATTGGTGTGAAGAATGAGCTTCAATATTTCATTTGAAACAATTTCAATCCCATTCTAAAGCCATTTAGAATTTATAAGAATTATTTAAAGTTGCTATTATATAAGAGTTTTATAATTTTGGATTCTACATAATTTCACATTTTGAAGGTAAATTAGATTTCAAGGCTTTGCAAGTTTATATTTTTAGTATTTTGGTTCATTTGCATATTTTATTTTTATTTTTTTAATCCTTCTCTTTTGTAGATTATTTTAAAACTTTGACAATTAAAATAAAAATAAAAATAAATTAAAATGCCAAAAATAAATACATGGGTGTGAAGAATGAGCTTCAATATTTCATTCGAAATAATTTCGATCCCATTCCATAGCCAATTCAAATTTATAATAAAATATTTAAAGTTGATGTTATATGAGAGTTTTATAATTTTAAATTTTACATAATTTTATATTTCGAAGGTAAATCAGATGTCAAGGCTTTGTATATTTATATTTTAGCATTCTAGTCCATTTCTAATTTTTTATTTTTATTTTTCTAACCCTTCTCTTTTGTTGATTGTTTTAAAACTTTAGTGATTAAAATAAAAATAAAAAAATTAAAATTAAAATACAATTGAATCTCCACCTAACAAAAAGTTGAATTGGGTACCCAAAATCCAATTGATAATGTTGGTACGAGCAGGGCCAGGCGTGAGTCTTGGGTGAAAGTTTTATAATTTTGGAGTTTTAGTTATAGTTAGCATGGCTAGGCATGACTCTCGAGTGACTTAGATAGTGTAGAACCCCCTAGTTGTGGTCTCTCAAACCAAGTCAGCCCAGAATAGATCTTTCGCTTAAAAATAATAATTTTGATCCCATTTCAAAACTTTTTTGAATTTATAAAAATTACTTAATGTTGTTGTTATATGAGAGTTTTATAATTTCATATTTTATATAATTTCGTATTTCAAAATTAAATCAGATTTTAAGGCTTTGCATGTTTATATTTTCAGCATTCATGTCCATTTCCAAATTTCATTTTTATTTTTCTAACCCTTCTCTTTTGTAGATTATTTTAAAACTTTGGTGATTAAAATAAAAATAAAAAAAATTAAAATGCCAAAAATTAATACATGGGTGTGAAGAATGAGCTTCATTCATTCCGAAGCCATTTCAAATTTATAAAAATTATTTAAAGTTGTTATATCAGAGTTTTATAATTTTAGATTTTACATAATTTTGTATTTCGAAGGCAAGTAAGATTTCAAGTCTTTGCATGTTTATATTTTTAGCATTCTGGTCCATTTTCATAATTTATTTTTATTTTTCTAACCCTTCTCTTTTGTATATTATTTTAAAACTTTGATAATTAAAATAAAAATTAAAAAATTAAAATTCAAAAAATAAATGCATGGGTGTGAAGAATGAGCTTCAATATTTTATTCAAAACAATTTCGATCCCATTCCAAAGCCATTTCAAATTTATAAAATTATTTAAAGTTTTTATATGAGAGTTTTATAATTTTAGATTTTACATAATTTCATATTTTGAAGGTAAATCAGATTTCAAGGATTTGCATGTTTATATTTTTTATATTTTCAGCATTCTTTTCCATTTCTAGATTTTTATTTTTATTTTTCTAACCCCTTTTTTGGAGATTATTTTAAAACTTTTACGATTAAAATAAAAAATAAAATGCAAAAAATAAATACATTGGCGTGAAGAATGAGCTTCAATATTTCATTCAAAACAATTTCAATCCTATTCTAAAGCTATTTTAAATTTAATAAAATTAAAGTGATGCTAAATATGTGTGGTACAATAAGGCCCACACTTCTCATAGATATAATCATGGGCCCTTGGCCGATTGGAGTGAGCCAAATACGATCACCACTGATGCACACCAATGTATCTATATCTGAAAAAAATAGATTAGAAGAGGAATTGTGATATTTCTTTTGATTCGTCTAAGTCAAGAAAAATGTTTAGCAAATGTGTGAACAAAAGTTTAGACTAAATGTATGATGAAAGGTTTAGATTAATAAATATGATTGTAAAGCCCAAAATTAATTGGTCACTTTTAAATATATTCACTAGATCAAAACTCACATTGTAATGGTCAAAAGACCATACTTATTATTTAGATTTTACTTTACTTTATTATATTTTTTCACAAATTTACTTAGATTAATTAAGATTAAATATTCTATTTGGGACTTGGAAGCCAACCCAATGATTTTAAGATTAAGGATTTTAGAGTGAGCCAAATATTATTGCCACTTATGCACACCAGTGTATCTATATCTGAAAAAAAAATAGATCAGAAGAGGAACCGTGATATTTCTTTCAGTTCATCAAAGTCAGGAAATTGTTTTAGAAAATGTGTGAACAAAAGTTTAGACTAAATTTGTGATGAAAGGTTTAGGTTAATAAATATGATTGTAAAGCCCAAAATTGTTTGGTCATTTCTAAAGATATTCACTAGATCAAAACTCACATTGCAATGGTCAAAAGACCATACTTATTATTTATTTGGATTTTACTTTATTATATTTTTTTCACAAATTTACTAGATTCATTAAGATTAAATATTCTAGTTGGGACTTGGAAGCCAACCCAATAATTTTAAGATTAAGTATTTTGATCTCCTTTCTATGTTGAACTATGATCGAAATTGCACACCAGTAAATAATTTTAAGATCAGAAGATTACGAATTTTATATCTATATCATATTTTATAGTTGGGACTTGGAAGCCAACCTAATGAATTAATGATTTTATTTTATATTAACGTGATGCTAAATACAACATGTGGTACAATAGGGCCCACACTTCTCATAGATATAATCATGGGACCTTGGCCGATTGGAGTGAGCCAAATACGATTACCACTGATGCACACCAATGTATCTATATCTAAAAAAATGGATCAGAAGAGCAACCGTGATATTTCTTTCAGTTCGTCAAAGTCAGGGAAAATGTTTAGCAAATATGTGAACAAAAGTTTAGACTAAATTTGTGATGAAAGGTTTAGGTTAATAAAGATGATTGTAAAGCCCAAAATTATTTGGTCACTTCTAAAGATATTCACTAGATCAAAACTCACATTGCAATGGTCAAAAGACCATACTTATTATTTATTTGGATTTTACTTTACTTTATTATATTTTTTTCACAAATTTACTAGATTCATTAAGATTAAATATTCTAGTTGGGACTTGGAAGCCAACCCAATGATTTTAAGATTAAGGATTTTGATCCCCTTTCTATGTTGAACTATGATCGAAATTGCACACCAGTAAATCATTTTAAGATTAGAAGATTAAGTATTTTATATTATATCGTATTTCATAGTTGGGACTTGTTAGAATAAGTTAATATTCTCTTAAGTTTACTAGGATACACACTTGAGTTTCCACTCCTCCATGTGTCGGGAGAACTCTAAGTTGTGTCCTCATCAGGTTTGATGAGTTGTAAATCTAACGGCTCTCAATGATCAACTCTACTATTTATACAAATTTGATCCTAGAGATAAATCAATCAATTCCACTCTTCTCTTAATCTTTTGTGTAATACTTTGCATATTTATTATTGTGAAATTCTAACATGGTACTAGAGCGGGATAGATTTTGCTAGTATTCTCTCTTGAAGGTTCTAGGATCTGATTGTTTACTTTGGATATTTTTTTTTGACTATCTAAACTACAAAAGTTTGCTTTTAGTCTCCTTTTATCCATTGTATATTTTTTTTCCTCCCTCTCAGCATTTTTTCTATGTTGAATACTATGATTGCTTGAAATTTTTTAAAAAAATAGCTATTTCCTTTCTCTAGCACGGTTTACCCTATGTGTAGGTGTTTCTCTCGCCATTCAAATTTAAGGAGAATAACATTTTTTTTCTTTATATTTTTCTCTCATGCATTATTATAGGAAATTGTATTCTAAATCCTAGTTTTTTTTTCGGCTTTTAAAAGAACGGATAACTCAGGATTTATTTTACAAAGAGTATAATTTATATTTATTAGTGAGTTATTTTAAATTTACCTCACTTATACTCTAGTTCTTTATTCTCTCAACAATTGCTAGTCTAAAACATTGAGAGAAATACTCAACGGTGCAGTTCTTCCATTAAAAACTACAGTCAAGGACTCCCGACAAATTGGATATTGGCCTAATTTAAGGCCTCTAGGATCCGGTGCTCTAAAAAAGTTGTTGCACTTTGTCACCTACAACTAAATTTTCTAGTTGTTGGGACTGGATCTCACCTTGGCATCATTTCCATATTCTGGTACACTCCAATTTCGCACACGGTGCTCTTTTATTGAAAGCTTATATATTTCATCCTTTCTAAAAGTTTTACATATTTCTCTAGTGATATTACCTTAGAAAATTTCTCTTATCATTTTTACCTCGAAGTGCTATAGGGTTTCTACTTTTAGAGCGCTCGTTGAGGCTCCTCTCAGTTTGAATCAGTGCAAAGAGCTCTAAATACGTTCAAAGGAGATTTTAATTGTTCTTAAAATTATATTGATTGCTTTCTCATTATTGCTCTCAAAATAATGAATAGTATTTTTTTATATATATAGCTGCCTCCTTCTATATACTGCAGATTATTATAACATCAAAGAAATTTTTTTTCCTTTAGTTTATATTTTTTTTGCAGCAATCGTAAAGGAGCCCCGCTGATAGATTCTGAAACTCTTGGTGTGCTTCGCTCGATAACTCTTGACTTTGCTGGTGTGCTTCACTTGGTACATCTTGGTGTGGTTCACTTCTTAGAGGGTCTGATGATACGAGGCACCTGCGGAACATTTCGAGATATTATCGAATAGTTTCACCTATTTCTTTTTCTGTTCGGAAAGGATCTGTATTTTTTTTCCATATTTATTTTGGGTGCAAATCGTTTCACTGATGCTCCTTTGTCGACGTTTATTTTGGCTGCCCTCCTTTTGGGTCACCCATAGACGGAGACATTTTTTGTAAAAATAAATAAAATTATCATTTGGGGGGCTCTACGGTGCAACATTTTCGCACCCTTTATGCAGGGGGGTATTTACTTTACCATATTTCCTTTGATTATTTCCTCCCACTATATATTAACGTAGATTAGAAATCTAGTGTTCATTTCTTTTCTAAAGTTAATTTTAAATAAAATAATTGTTTTTTTACATTATATACAAATAATTGTTTCATTTAATATATTTAAAGTATTTTCATTTAAAGTACTTTATTTTTTAGTTACATTTTAAAATAATTTTATTTTTTATTTTCTTTGGCTTTTATACTCAATATAGAAAATATTTTTTAGATATCATATCTCAATAATTGTTTAAGTTTTTTTTTATTAATATATATTTTAAAACACCCAAGTTACTTTAGAAAATTTCTCTTCTCATTTTTACCTCGAAGTGCTACAGGGTTTCTACTTCTGGAGCGCTCGTTGAGGCTCCTCTTAGTTTGAATCAGTGCAAAGAGCTCTAAATACGTTCAAAGGAGATTTTAATTGTTCTTAAAATTATATTTATTGCTTTATCATAATTATATTGCTCTCAAAATAATGAATAGTATTTTTATATATATATAGCTGCCTCCTTCTATATACTGCAGATTATTATAACATCAAAGGAAATTTTTTTCCTTTAGTTTTTTTTTTTTTTGTAGCGATCGTAAAGGGGCCCCGCTGATAGATTCTGAAACTCTTGGTGTGCTTCACTCGATAACTCTTGACTTTGCTGGTGTGCTTCACTTGGTACATCTTGGTGTGGTTCGCTTCCTAGAGGGTCTGATGATACGAGGCACCTGCGGAACATTTCGAGATATTATCGAATAGTTTCACCTGTTTCTTTTTCTGTTCGAAAAGGATCCGTATTTTTTTTCCATATTTATTTTGGGTGCAAATCGTTTCACTGACGCTCCTTTGTCGACGTTTATTTTGGCTGCCCTCCTTTTGGGTCACCCATATACGGAGACATTTTTTGTAAAAATAAATAAAATTATCATTTGGGGGGGGCTCTACGGTGCAGCATTTTCGCACCCTTTATGCACGGGGGTATTTACTTTACCATATTTCCTTTGATTATTTCCTCCCACTATATATTAACGTAGATTAGAAATCTAGTGTTCATTTCTTTTCTAAAGTTAATTTTAAATTAAAAATTTGTTTTTTTACATTATATACAAATAATTGTTTCATTTAATATATTTAAAGTATTTTCATTTAAAGTACTTTATTTTTTAGTTACATTTTAAAATAATTTTATTTTTTCAAAGTAAATATTTTCTTTGGCTTTTATACTCAATATAGAAAATATTTTTTAGATATCATATCTCAATAATTGTTTAAGTTTTGTTTTTATTAATATATATTTTAAAACACCCAGGTGTTGTAGGTGAGATGGAGAAGAGAGAGAAATCCTCTAAGAGAGGTCCAGGTTCAAATATCCACCCTACCAAAAAGTTGAATTGGGTATCCAAAATTCAATTGATAATGTTGGTGCGAGCAGGGTCGGGTGTGACTCCCGGGTGACTTTGACGATGTAGAACCCCCTGTTCGTGGTCTCTCAGACCAATGCGGCCCCGCAAGGGGTTTTTCGCTTTAAAAAAAAAAAATATAATATATATATATATATATATATATATATATATATATATATATATATATATAAATACTATTGCATCTTCCTTTCCTTATTCTAAATATCTTTTGTCTACGTTCCATGTATCAAAATCCTAAAAACTTATAGTATCCCTCACGTAAGGGTGGGTTTTTTTAAAAACTTGGTATAACGGCCTGACAGATATTTTCTTATCAAAAATTTTACCTTGGCCATCTCTCGCTTTATAGTCTCCCTCACATAAGGGCGGGTTGTTGAGATCGCTATTTTCAAACTTTTTTACCCCTTCTCTTTTGTTGATTGTTTTAAAACTTTAGTGATTAAAATAAAATTTAAAAAATTAAAATTAAAATACAATTGAATCTCCACCTAACAAAAAGTTGAATTGGGTACCCAAAATCCAATTGATAATGTTGGTACGAGCAAGGCCGGGCGTGAGTCTTGGGTGAAAGTTTTATAATTTTAGAGTTTTAGTTATAGTTAGCACGGCTAGGCACGACTCTCGAGTGACTTAGATAGTGTAGAACCCCCTAGTCATGGTCTCTCAAACCAAGTCAGCCCATAAGAGATCTTTCACTTAAAAAAAACAATTTTGATCCCATTTCAAAACCTTTTTGAATTTATAAAAATTACTTAATGTTGTTGTTATATGAGAGTTTTATAATTTCATATTTTATATGATTTCGCATTTCAAAATTAAATAAGATTTTAAGGCTTTGCATGTTTATATTTTCAGCATTCATGTCCATTTCCAAATTTAATTTTTATTTATCTAACCCTTCTCTTTTGTAGATTATTTTAAAACTTTGGTGATTAAAATAAAAATAAAAAAAATTAAAATGCCAAAAATTAATACATGGGTGTGAAGAATGAGCTTCATTCATTCCGAAGCCATTTCAAATTTATAAAAATTATTTAAAGTTGTTATATCAGAGTTTTATAATTTTAGATTTTACATAATTTTGTATTTCGAAGGCAAATAAGATTTCAAGGCTTTGCATGTTTATATTTTTAGCATTCTGGTCCATTTTCATTTTTTATTTTTATTTTTCTAACCCTTCTCTTTTGTAGATTATTTTAAAACTTCGATAATTAAAATTAAAATTAAAATTCAAAAAATAAATGCATGGGTGTGAAGAATGAGCTTCAATATTTTATTCAAAACAATTTCGATCCCATTCCAAAGCCATTTCGAATTTATAAAATTATTTAAAGTTGTTATATGAGAGTTTTATAATTTTAGATTTTACATAATTTCATATTTTGAAGGTAAATCAGATTTCAAGGCTTTGCATGTTTATATTTTTTAGCATTCTTTTCCATTTCTAGATTTTTATTTTTATTTTTCTAACCCTTTTTTTGGAGATTATTTTAAAACTTTTACGATTAAAATAAAAATTAAAAAAAATAAAATGCAAAAATAAATACATTGGTGTGAAGAATGAGCTTCAATATTTCATTCAAAACAATTTCTATCCTATTCTAAAGCTATTTTAAATTTAATAAAATTAAAGTGATGCTAAATATGTGTGGTACAATAGGGCCCACACTTCTCATATATATAATCATGGGCCCTTGGCCGATTGGAGTAAGCCAAATACGATCACCACTGATGCACACCAGTGTATCTATATCTGAAAAAAATAGATTAGAAGAGGAACTATGATATTTCTTTTGATTCGTCTAAGTCAGGAAAAATGTTTAGCAAATGTGTGAACAAAAGTTTAGACTAAATTTATGATGAAAGGTTTAGATTAATAAATATGATTGTAAAGCCCAAAATTAATTGGTCACTTCTAAAGATATTCACTAGATCAAATCTCACATTGTAATGGTCAAAAGACAATACTTATTATTTAGATTTTACATTACTTTATTATATTTTTTCACAAATTTACTTAGATTCATTAAGATTAAATATTCTAGTTGGGACTTGGAAGCCAACCCAATGATTTTAAGATAAGGATTTTAGAGTGAGCCAAATATGATTACCACTTATGCACACCAGTGTATCTATATCTGAAAAAAAAATAGATTAGAAGAGGAACCGTGATATTAATTTCAGTTCATCAAAATCAAGAAATTTTTTTAGCAAATGTGTGAACAAAAGTTTAGACTAAATTTGTGATGAAAGGTTTAGGTTAATAAAGATGATTGTAAAGCCCAAAATTATTTGGTCACTTCTAAAGATATTCACTAGATCAAAACTCACATTGCAATGGTCAAAAGACCATACTTATTATTTATTTGGATTTTACTTTACTTTATTATATTTTTTTCACAAATTTACTAGATTCATTAAGATTAAATATTCTAGTTGGGACTTGGAAGCCAACCCAATAATTTTAAGATTAAGTATTTTGATCCCCTTTCTATGTTGAACTATGATCAAAATTGCACACCAGTAAATAATTTTAAGATCAAAAGATTACGAATTTTATATCTATATCATATTTTATAGTTGGGACTTGGAAGCCAACCTAATGAATTAATGATTTTATTTTATATTAAAGTGATGCTAAATACAACATGTGGTACAATAGGGCCCACACTTCTCATAGATATAATCATGGGCCCTTGGCCGATTGGAGTGAGCCAAATACGATTACCACTGATGCACACCAATGTATCTATATCTAAAAAAATGGATCAGAAGAGCAACCGTGATATTTCTTTCAGTTCATCAAAGTCAGGGAAAATGTTTAGCAAATATGTGAACAAAAGTTTAGACTAAATTTGTGATGAAAGGTTTAGGTTAATAAAGATGATTGTAAAGCCCAAAATTATTTGGTCACTTCTGAAGATATTCACTAGATCAAAACTCACATTGCAATGGTCAAAAGACCATACTTATTATTTATTTGGATTTTACTTTACTCTATTATATTTTTTTCACAAATTTACTAGATTTATTAAGATTAAATATTCTAGTTGGGACTTGGAAGCCAACCCAATGATTTTAAGATTAAGGATTTTGATCCCCTTTCTATGTTGAACTATGATCGAAATTGCACACCAGTAAATCATTTTAAGATTAGAAGATTAAGTATTTTATATTATATCGTATTTCATAGTTGGGACTTGTTAGAATAAGTGAATATTCTCTTAAGTTCACTAGGATACACACTTGAGTTTCCACTCCTCCATGTGTCAGGAGAACTCTAAGTTGTGTCCTCATCAGGTTTGATGAGTTGTAAATCTAACGGCTCTCAATGATCAACTCTACTATTTATACAAATTTGATCCGAGATAAATCAATCAATTCCAATCTTCTCTTAATATTTTGTGTAATACTTTGCATATCTATTATTGTGAAATTCTAACATGGTACCAGAGTAGGATAGATTTTGCTAGTATTCTCTCTTGAAGGTTCTAGCATCTGATTGTTTACTTTGGATATTTTTTTTGACTATCTAAACTACAAAAGTTTGCTTTTAGTCTCCTTTTATCCATTGTATATTTTTTTTCCTCTCTTTCAGCATTTTTTTTTATGTTGAATACTATGATTGCTTGAAATTTTTTAAAAAAATAGCTATTTCCTTTCTCTAGCACGGTTTA
Source organism: Wollemia nobilis (assembly GCA_028583015.1). Taxonomy (NCBI): domain Eukaryota; kingdom Viridiplantae; phylum Streptophyta; class Pinopsida; order Araucariales; family Araucariaceae; genus Wollemia; species Wollemia nobilis. The sequence goes on from JAQPPZ010003581.1 coordinate 420,036, forward strand.
CCCTATGTGTAGGCGTTTCTCTCGCCATTCAAATTTAAGGAGAATAACATTTTTTTCCTTTATATTTTTCTCTCATGCATTCTTATAGGAAATTGTATTCTAAATCCTAGTTTTTTTTTTGGCTTTTAAAAGAACGGATAACTCAGGTTTTATTTTACAAAGAGTATAATTTATATTTATTAGTGAGTTATTTTAAATTTACCTCACTTATACTCTAGTTCTTTATTCTCTCAATGATTGCTAATCTAAAACATTGAGAGAAATACTCAACGGTGTGGTTCTTCCATTAAAAACTACAGTCAAGGACTCCCGACAAATTGGAGATTGGCCTAATTTAAGGCCTCTAGGATCCGGTGCTCTAAAAAGGTTGTTGCACTTTGTCGCCTACAACTAGATTTTCTAGTTGTTGGGACTGGATCTCACCTTGGCATCGTTTCCATATTCTGGTACACTCCAATTTCGCACACGGTGCTCTTTTATTGAAAGCTTATATATTTCATCCTTTCTAAAAGTTTTAAATATTTCAAGTATCTAGTGATATTACTTTAGAAAATTTCTCTTCTCATTTTTACCTCGAAGTGCTACAGGGTTTCTACTTCCGGAGCGCTCGTTGAGGCTCCTCTCAGTTTGAATCAGTGCAAAGAGCTCTAACTACGTTCAAAGGAGATTTTAATTGTTCTTAAAATTATATTGATTGCTTTCTCATAATTATATTGCTCTCAAAATAATGAATAGTTTTTTTTTATATATATAGCTACCTCCTTCTATATACTGCAGATTATTATAACATCAAAGGAATTTTTTTTCCTTTAGTTTATTTTTTTTGCAGCGATCGTAAAGGAGCCCCGCTAATAGATTCTGAAACTCTTGGTGTGCTTCGCTCAATAACTCTTGACTTTGCTGGTGTGCTTCACTTGGTACATCTTGGTGTGGTTCGCTTCTTAGAGGGTCTGATGATACGAGGCACCTGCGGAACATTTCGAGATATTATCGAATAGTTTCACCTATTTCTTTTTCTGTTCGGAAAGGATCTGTATTTTTTTTCCATATTTATTTTGGGTGCAAATCGTTTCACTGACGCTCCTTTGTCGACATTTATTTTGGCTGCCCTCCTTTTGGGTCACCCATAGACGGAGACATTTTTTGTAAAAATAAATAAAATTATCATTTGGGGGGGGCTCTACGGTGCAGCATTTTCGCACCCTTTATGCACGGGGGTATTTACTTTACCATATTTCCTTTGATTATTTCCTCCCACTATATATTAATGTAGATTAGAAATCTAGTGTTCATTTCTTTTCTAAAGTTAATTTTAAATTAAATAATTGTTTTTTTACTTTATATACAAATAATTGTTTCATTTAATATATTTAAAGTATTTTCATTTAAAGTACTTTATTTTTTAGTTACATTTTAAAATAATTTTATTTTTTCAAAGTAAATATTTTCTTTGGCTTTTATACTCAATATAGAAAATATTTTTTAGATATCATATCTCAATAATTGTTTAAGTTTTGTTTTTATTAATATATATTTTAAAACACCTAGGTGTTGTAGGTGAGTTGGAGAGGAGAGAGAAATCCTCTAAGAGAGGTCCTAGGTTCAAATATCCACCCTACCAAAAAGCTGAATTGGGTATCCAAAATTCAATTGATAATGTTGGTGCGGGCAGGGTTGGGTGTGACTCCGGGTGACTTTGACGATGTAGAACCCTCTGTTCGTGGTCTCTCAGACCAAGGCGGCCCCACAAGGGGTTTTTCGCTTATATATATATATATATATATATATATATATATATATATATATATATATATATATATATATAAAAATACTATTGCATCTTCCTTTCCTTATTCTAAATATTTTTTGTCTACGTTCCATGTATCAAGATCCTAAAAACTTATAGTCTCCCTCATGTAAGGGTGGGTTTTTTGGAAAACTTGGTATAACGGCCTGACAAATATTTTCTTATCAAAAATTTTACCTTGGCCATCTCTCACTTTATAGTCTCCCTCATGTAAGGGCTAGTTGTTGAGATCGCTATTTTCAAACTTTTTTATCCCTTTGCATTTCAAACCAAAACTTCTTATGCTCACAATACTTTTTTACCTTTTTAGTAGTATTATTGATTTCCTCACTAAGTTCAAAGAAATCCTCACCCAATATAAAGGTAGTGGGAAAACTAAGTCAGAAGGAGAATGTATTTATCTGATCCTTTCAAAACTAAATGATATTTTTCAAATATTTGCAACCAGCTTCATATCTACTAAAGATGCTCTTGGTGCAACCTTTAAAATGCCTCTTTAGAAGAATTTGTGATAGATTAACTATGGAGGAGACCAAACTTGCTAGATATGAAAACTCTTATTCAAAAGCCTTAGTAGCCTCCACATCCTCCAAAGAGAAATTCAAAAAGAAGGAAAATACTCCCATTACTTGTACCCACTATAAAAATAATTGTCACTCTACTAACAAATGTTGGAAAATATTACAACAACTAGAGGCAACCATAAAATATCAAAAGATAGAAAATAATAAGCAAATAGGAAAAGCCCTTAATGTTCAAGGAAAAACCTCCAAATATTCCTCTAATTATTGGGTCCTAGATTCTGGAGCAACTCATCACATGTCTGCTTCAGAAAATATTTTTCTTCTATCTCCTCTAGCTCTACTCATAGCATAGAAGTAGGAGACTCTTCCTTCATTCCTATCAAAGGGAAATGGAATATAACCATTTATGGTGGCTCTATAAACAATTTTCTCTATGTTCCAGATATTGCCACCAATCTCCTATCCATCTATCAAATTTGTACTTTTGGAAATAATAAGATTGTTCTCTTCTCCCCAACAAGAGTTGAGATAAGATATTTTCAATCCCCTCATTCTCTTATAGCAAAAGGGGATATTGATCATATTTCTCATCTTTTTTACTTCAAAGGATTTCAAAATCTAGGAGTCTCCTATTTCATGGCTCATAATAATCTTGAAAGTCAAAAATGGCATGAAAGGTTTGGTCATATTAATTATATCTACCTAAATGACTTATACACCCATAATATGGTTAAAGGATTACCCCAAGTCTCTTCTTCTGATGGGGTTTGTCCTGGATGTGCCCTTGGAAAGTAGCATCAAGATCCTTTTCACCCAAGTAGTTCTCTTAAAACCTCATCTCCTCTAGAATTAATCCATAGTGACTTAATGACCTTTCTTGAAACATCCTTTAAAGGAGCAAAGTATGCTCTTACCTTTATTGATGATTTTTCTAGAAGGTCCTGGGTCTACTTCCTCAAATATAAAAATGATGTGTTATCCCACTTTAAAATATTTAAAGCCTTAGTTGAAAATCAAGCTTCTTGCAAAGTCAAGAAGATTTGTACTGATAATGGGGGGAAATATTGTAGTAAATAATTCTCTATATTTATTTCTAATAATGGTATATTCATCAACATTATGTCTCCCATAATCCTCAACAAAATGGCATTGCAGAAAGGAAAAATCGGACATTAAAAGAGATGGCTAATTGTATGCTCCATTCAAGAGATCTTCCAAAAAAAATTTGGGTAAAGGCTATTAACTGTGCAAATTATATTCAAAATCGCACACCTCATAAAGCCCTTGACCAAATAATCCCTAAAGAAGCATGGACTGGCTTAAAACCATATGTTTCCAATTTTAAGATTTTTGGATGTTTAGCTTGGGCTCACATTCCAAAGAAGAAAATGAAGGCTCTTGATAAGAAAAGTAGACAACTCATCTTTGTTGGTTATTGTGAAGAATTGAAAGCTTACAGACTTCTTGATCCCTCAAATCATGAGGTATTTTTTCATAGGAATGTCCAATTTGATGAAACATTCCCTCAAAAAGAACCTCCTAAGGATTCTTCCTCCATTGAGCCTTCTCCTATAGTGGAACCTCAATATCATGAAGAACCAACCCTTGAAGTTAATTTAATTATTGATAATCAAGATGAAAATCCTATAACTCTTTCTCAATATCTTTCAACTCCTTCAACTCCCTATTCTATGCCAAAATGGGTCCGCTGTTAAATAAGCTACTCCCTACATTCAAAATCTTCCCTCAAATAGATCAGCCAACCCCACAAGTTCTAGTCTTATATGTCAATCAATTTCCTCTAATCCTCAAACCTTCAAAGAAGCATTAGGTATAAAATAATGGGAAGATGCCATTGATAACAAATTTTCTTCCTTAATCAAAAATGATACTTGGGATTTAGTTCCCTTACCCAAGGGAAGGAAATTAGTTAGATGTAAATGGATCTTCAAAACAAAATATGGACCAAATGGGGAAATAGATAAACACAAAGCTCGTCTTGTAGCCAAAGGTTTTTCTCAAATAGAGGGTATTGATTATATAGAAACCTTTGCTCCTATTTCTAAAATGGATTTTGTTAGATTAGTTCTTGCTCTGGCCACTTTCCATAAATGGCCAGTCTACCAAATGGATGTAAAAATTGTCTTCTTACATGGAAATTTAAAAGAAGAAATATTCATGGAATAGCCTGCTGGTTTTAATCAAGACTCCTATCTTGTTTTTAGACTTAAAAAATCTCTATATGGCCTCAAACAAGCCCCTAGAGCTTGGTATGAAAAGATGGACTCCTTCCTTCTTTCAGTAGGATTTTTTCATTGTGAGTCTGATAATACAGTTTACATTTGAAAAGTAAAGGAAATATCACCATTCTTGTTCTTTATGTTGATGACCTCCTTCTCACTGGTAGTAACCTTACTCACATTCAGAATATAAAATCCTCCCTCTCTAAGAAATTTGAAATGGTTGATCTAGGACTAACTCATTTTTTCCTTGGGATTCAAATAAAACAAAATAAAGTAGGAATCACCTTATGCCAACAAAAGTACACTCATGATCTCTTTAAGAAGTTTCAAATGATAGATTGCAAACCTTCTCCTAGCCCCTTTCAATTTGGCATTCATCTCAGTTCTTCCTACCCATCCCCTCCTTGTGATGCTACTCTATACCGTCATCTTGTAGGCAATTTGTTATACCTTACTCATACTCACCCAGATATATCATATGATATTGGTCTCATATCCAGGTTTTCTCATAACCCTCATTTCAATCATTGGCAAGCAGCTAAAAGAATTCTTTGTTATTTGCAGGGTACTACAAACTTTAGGCTCACCTATAGATGAGACTCCATGGATATCAGTGGCTATATAGATTTAGATTGGGCAGGATCAGTAGAAGACAGATGTTCTATCTCTAGATATGTTTTTTAACTATCTAAATTGCAAAAGTTTACTTTTAGTCTCCTTTTATCCATTGTATATTTGTTTTCTCTCTTTCAGCATTTGTTTTATGTTGAATACTATGAATGATTGAAATTTAAAAAAAAAATAGCTATTTCCTTTCTCTAGCACGGTTTACAAAGACATGTTCTACCTTTGGATATGTTTTTTTCCTTGGCTCTTTAATAGTAGCCTGGTTATGTAAGAAACAATAGACAATAGCATTATATTCTATAGAGGCAGAATACAGAGTAGCAGTTACAGCCAGTCAGGAAGCCCCATGGCTTCATCAAATTCTCAAAGAATTTGGGTTTTTTGAAGAATTGCCTATAACTCTATGGTGTGACAATCAAATCACAATTCATATTACACGTAATCCAGTTGAGCATAAACGCACCAAACATATTGAGATCCACATGCACTTCATCAGGAAACATATTCAGAATGGAGATATACTTTTGGAATATATTCCAATAGAGAATCAGCTTGCAGACATCTTCACCAAGTCATTTCCTTCTCCATGATACCTTCATTTGTGATAGAAACTTGGAGTGTTAAAACTGCATTGACAAAGAGGTCTTCCACCTCTCTTTATATTGTACATGAGTACCTAATCAGGTCTTCTTGCCAAGACTCATCTTTTACTTGTTAAAGAGGACAATCTTCACCATCTAAAGACAAGCCTCTTTCATACTTCTTTGCTTTTGATTGGTGGCTTTTCCCATTGGGTTTTTACCATTATTTCAAAACAAAGAAGTGATAGTTGGTTTTTTCCCACAGGGGTTTTTTCCACCAACTATCTATGTTGTACATGATTACCTAATCAAGCGTCGTTGTTGGGACTCATTTATACAATCTCCCCTAGTACCACTTAAGGGGGGTGTTAGAATAAGTGAATATTCTCTTAAGTTCACTAGGATACACACTTGAGTTTTCACTTCTCCATGTGTCAGGAGAACTCTAAGTTGTGTCCTCATCAGGTTTGATGAGTTGTAAATCTAACGACTCTCAATGATCAACTCTACTATTTATACAGAGTTGATCTTAGAGATAAATCAATCGGTTCCACTCTTCTCTTCATATTTTATGTAATACTTTGCATATCTATTATTGTGAAATTCTAAAAAGACTTGGAAGCCAACCCAATGAATTAATGATTTTATTTTATATTAAAGTGATGCTAAATACAACATGTGGTACAACAGGGCCCACACTTCTCATAGATATAATCATGGGCCCTTGGCCGATTGGAGTGAGCCAAATACGATTACCACTGATGCACACCAGTGTATCTATATCTAAAAAAATATATCAAAAGCCGTGATATTTCTTTTAGTTCGTCAATGTCAGGGAAAATTTTCATTTTAAGATTATGGATTTTGATCTTATTATTAATTATAAATTTTTTTAAAGTTGTTATATAAGAGTTTTATAATTTTAGATTTTATATAATTTTGCATTTTGAAGGCAAATAATATTTCAAGGCTTTGCATGTTTATATTTTCAGTATTCTGGTCCATTTCTAGATTTTATTTTTATTTTTCTAACCCTTCTCTTTTGTAGATTATTTTAAAACTTCAACGATTAAAATAAAAATTAAAAAAAAAAAAAAACCAAAAATAAATACATGGGTGTGAAGAATGAGCTTCAGTATTTCATTCAAAACAATTTTGATCCCATTTCGAAGCTATTTTGAATTTATAAAAAAGTATTTAAAGTTAATGTTATATGAGAGTATTATAATTTCAAATTTTACATAATTTTGTATTTCGAAGGTAAATAAAATTTCAAAGCTTTACATGTTTATGTTTTTAGCATTCTAGTACATTTATAGATTTTATTTTTATTTTTCTAATCCTTATCTTTTGTAGATTGTTTAAAGCTTTGGCGATTAAAATAAAAATAACAAAAATTAAAATACCAAAAATAAATACATGGGTGTGAAGAATGAGCTTTCGAAACAATTTCAACCCCAAACCCAGGTTTTTTAGGTGAGTTGGAAAGGAGAGGGTAATCCTCTAAGGGAGGTCCTAGGTTCGAATCTCCACCCTAACAAAAAGTTGAATTGATACGCAAAATCCAATTGATAATGTTGGTGAGTGCAAGGTCGGGCGTGACTCCTGGGTGAATGTTTTATAATTTTGAAGTTTTAGTTATAGTTAGCAGGGCCAAGCATGAATCTCGGGTGACTTTGACGGTGTAGAACCCCCTAGTCGTGGTCTCTCAAACCAATGTAGCCTCGTAAGATATATTTCTCTTAATAATAATAATAATTTCAATCTCATTTCAAAGCCATTTTGAATTTATAAAAAGTATTTAATGTTGTTGTTATATGAGAGTTTTATAATTTTAAATTTTACATAATTTCATATTTTGAAGGTAAATCAGATTTTAAGGCTTTGCATATTTATATTTTCAGCATTCTTGTCCATTTCTAGATTTTATTTCTATTTTTCTAACCCTTCTCTTTTACAAATTATTTAAAACTTTGATGATTAAAATAAAAATAAAAATAAATAAAATGCCAAAAATAAATACATGGGTGTGAAGAATGAGCTTCAATATTTCATTCAAAACAATTTTGATCTCATTCGAAGCCATTTGGAATTTATAAAAATTATTTAAAATTGTTATATGAGAGTTTTATAATTTTAGATTTTACATAATTTTACATTTCGAAGGCAAGTAAGATTTTAAGGCTTTGTATGTTTATATTTTCAACATTCTGGTTCATTTCTAGATTTTATTTTTATTTTTTTTAGATCTTTTGGAGATTATTTTCAAACTTCAACGATTAAAATAAAAATAAATAAAAAAATAAAATAAAATATCAAAAAAGAAATGCATGGGTGTGAAGAATGAGCTTCAATATTTCATTTGAAACAATTTTGATTCTATTTCAAAGTCATTTCGAAATTATAAAATTATTTAAAGTTATTGTTATATGAGAGTTTTATAATTTCAGATTTTACATAAATTCATATTTTGAAAGTAAATTAGATTTCAAGGCTTTGCATGTTTATATTTCTTATATTTTTAGCATTCTTATCCATTTCTAGATTTTATTTTTATTTTTCTAACCCCTTTTTTGCAGATTGTGATTAAAATAAAATATATATATATATATATATATATATATATATATATATATATATATATATATTTGTGTGGAGAATGAGCTTCAATATTTCATTCAAAACAATTTTGATCCCATTCTAAAGCCATTTTGAATTTATAAGAATTATTTAAAGTTGTTATATGCGAGTTTTATAATTTTGAATTCTACATAATTTTATTTTTTGAAGGTAAATTAGATTTCAAGGCTTTGCAAGTTTATATTTTTAGCATTCTAGTCCATTTCCATATTTTATTTTTATTTTTCTAACCCTTTTTTTTGTATATTATTTTAAAAACTTCAACAATTAAACTAAAAATTTAAAAAATAAGATAAAATACCAAAAATAAATACATGGATGTGAAGAATAAGCTTCAATATTTCATTCAACATAATTTTGATCTCATTCCAAAGCCATTTCAAATTTATAAAAAATTATTTAAAGTTGTTATATGAGAGTTTTATAATTTCAAATTTTACATAATTTCACATTTCGAAGTCAAATCAGATTTCAAAGCTTTGTATGTTTATATTTTTAGCATTCTAGTCAATTTTTAGATTTTATTTTTATTTTTCTAACCCTTTTTTTTGTTGATTATTTTAAAACTTTGACGATTGAAATAAAAATAAGTAAAAAATTAAAATACCAAAAATAAATACATAGGTGTGAAAAATGAGCTTCAATATTTCATTCGAAACAATTTCAACCCTAAACCCAAGTATTTTAGGTGAGTTTGAGAGGAGAGGGCAATCCTCCAAGGGAGGTCCCAGGTTCGAATCTCCATTCTAACAAAAAGTTGAATTGGGTACCCAAAATCCAATTGATAATGTTGGTGCGGGCAAGGCCGGATGTGACTCCCAGGTGAAAGTTTCATAATTTTGGAGTTTTAGTTCTAGTTAACAGGTCCAGGTGTGACTCTTGGGTGACTTTGACAGTTTAGAACCCCTTGTTTGTGGTCTCTCAAACCAAGGTAGCCCCGTAAGAGGTATTTCGCTTTTAAAAAAACAATTTTGATCTCATTCCAAAGCCATTTTGTATTTATAAAAATTATTTAGTGTTGTTATATGAGAGTTTTATAATTTCAAATTTTATATTATTTCATATTTCGAAGGTAAATCAGATTTCAAGGCTTTGCATGTTTATATCTTTAGCATTTTTATCTATTTCCATATTTCATTTTTATTTTTTAACCCTTCTCTTTTGCAGATTATTTTAAAACTTTGACGATTAAAATAAAAATTAAAAAAATTAAAATGCCAAAAATAAATGCATGAGTGTGAAGAATGAGTTTCAATCATTCATTTGAAACAATTTTGATTCCTTTCCAAAGTCATTTCGAATTTATAAAATTATTTAAAGTTGTTATATAAGAGTTTTATAATTTTAGATTTTACATAATTTTGTATTTTGAAGGTAATTCAGATTTCAAGGCTTTGCATGTTTATATTTTTTATATTTTCAAAATTCTTGTCCTTTTTCATATTTTATTTTTATTTTTCTAACCCCTCTTTTGCATATTATTTTATAACTTATATGATTAAAATAAAAATAAAAGTAAAAATAAAAATGTAAAAAAATAAATATATTGATGTGAAGAATGAGCTTCAATATTTCATTCGAAACTATTTTGATCCCATTTTGAAGTTGTTTCAAATTTATAATAATTATTTAAAGTTGTTATATAAGAGTTTTATAATTTTGAATTCTACATAATTTCAAATTTTGAAGGTAAATCAGATTTCAGGGCTTTTCATGTTTATATTTTCAGCATTCTAGTCCATTTTCATTTTTTATTTTTATTTTTCTAACCCTTCTCTTTTGTAGATTATTTTAAAACTTTGGTAATTAAAATAAAAATTAAAAAAAATAAAATACTAAAAATAAATACATGGGTGTGAATAATGAGCTTCAATATTTCACTTGAAATAATTTTGATCTCATTCTGAAGCCATTTTGAATTTATAAAAAAATATTTAAAATTGATGTTGTATGAGAGTTTTATGATTTCCAATTTTACATAATTTTGCATTTTAAAAAAAAATCATATTTCAAGGCTTTGCATGTTTATATTTTTAGCATTCTAGTCTATTTCCAGATTTTATCTTTATTTTTCTAACCCTTCTCTTTTGTAGATTGTTTTAAAACTTTGGCGATTAAAATAATAATAATAATAATAAATAAAATACTATAAATAAATACATGGGTGTGAAGAATGAGCTTCAATATTTCATTTGAAATAATTTCAATGCCAAACCCAAGTGTTTTAGGTGATTTGAAGAGGAGAGGGCAATCCTCCAAGGAAGGTCCCAGGTTTGAATCTCCACCCTAACAAAAAGTTGAATTGGATACCCAAAATCCAATTGATAATGTTAGTGTAAGCAGGGCTGGGCATGACTCCCGGGTGAAATTTTTATAATTTTAGAGTTTTAGCTATAGTTAGCAGGGCCAAGCGTGACTCCCAGGTAAATTTGACGATGTAGAACCCCCTGGTCGTGGTCTCTCAGACCATGATAGCCCCATAAGAGATCTTTCGCTTAAAAAAACAATTTCGATCCCATTCCAAAGCCATTTTGAATTTATAAAAATTATTTAATGTTGTTATATGATACTTTCATAATTTTAAATTTTACATAATTTCACATTTCGAAGGTAAATCAAATTTCAAGGCTTTGCATGTTTATATTTTCAGCATTCTTGTACATTTCTAGATTTTATTTCTATTTTTCTAACCCTTCTCTTTTGCAGATTATTTTAAAACTTCCGCGATTAAAAAAAAAAAAATTAAAAAAAATACCAAAAATAAACACATAGGTGTGAAGAATGAGCTTCAATATTTTATTCAAAATAATTTTGATCCCATTACAAAGCCATTTTGAATTTATAAAGAATTATTTAAAATTGATGTTATATGAGAGTTTTATAATTTTGAATTTTACATAATTTCGCATTTCAAAGGTAAATCATATTTCAAGACTCTATATGTTTATATTTTTAACATTTCGAAGGTAAATCAGATTTCCAGATTTTATTTTTACTTTTTTGAGCCTTCTCTTTTGCAAATTATTTTAAAACTTTGATGATTGAAATAAAAATTAAAAAAAAAAAATTAAAATGCCAAAAATAAATGCATGGTTGTGAAGAATGAGCTTCAATATTTCATTTGAAACAATTTCAATCTCATTCCAAAGCCATTTCGAATTTATAAAATTATTTAAAGTTGTTATGTGAGAGTTTTATAATTTCGGATATTACATAATTTCACATTTTGAAGGTAAATCAGATTTCAAGGCTTTGCATTTTTATATTTTTTATATTTTCAACATTCTTGTCCATTTCCAGATTTTATTTTTATTTTTCCAACCCTTCTTTTGCAAATTATTTTAGAACTTTTGCGATTAAAATAAAAAATAAAAAACATTAAAATACAAAAAAAATACATTGATGTCAAGAATGAGCTTCAATATTTCATTCAAAACAATTTTGATCCCATTATGAAGCCATTTTGAATTTATAAGAATTATTTAAAGTTGTTATATAAGAGTTTTATAATTTTGGATTTTACATAATTTCGTATTTTGAAGGTAAATCAGATTTCAAGGCTTTGCATGTTTATATTTTCAGCATTCTAGTCTATTTCCATATTTTATTTTTATTTTTCTAACCCTTCTCTTTTGTAGATTATTTTAAAACTTTGGTAATTAAAATTAAAATTAAAATGCCAAAAATAAATACATAGGTGTGAAGAATGAGCTTCAATCTTTCATTCGAAACAATTTCGATCCCATTTCGTAGCCATTTCGAATTTTTAAAAAAATATTTGAAGTTGATGTTATATGAGAGTTTTATAATTTTCAATTTTACATAATTTTGCATTTCGAAGGTAAATCAGATTTCAAAGCTTTGCATGTTTATATTTTTAGCATTCTAATCTATTTTTAAATTTTATTTTTATTTTTCTAACCCTTCTCTTTTGTAGATTATTTTAAAACTTTGGCAATTAAAATAAAAATTAAAAAATAAAATAAAATACCAAAAATCAATACATGAGTGTGAAGAATGAGCTTCAATCTTTTATTAAAAACAATTTCAACCCCAAACCCAGGTGTTTTAGATGAGTTGGAGAGGAGATAGCAATCCTCCAAGGGAGACCCAGGTTTGAATCTCCACCCTAACAAAATGTTGAATTGGGTGCCCAAAATCCAATTGATAATGTTGGTGCAAGCAGGGTCGGGTGTGACTCCCAGGTGAAATTTTTAAAATTTTGGTGTTTTAGTTATAGTTAACAGGGCCAGGCGCGATTTTTGGGTGACTTTGACAGTGTAGAACCCCCTGGTCATGGTCTCTCAAACCAAGGCAACCTTGTAAGAGGTCTTTCGCTTAAAAAATAATAATTTTGATCCCATTTCAAAGCCATTTTGAATTTATAAAAATTATTTAATGTTGTTGTTATATGAGAGTTTTATAATTTTGAATTTTACACAATTTCATATTTTGAAAGGTAAATCAAATTTCAAGGCTTTGCATGTTTATATTTTTACTATTCTTGTCCATTTTTAGATTTTATTTTTATTTTTCTAACCCTTCTCTTTTGCAGATTATTTTAAAACTTCGACGATTAAAATAAAAATAAAAAAAATTAAAATACCAAAAATAAATACATGGGTGTGAAGAATGAGCTTTAATATTTCATTTGAACAATTTTGATCTCATTCCGAAGCCATTTCAAATTTATAAAAATTATTTAAAGTTGTTATATGAGAGTTTTATAATTTTAGATTTTACATAATTTTGTATTTCAAAGGTAAATAAGATTTCAAGGCTTTGCATGTTTATATTTTTAGCATTTTAGTCCATTTCTAGATTTTATTTTCAATTTTCTAACCCTTCTTTTTTGTGGATTATTTTAAAACTTCGATGATTATAAAAAAATAAAAAATTAAAAAATACCAAAAATAAATGCATGGGTGTGAAGAATGAGATTCAATATTTCATTTCAAACAATTTTAATCTCATTTCAAAGCCATTTCAAATTTATAAAATTATTTAAAATTGTTATATGAGAGTTTTATAATTTGGAATTTTACATAATTTTATATTTTGAAGGTAAATCAGATTTCAAGGCTTTGCATGTTTATATTTTTTATATTTTTAGCATTCTTGTCCATTTCTAGATTATTTTAAAACTTCTATGATTAAAATAAAAATTAAAAAAAATAAAATGCAAAAAATAAATACATTGGTGTGAGGAATGAGCTTCAATATTTCATTCAAAACAATTTTGATCAAATTTATAGGAGTTATTTAAAGTTTTTGTTATATAAGAGTTTTATAATTTTGGATTCTACATAATTTCACATTTTGAAGGTGAATCAGATTTCAAGGCTTTGCATGTTTATATTTTCAGCATTCTGGTCCATTTTCATATTTTATTTTTATTTTTCTAACCCTTCTCTTTTGTAGTTTATTTTGAACTTTGACACTTAAAATAAAAAATTTAAAATATATATATAAAATGCCAAAAATAAATACATGGATGTGAAGAATGAGCTTCAATATTTCATTTGAAATAATTTTGATCCCATTCTGAAGCCATTTTGAATTTATAAAAAAATATTTAAATTTCATGTTATATGAGAGTTTTATAATTTTGGATTTTACATAATTTCATATTTTGAAGGTAAATTAGATTTCAAGGCTTTGCATGTTTATATTTTTTATATTTTCAGCATTCTTGTTCATTTCCAGATTTTATTTTATTTTTTAAACTTCAACAATTAAAATAAGAAATTAAAAAAAAAAAATGCCAAAAATAAATACATGGATGTGAAGAATGAGCTTCAATCTTTCATTTGAAATAATTTTGATCCCATTCCAAAGCCATGTCAAATTTATAAAATTATTTAAAGTTGTTATATGAGAGTTTTATAGTTTTGGATTTTACATAATTTTGTATTTTGAAGGTAAATCAGATTTCAAGGCTTTGCATATTTATATTTTTTATATTTTCAGCATTCTTATCCATTTCTAGATTTTATTTTTATTTTTCTAACCCCTCTTTTGCAAATTATTTTAAAACTTCTATGATTAAAATAAAAATTAAAAAAAATAAAAGACAAAAAATAAATACATTGGTGTGAATAATGAGCTTCAATATTTCATTCAAAACAATTTCGATCGAATTTATAAGAATTATTTAAAGTTTTTGTTATATAAGAGTTTTATAATTTTGGATTCTACATAATTTCGCATTTTGAAGGTAAATCAGATTTCAAAGATTTGCATGTTTATATTTTTAGCATTCTGGTGCATTTCTATATTTTATTTTTATATTATTTTTATTTACAAGTGGATTGATAAATTTTACTAAGAGAATCACTCCCTAGAGCCAATCAAAATTTTTTATTAGTGAATTGCTCCTTGGAGCCAACTGGCCTCTTTTGCAAGTGAATTGACATCTACTTCATAGCCAAATTTAAGAGTGTTTGGAGGTGTTTGTTGTGTAATTTCTCTATTTCATACTCCTTTAAAATTTATAAATCCTAAGGTAGTCCCATATTTATGGAAAATCCATAGGGCACCAAACTTAATTGGTTTAAAATCCCAAATCCTATATTTATCCTTGGGCATGGAGTCTACAAAATTTGGACCTCTATGACAAAACTATCAAAATTTTAGCTCTCATTGTTTAGTCTTCTATGAAATCAATCCCAACGACTTTTTCCATTTTGTATAACTTAGAACTTATATTGAGGCTAGGTATTTGACGTCCATAATTAGGTCTTCAAAAGGATTTTCTAAAAGCTTCTTCTATTTTCCAACTAGCTCCTATAGCTTGATATACATTGGCTCCAATTTCTCATAGGTTTTAGTTACATCCCCTTGGTAGAATTGGCTTTTATTCTCCTTGAATATAGCATTATAGATTTAAAAAGTCTTTGTACTTCTTGAATTTGAAAGCATAGATTTGGTTGATTAATCCAATGAAGTATTAATATGACTAGTAATATTAATACTTGAAATATTAATATCAATGTTAATAATTAATATTAACAATTGACATCAGTTATCTTATTGTTAAAGGTAATAATATTTTTGAATAAGAATAATGAGTTGCTAAGGTTTGGTAAGCCTTTTCTAAATTATAATTATAACATTAATTATTGGACCTTTAATTCAAAAGAATTAAAAGGTGGTAATTTAGGAAACATAATTTTGAGAAGCATTACCCTTCATATGTTAATTTTTTCATGAAATAGGGTCATGCTAAAGATTATTTGTAGGTCTGCTTGGATGCATTTTTTAGGGGATTTTATTTGGTAGCATTTGAGGCTGGAGGAAAGGAGCACTCAATAATGGATCCAAGAGCAGGATTATTTGGAAATAGCATTGGAAAGGTAACTAAACTCCAATTTATTGGATGATTGTATTGTTGAATGTAATCACTTTTTGGATTGATGCTTGGTTTTAGCTCTAAGTGGTTGGCTTTTGTTAAAACCAACTCTATGATCTTGGTTAATTTTACCTTGCTCTTGATCATTGATATTTCTACATTAGAGTGTTTTTTTTTGCATGTTTATCTATGTACCTCTAGTTGAGTTTTACCATACCTTTGATGCTTAATATTTTGGTTTCATGTTGTGAGAGCACCCTATAGAACCCATATGAAGCACTTTGTGAGGATCTTGTTTTTATCATGGAAGGTAGACGTAGGCTTCTGAGCACCTTGAGTTGTTATTGTTAGAGTTAAAGTGCACTATGCCTTCACCTTGACGCTTGTCATTTTCTCTTGACAAGTGTCATATGTTGAATATAGACTTATGCCTATATATTATAACCATTTGATATCTAATGTTGACTTGTTTTGTTTCTTCTTTAAGTTAGGATAGTGCACTTTAAGGGGGAATGTTAGAGCTAAAGTGCACTATGCCTTCACCTTGACACTTGTCAGTTTCTCTTGACAAGTGTCATGTGTTGAATATAGGCTTATGCCTATATATTGTAACCATTTGTATCAATAATATCTATCTCATTGTGTTCATTTCAACATCAGTCCTGACATTTGGTATCAGAGCTTCAGGCTTTCTCCGGCCTTGTGAGCTTGAGGGGGATTTCCCTCATGGAAATTCCCCCCTCATCTTTTTTCTCCATTTTTTTTCTAAGCCTAGGGAGTATGCTCTTCATTTTTTAAAAATGGATCAGAAACCAGATAGCTTGAAAATTAATGGCTACCCCTAAATTTTTTTTTAGATCCATCCCATATGTGCCCTCTGTGCATCCGTGTTGACCACCAAAGCTGATGAAGCTGCACACAGGCAATGGCTTATTTTCCCTGTGATAAAAGTTTATTTTTTTTTTCTTCTGGTGCTCAAATTTTTTTTATCATGCCAGAGATTTACTGGTGCAGATATGTCCATCTCCCATGTTGTGTGAAGCACCAAGATCTACAACACCACTATTACCAGATCTGGGCATAGCATGGATGAGAAGTTAATGGCCTTAAATTACGATGATGATCCCATGCAAAATTTCTATACCGATGCAATGAAATTAATGGCCATTAAGTTTTAGCATTTTGTGTGAAATCCAAGCACGAACGAGTCACGGGTTCGAACCTTTGCGCAGTCTAAGAATCACGAAGTGTAGTGAATCTGCGGTCCACTATCGGTCCGCCAACCCCCTCGAATATTTGTACGTGAAGGAAGGGAAGAAATTTGTTGTGACCGACGTGGAATGGAAGGCAAGGAGCGACAGACTGTACGTAGGAAACTCTCCGAGGAAAAAAGGATTTCGCTTTGACGATGCTCCAGGCTCAAAGGTCTAGTTTCAGTCGTTCCTGTTTGTGAGCTTTTGGACCGTTGATATTAGTGCTACGTCGAGTCGTGGCCGTCATATCGATCTTTTTGGCTGTTGTGCGCCTGAGATCCGTGGCTTGGAGGAGTTTCGAACTCGTGACGTATTCTCGATAAATGCTTTTGATAGGAGGACATAGCTGGGATTTTGGAGAAGTCTGCTATGGTGGATATGATACCAGTGAGGGCGGAAAAAATCTTCAAGGTTTGAGGAAAAATGTCGAGATATACTAGGAAGGTCAATATTTTAGAGTAAGGAGGATAGTTTTGAATCAGAGTGAGGAACTTGAAAAGCTCTGGAAAACTTACAAAGGCCGTATTCATTCTAATTTTTACGGTCTTTGGTAGATAAATGTCTGGCTCGGACAGGTCAGATGGTCAGACTGGAAACCCTCATGACGTATTCTCGATGCCTCAGGAGTATTTGTTCTCATATATGTCAAAAAACACCAAGGAAAAACGTAGGGAACAGGATGCTTTTACCAGAAGGCTCTCTAGTTCGATATATGTTGTTGGTGGTGGTGGCGGCGAAGAAGCAGCGACGGTGGTGATGAGCGCCACCTCTTGGGCTAACACGAGCTGGGTACAGTGAAATGCGACAAATGGCATGGTGCATGGCTCCTCCGAGAATAGTAACACAAATGGGAAGAAGAAAGGGGCACTTGGGATAATAATGGACTATTTATTTTTAATAAGCTTAAGTTTTTTATGAGAAGGTAAATTATTTTAATGTTGGGATAATAATATTTAAATAAGGGGGCATCTTTTGTTTTACTGGAGGGGACCACTTTAATGGACACTTAATCTAGGTTAAGTGGGGTATTTTTTATTGTATGGCCACATAACCTATGTAATTTCAAAACTGGAAGATCTGAAGGTCTAGATGGCCCATGTAAATCCCCTGCGAGGGAAATTTTTTAAGACTATTTTTTTTTATCCCGCCAAAGAGCGATGCCGCCATTACGCGATGTTGTCTAGTTACTGCCTAGATAGGCATGCTATGGTTTTTCCTCATGATGAAGGCCCCTTTGATGATGGAATATAGGGGTATTTATAGTCGTTGGAAACATTTTTCCGTGACGAACACAATGGTGGTGTCATATTGTAATTTTGAGGCTGTTTCAATTGAGTTTTTTTAGCCTCAAATTTTTTCTACCTTGGAGTGCACTCTCGGTTGTACCCGACACTCCCAAGGTAATTTTATATGTGATCCTTGTACCTAGTGATCTTTTCTATACACTTGGCGAATGCAGTGGCTGGTTACCCATGCATTTCGGTAGGATGACATGGTCACCATAAGGACACTTATTCTAGGGACTACAAACATAGACACCCTAGACTCTATCCGAGATTTTTTTGGATCTACTTTTGAAGACTACAGATGAAGACACTTCAGAAGATTCTCTTCTATTCTTCTTTCTTCTCCTCCATATTTGGATTCTATGGCTCATTTTATTGTATTGAGTGCATTTTTGGCAAAGACCGACACTCTTATATGGCTCGTTTTCATTTGTATTAAGGTGCATTTTCGATAGAGACCGACACCTTCTAGATTGAGTTCACCATGATGAGGAACTTGATATTCATGGTGGATCTAGTCAGTGACCTATGAGAGGCAACATCCTCTGAGGATGACCTACAGAGGCAACAGACCCAGAAGTGGCTGACCCTGAGGCACCCATGATGACCCTGAGGCACTTAGATGGTTGACCCAGTGGCAACAGACCGAGATGTATACATAGTGAATCTAGCATTATTCATAGTTGGAGAGCCAAGCGCAAAGAGCACGAGCCTAGACCAAATCAGCAATAAGAGAGGATGATAGGTTGTTTTCGAGAAGTCAACATTAAGGGGGAATGTTACCTAATGTTGACTTGTTTTTTTCTTTTTTAAGTTAAGATAGTGCACTTTAAGGGGGAATGTTAGAGTTAAAGTGCACTATGCCTTCACCTTGATATTTGTCAGTTTCTCTTGACAAGTGTCATGTGTTGAATATAGGCTTATGCCTATATATTGTAACCATTTGTATCAATAAGATCTATCTTATCTTGTTCATTTCAAGATCAGTCCTGACAGTTATTTACCTATTTTATATCTACTAGTTATGTTGTTGTGTGTTTGGGTGTTGAGTCTTTGGGTATCCACCTAAGCTAGTTTTGTTTTAATAGAGCTTTGGTTCCTTGCATTCTCATGAATAGTTTGGACCTTGGTTCATCTCGTCTCTAGTATGGAGATGAAGGTGGATCCTTTATGCTAGCATATTTTAGTCTATAGATGTTTTATATTTCAGATTAGTGGCCAATTTAAGCTCTATAGTGGTTCATTTTTAAGTGTTTGAAATTTTTTATGTTTAATCTTATCTTTTGTATGTTCAACTTTATACCTTGATAAGCATAGAGAAGAAATATAATGTTTTTATTAACGTTTGCTTGAGTAGAGGTTTCGTTACTTCTTTGAAATAGAAAGTAAATATTTATTTAAGAACTCTCAATCGGGTTAAACATTGAGTTTTGATTTTTAAAGGTAACACTAGCATGTTCCTTTAATGATGTTATAAGAATATGTTCCTTGTTATTTTTATGATTGGTATCCCATAATAGATTGTGTATTTAATTTCTTTCTATTTTGTATAAGTTTCCAATGCTTAGGTTTGATTTTGGAATAGAAATATTATTAAGTTATAAGGAATTTAGGTTTTTTTTTGTAAGAAAGAAATTAGTTGAAGATTATTTATAATGGTCACTTGGAATTTTATTATTTAATCAATATAGTTGGAAAATA
The DNA here is from genome assembly GCA_028583015.1 of Wollemia nobilis. Taxonomy (NCBI): domain Eukaryota; kingdom Viridiplantae; phylum Streptophyta; class Pinopsida; order Araucariales; family Araucariaceae; genus Wollemia; species Wollemia nobilis. Next base: position 440,049 of record JAQPPZ010003581.1, read on the forward strand.
AAAGATAGAGCTTGATTATGTTTGATATTATTTTATTTTCAAAGGAAATAATAGAGACTTTTTATGTAATGATATCGTTTTTAATTGCAAAATAAAAGATGGGCTATTTATGTTGATCTTCCAAAGAAAATGATAGTGCTTTATTATGTTAAGAAAAGTTAATGATCTTCAATTTTGTTGATTCTTTGATAATTGGGTTAAGGGGTTTATTTTGGTAAAGAAAGAAAAGTGTTTTGATTTTGAAAAATAATTATAATGGTTTCCTGAGACTTGAGTAGGTAAGGAAACCATTGTAGAGAGAAGTATGGGATTATCTCCTTAATTATTTGAAATATATTTTGCATGGTTGCTTGCATTTATACATAGAGCGTGTTAAGTTGCATTTCATAAAGAGTTTTCCTGATCACCCAATTTTCTTAAAGTTCATGGGAGTTTTCTTTCATGAATATGATTGTGAAAAGAAGGTGGTGCAAAGGCCACTTGGGTGGACTTGCTCTAATATATTTGGGAATAAAAATTTGTTATGTAAAAGAAAGCTTGGTAATTGATAAGGCTTGGAAGTCTTTATGTAAATGTATGGAATGCTTGGTTTATGAGCAAACAAACAAAAGATAAATTATATGTTAGTAACTTAGTATTATGATCTATTTTTAAACTTGTTTTTCTAGCTTTAATTAAATAGATATTTTAAGCTAGAATTATCTATGGATGTTAGCATTATGATTAGTTTAATCATAATTTAAATTAAAGAGATGTTTCTTTCATGCTAGTATTATGTTGGAATTTCTTTTTTATTTAAGTATGGGTTGAAAATGTTCTATTTAAATCCAAGATATAGCATTATGTTATAACTAAACATGGTATTTTTTTATACCACTTTAATTCTTTTCATGAAAGAGATGTTATATTTTTTATGTAATTCTTGGATTTTGTGGAGTTTCTTGGGTATGGATGTAGAACCTTATTAGGACCCTTGATTCAAAGAGTCAACCCAATATTAGGAGGAGTGTGTAGGGTTGCAATAACCATATAGTTGTGAGTCCTAGAAGGAGTTACTATGGTGTAATAGTTAGGCACTCACAAATCTAGGATTTATGGCGATGCAATAGTTAGATTCTCGTGATTGATACACCTTGAATGGTGAGTTTTATATGAACATGCTCATTATTAGAATGTTGGTCATTCATGTCCCCTTGAGTGTCATTTACGATGATATTGAACTCAAATGTGGTGATGCCTTGAGAATGTAAAAAATAATATTGGGAACTTGGTGAACCTTGTGGAAAAAAATATCTCTCTTAGGTTGGTTTTGATGTGTTGTTATAGTTGGTATCAAAGCTCTAGGTTGCAAGACTAGAAGCTTCCATGGAGTGTGCCTAGAATGAGCCTTGATTTGATGTTCTACTATGGGTAGACTTAATCTACTAGAGGCCTTAACACGATCTAGGATAACCAAGGTATTGCATATTGACTAGACAAGTCAGATCAAGGAGTAAAAATCCTAGAGAATATAGTTTCTTATTATGGAAGGTATCTTATAGTGAGGCAAGTGTGACCATGATCAATATTAGGAGAATTATAATGGTATAATTTATTTCATAGGAAAAATAAAACTAACTATTTGTAAGTACAATTAAGGGAATTTTTAACTTACCCAGCTCCTTTGTGTGGATAGGAGATGGCATTTGTATTAAGATCATCCAAAAAGGTGGGGTCTTCTACACAAAAGGAAGTCAGAGTACAACCCCAATAAAAGTTTGGAAAAAAAATGGAATTCAACAAGAAAAATTGAAGAATAATGGACTCTAGTAATAAGTTCGAAATAACCATAGACCCAAGCAAGGAGGCTAGGAGAATCGAGAACTCCACCAATAAAATGATAATTTTTTTTCCATAGTGAGTTGATACAAGAGGAAATAAAGCAAATATTATCCCTAGTTAACTTGCTTCGAGAGTAGATGGATCAACAACAAACAATGTTGGAGGTGATTGTTGACCATAACTCAAGGGAAGGATCTAAGATCGAAAAATGAAATAAATCAAAATACCAACCCCATAAGTAAAATGGTGCAACTTAGAAAGAGGGAATAGGGAAATTAGATTTCAAGGCTTTGTAATCAGAGTTTTATAATTTTGGATTCTACATAATTTGCTTTTTGAAGGTAAATCATATTTCAAGGCAAAAATAATTTCGATCCCATTCCAAAGACATTTTGAATTTATAAAAATTATTTAATGTTGTTGTTATATGAGAGTTTTCTAATTTCAGATTTTACATTTCAAATGTAAATCAAATTTCAAGGCTTTGCATGTTTATATTTTCAGCATTCTTGTCTATTTTCATATTATATTTTTATTTTTCTAACCCTACTCTTTTGCAGATTATTTTAAAACTTCAGCGATTACAATAAAAATAAAAAATAAAATAAAATGCCAAAAAATAAATGCATGTGTGAAGCATGAGCTTCAATATTTCATTCAAAACAATTTCAATCTCATTCCAAAGCCATTTTGAATTTATAAAATTATTTAAAGTTGCTATTATATGAGAGTTTTATAATTTCAAATTTTACATAATTTCACATTTTAAAGGTAAATCAGATTTCAAGGATTTGCATGTTTATATTTCTTATATTTTTAGCATTCTTGTCTATTTTTAGGTTTTATTTATATTTTTCTAACCCCTCTTTTGCAGATTATTTTAAAAATTCTGCAATTAAAATAAAAATTTAAAAAATTAAAATGCAAAAAATAAATACATTAGTGTGAAGAATAAGCTTCAATATTTCATTCGAAACAATTTTGATACCATTCTAAAGCCATTTCAAATTTATAAGAATTATTTAAAGTTATTATATGAGAGTTTTATAATTTTAGATTTTACATAATTTTGCATTTCGAAGGCAAGATTTCAAGGCTTTGAATGTTTATATTTTCAACATTCTGGTCCATTTTCATATTTTATTTTTATAATTTTGAATTTTACATAATTTCGCATTTTGAAGGTAAATCAGATTTCAAGGCTTTGCATGTTTATATTTTCAACATTCTTGTCCATTTCCAGAATTTATTTTTATTTTTTAACCCTTCTCTTTTCTAAATTATTTTAAAACTTCGGTAATTAAAAAAAATAAAAATTCCAAAAATAAATACATGGATGTGAAAAATGAGCTTCAATATTTCATTCAAAATAATTTTGATCTCATTCCAAACTCATTTCAAATTTATAAAAAATTATTTAAAGTTAATGTTATATGAGAGTTTTATAATTTTGAATTTTATATAATTTCACATTTTGAAGGTAAATCAGATTTCAAGGCTTTGCATGTTTATATTTTTAGCATTCTAATCAATTTCTAGATTTTATTTTTATTTTTCTAACCATTCTCTTTTGTAGATTGTCTTAAAATATTGGCGATTAAAATAAATATAAAAATTAAAATACCAAAAATAAATACATGGGTGTGAAGAATGAGCTTCAATATTTCATTCAAAATTATTTCAACCCTAAACCCAGGTGTTTTAGGTGAGTTTGATAGAAGAGGGTAATCCTCCAAGGGAGGTCCTAGGTTCGAATCTCCACCCTAACAAAAAGTTGAATTGGGTACCCAAAATCCAATTGATAATGTGGGTGCGGGAAGGGTCATGCATGACTCCTAGGTGAAAGTTTTATAATTTCATAGTTTTAGTTATAGTAGCAGGACCAGGCGTGACTCCCGGGTGACTTTGATGGTGTATAACCCCCTGGTCGTGGTCTCTCAAACCAAGGTAGTCCCATAAGAAGTCTTTCACTTAAAAAACAACAATTTCGATTTCATTACAAAGCTATTTTGAATTTATAAAAATTATTTAATGTTGTTGTTATATGAGAGTTTTATAATTTCAAATTTTACATAATTTTGCATTTCGAAGGTAAATCAAATTTCAAGGCTTTGCATGTTTATATTTTCAGCATTCTTGTCCATTTTCAGATTTTATTTTTATTTTTTTAACCCTTCTCTTTTGTAGATTATTTTAAACCTTCGGTGATTAAAATAAAAATAAAAATAATTAAAATGCCAAAAACAAATATATGGGTGTGAAGAATGAACTTCAATATTTCATTTGAAACAATTTCGATCCCATTCCAAAGCTATTTTGAATTTATAAAAAATATTTAAATTTGTTATATGAGAGTTTTATAATTTTAGATTTTACATATTTTTGCATTTCGAAGGCAAGTAAGATTTCAAGGCTTTGCATGTCTATATTTTCAGTATTCTAGTCCATTTCCGGATTTTATTTTTATTTTTCTAACCCTTCTCTTTTGCAGATTATTTTAAAACTTCGACGATTAAAATAAAAATAAAAATGATTAAAATGCCAAAACTAAATGCCTAGGTGTGAATAATGAGCTTCAATATTTCATTCGAAATAATTTCAATGCCATTCCAAAGCCATTTTGAATTTATAAATTTATTTAAATTTGCTATTATATAAGAGTTTTATAATTTTGAATTTTACATAATTTCACTTTTTAAAGGTAAATCAAATTTTAAGGCTTTGCATATTTATATTTTTTATATTTTCAGCATTCTTGTCCATTTCTAGATTTTATTTTTATTTTTCTAACCCCTCTTTTGCAAATTATTTTAAAACTTTTGTGATTAAAATAAAAATTAAAAAAATTAAAATGCAAAAAATAAATACATTGGTGTGAATAATGAGCTTTAATATTTCATTCGAAATAATTTTGATCTCATTTTGAAGCCATCTCAAATTTATAACAATTGGTGTGAAGTTATATAAAAGTTTTATAATTTTGGATTCTACATAATTTCATATTTTGAAGGTAAATCAGATTTCAAGGCTTTGTATGTTTATATTTTCAGCATTCTGGTCCATTTCTATATTTCATTTTTATTTTTCTAACCCTTCTCTTTTGTAAATTATTTTAAAACTTTGTTAATTAAAATAAAAATTAAAAATAAATAAAATGCCAAAAATAAATACATGGGTGTGAAGAATGAGTTTCAATATTTCATTCAAAATAATTTTGATCCCATTTCGAAGTCATTTCGAATTTACAAAAAATTATTTAAATTTGATGTTATATGAGAATTTTATAATTTCAAATTTTACATAATTTCACATTTCAAAAGTAAATTAGATTTCAAGGTTTTGCATGTATATATTTTTTGCATTCTAATCCATTTTCAGATTTTATTTTTATTTTTCTAACCCTTCTCTTTTGTAGAATGTCTTCAAACATTGGTGATTAAAATAAAAATTAAATAAAAAATTAAAATACCAAAAATAAATACATGGGTGTGAAGAATGAGCTTAAATATTTTATTTGAAATAATTTCAACCCCAAACCTAGGTTTTTTAGGTGAGTTTGAGAGGAGAGGGTAATCCTCCAAGGGAGGTCCCAGGTTTGAATCTCCACCCTAACAAAAAGTTGAATTGGGTACCCAAAATCCAATTGATAATGTTGGTGCGGGCAGGGCTAGACATGACTCTCGAGTGAAAGTTTTATAATTTTGGAGTTTTAGTTATAATTAGTAGGACCAGGCATGACTCCCAGGTGACTTTGATGATGTAGAACCCTTGGTCGTGGTCTCTCAGACCAAGGCAGCCACGTAAGAGATCTTTCACTTAAAAAATAATAATTTCAATCTCATTCCAAAGCCGTTTTGAATTTATAAAAAATATTTAATGTTGTTGTTATATGAGAGTTTTATAATTTTGGATTTTACATAATTTTGCATTTCGAAGGTAATTCAGATTTCAAGGCTTTACATGTTTATATTTTTAGCATTTTTGTCCATTTCCAAATTTCATTTTTATTTTTCTGACCCTTCTCTTTTACAAATTATTTTAAAACTTCAAAAATTTAAAAAAAAAAAATGCCAAAAATAAATACATGGGTGTGAAGAATGATCTTCAATCTTTCATTCAAAATAATTTTGATTCCATTTCGAAGCCATTTCAAATTTATAAAAATTATTTAAATTTGTTATATAAGAGTTTTATAATTTCATATTTTACATAATTTAGCATTTCAAAGGTAAGTAAGATTTCAAGGCTTTGCATGTTTATAATTTCAGCATTATGTTCCCTTTCCATATTTTATTTTTATTTTTCTAACCCTTGTCTTTAAAAATTTGACGATTAAAATAAAAATTAAAAAAATAAAATGCCAAAAATAAATGCAGGGGTGTGAAGAATGATCTTCAATATTTCATTCAAAACAATTTCGATCCCATTCCAAAGTCATTTTGAATTTATAAAATTATTTAAATTTGCTATTATATAAGAGTTTTATAATTTTGGATTTTACATAATTTTGTATTTTGAAGGTAAATCAGATTTCAAGGCTTTGCATGTTTATATTTTTTATATTTTTAGCATTCAAATATATTTTTAGCATTCTTGTTCATTTCTAGATTTTATTTTTATTTTTCTAACCCCTCTTATGCAAATTATTTTAAAACTTCTGTAATTAAAATAAAAATTATAAAAATATTAAAATGCAAAAAATAAATACATTGGTGTGAAGAATGAGCTTCAATATTTTTTTTTTTTTTTATTTGTGGAAAACATCCCAAAAGGGATGCCACTTTTGGTAAGACCCAAGGAGGCAGGGGTATCCATTCCGCAAAAAACACCCAGGACTCGGACCTAGCCTACCACCTTTGACATACTCAAGGAGCAAACAAACACACAAAACCAAATTTAAAAAAAAAGTAAATAACAACAAAAATAATAAAATAAAATAAAAAACATGCTCCTTGAGTGTGTCAAAACCAAAAGCACAACCAAACACGCACAATAAGATAAAAGAAACCACAACACAAACCACATAGAAAAACACAAGAACCACATAACAAAACACAAACAAGACAAAAACAACAGAACACTACAAAGACATAACCCAAAAAAAACATGAAAAATAAACACAACCAAAACCTAAAAAATAAAATAAAATAAAAATAAAAAACAACCAACAACAGACAATAAACAAAAACAAAAAACATAGAAAACACTCACACATAAAAACATGAAATAACACAAACAAAGAGAAACCCAAGAACAAGAACGAAAAAAACACAAGAACAATAACAAAAAACATAAAAAAACAAAACAACAAAAACACAAGAACAACAAAAAACAACACAAAGAACACAAAAACAAAACAAAACAAAAGAACCCACCCACCTTAAAAAACTAAACAAAAAAACAAAGAAGACAAAAGAAAAAAAAAATGAACAAAACAATGACCTATCTAGACCAGAAGACTATTAAGGCAAGAATCAACAGAGGAAACAAAATAAAGAATAGAATGAGCTAGGGAACTAAAAAAAACTGAATGAACCAAAGAGAAGCAAAAAAAAAAAACAAGAAGAAACTAGGTACCTTTAGAACTGGAGCCATCCAAAGAAATGATAGAAAGAAGAGCTTCCCTAATTTGAGAAGCCCACCATATAGGAGGGTGGCCATAACAAGTAAGATCACCTTTGTCCAAAGCCCAATTAGCTAAAGCATCAACACTCTTGTTTTGATCTCTGACCACATGATTGTAATCAACTTTCAAAAATCCCATCTGGATTAACTGAATCTTCTCAATAATTATTTTTATTCTCCAATCCACCTTATGATTCTTAGAAGGAGTCTTCAAGAGATTAATCATAAGTTGAGAGTCAGACTCAACTAACACCTTTTCCCATCCAACCTTAGTAGCCTCCTGAAGGGCAGGATACCATACCCCTCAGCAAGGTTATTGGAAAGAATACCCAAATTCTCATCAAAAGTAAAAACCAGGGAGCCATCTGAAATTCTACCAATTCCTCCCACATTGGATTTTCTGGGGTTCCCTCTAGAGGCTCCATCAGTATTGACTTTTCCAAAATCCTTAGGAGGAGGTTGCCAATTTCTAGTCCTATCCATCTTACTAATACTCACATTCCCTTTAAGTTGGTTGCCCTTAGAAGGTTTAATCTTCAATCTTTGCATCACTTGATCCCATCTTTGGTGGGAGTTTTGGGGGTGATTAAGGAGTTGATGGACTGATTCAACTAAGTTGGCTATGGTCTTTTGCCAAATATAGTGAATATCCTTCCTATCTTGATTAAAAATTTGGTTGTTCCTTTCATTCCAAATATTCCAAAGAAGAATGGTAGAACCCATCCAAACTAACTGCCTAATAAAATGATCAACACCCTCTTGATTAGGCCAATCCCTCCAAAGCTATTCAAAAGTGAAAAAATTGGACCACTGTAAGCCAAGTAAAGTTGCCATTCTCCTCCATAGCTCAGAGGCTAAAGTACACTCAATAAAAATATGGTTGATATTTTCTACATTCTCTTCACACATTTCACATCTAAAAGGGCCATGAAAACCATGCTTCATAAGTTGCTCACCAGTAAGCACCCTACGATGCAATAAAAGCCAATTAAAGAACCTCACCTTAGGCTAGAGATTTTGAGCCCATAATTGAGAAAATATGTCAGAAGAATGGTTGGGATTATTATGGCATAAGGTCAAATAACCTTGAGCAACTGAATACTCACCCTTAGTAGTGTTGTTCCATCCAAAACAATCTTTTTCATGGGACCAAGAGAGGGATCTCATATGAAGGATGCCTTGGATATCTTGTCTTTGCCTTTCTAGGATTTGAATAGGCCAGTCCTCAATAGGGATCCAATATCTACCAACCTTTGAATTACCAGGTATGGTACCGACGATAATTAGCCACCTTTATCCAATTAGCTCGGTGAAGCTCCTCCATCCAAGGCCTCCAATCGGGAAACCGAGTTATCAAAGGCTTGTGACCATCCCAAGAATCTGTCCAAAAATTTGCATGTTGACCATTATGAATGATCCAAAATAATTTTTTCTTTATCAAATCCTCACCAGTCTTAAGAACTGCTAAAATGGGAGAACCTTTGGTAGGAAGTTGATAGCGAACAAGGTCTTCGGGACTTTTGTTCTCAACATATTTAGCACGAAGATTATTGGCCCAAAGAGCATTGGGGTTATGCAACATCCTCCAATATAATTTAGCAACTAAAGCTTTGTTGTTATTAATTGAAGACCGGAATCCTAACCCCCCTTCACTCTTAGGAAGACATAAAGTATCCCATTTCACCAAGGCCCATTTTCTTTTCTCCTTAGTACCACTCCAAAGGAAACGATGACTGATTTGATCCAATTCTCGAAGAACAGCCTTTGGGATATTCAAAATGGAAGAAACATAAATAGGAATAGCTTGAAGGACTGATTTTACCAAGGTGATTCTACCCCAGAAGAAAGCCACTTGTTGGTCCACTTTCCAATTTTCTTCTTGACTTTGTCCAACAACCAATTCCAATATTTATTTTTTTGCCTTTGAATATTTATGGGAATACCTAAATAAGTGATTGGAAGAGAGGTCTTCTTATATCTTAATTTATCCAAGACCATGGATTCCTGTCTAGCGAGAGCGGTGAAAGAAAATAACTTTAGATTTGTCTTCATTGATCAACTGCCCGATAGCCTTAGAAAAATAGCTAATGATTTGCTTAATATTAGAAGCTTCCTTAATCGTAGCTTTACCTAAAAGGGTAGAGTCATCCACAAATTGAAGATGAGAGATAGGTCTAGCTCCATGAGCAATGGTAACTCCCTCAAGGGTTTTGTTTTCCCTCTTTTTGGTTATAGTCCTACCCAAGCATCCAACAAGAATGATGAATAAATAAGGGGATAGCGGGTCACCTTGCCTAATACCTCTGGAAGCTGGGAAAGACTGAGAAGGCCTGCCATTGATAAGAACTAAGTAGGAAACTGAAGAGATACATCCCATAATCCAATCCATCCAATCCTTAGAGAAACCAAATTGCCTCAAAACTTTGATAAGGAAGTGCCAATCCACTCTGTCATAAGCTTTGGATAAGTCTAACCGGATGAACATAGAAGGAGAATTTTGCATATCCATGGAATGGATGGCTTCCTGAGCAAGAACTATCTCATCTACTATTTGACGTCCTTCCACATATCCCCCTTGCTCGGGGAAATAATCTTATGCAAAAGAGGCTTCAACCTTTCTGCCATGATTTTAGTAATAATTTTGAGAAGAACATTACATAAAGCAATAGGTCTAAAAGTTGAGATATGATCAACCTCTTGAGCTTTTGGAACAAGAGTAATATAAGTTTTATTGATAACCTTCAAAATTTCTTTGGATTTTCTGGCTTCTTCCACCACCTCTAATAAATCAACATGAAGGATATCCCATAACTCTTGGTAGAACTCAATAGGAAAACCATCAGGACACTGGGGTTTTCCCTTTTTGCATTTTAAAAACTACTTGTTGAAGCTCATTGATAGTAATAGGAGCGGTCAAAATAGAGTTCTCCTCAGAAGTGATAAGAGAAGGGATTGCTTGAAGAACATTTTGTTGTGAAGCTGAGTCAAGAGGAGTAGCAACAAAAATATTGGAAAAGTAATCAACAACAATAGAGTTCATGCCATCCCAAGTATAAACAACATCTCCAGAATCTGATTTTAAGGAAGAAATAAAGTTGTGAGATCTTCGAGCTAGAAGAGATTTGTGGAAGAAATTTGTGTTTTGATCTCCTTCTTTGAGCCATTGAATTCTAGATTTTTGCTTCCATAAGATTTCTTCTCTTTTTTCCCATTCCTCTAACTGAGTTGTGAGTTTAATTTCATCTGCACTTCTCTTCTCTGTGAGGCCATCTAAACGGATTTTCTTATTCAAATTTTCAAGATGAGCAATAACTTCATGTTTTTTTTTATGAACATCCCCAAACTCTTTCCAGTTCCAAGTCTTGATTTTGGATTTAATGTATTGTAGTCTTTTGGAAAAACAGAACATCTTAGTCCCATGCCTAGGTTTACCTTCCTTCCACCATTGTTGCACACGAGGTCTGAAGGAAATGTCTCTAAGCCACATTAATTGAAAATGAAAAGGAGAGAAACTCACATTGGTTTTCCACATTTCCACCATGACTGGCCAATGATCCGAACCAACATTATTAAGAGTCTTCACTTTAGGAATGTGACCATGGATTAAGAAATTTTCAGAGAGCAAAAACCTATCCAATCTCTCCATTATACAAGCTAAGCCTTGCCTTCTATTAGACCAAGTCATAAGGCCATTATCTGGTTGGATATCCACAAGATGGAGGTTTGCAATATATTCGCTCATGAGGTCAGTACTTTTGTCCAAATTTCTATTTCCCCCCTTTTCTCATCTAGAGAGAGGATGGTATTGAAATCTCCTCCGATCAAGATCCAAGCTTTAGGAAAATGAGAGATAATATGAGTAATATCCTTCCACTGTCTTCTTTTTTCCTCCAAAGAAGTCGGAGCATAAATAGTAATGCAGAGCATAATCTGGTTGGAATGTCTACTTTGAATAGCTATAGCCAACAAACCCCAACTACCAACCATATGGTGAATAACTACCTCTTTTGGGTCCCAAAGACAAGCAATGCCACCCGAAGTCCCTTGGGAACTGAGGGAAACCACTTTTCCAGCTGGCCAAATTTTACTGGCAATTAAGTCCATATCCTCCATTGACATCTTTGTTTCTTGAAGGAAAACAAGATGTGGATGATTTATCTGAATCATTCTTCTAATTTCATTTTGTTTTGAAAGACTCCCTTTGAGTCCTCTAATATTCCAAGTGATGATCTTCATTAATACCAGGGCTAAAAATGTTGGGAAGGGCATTAATCTTACCTTCCTCTACAAGCTTTTCACCTTCTTTTACCATATGATATTGATTGGTCTTGCGACCTACTTTTTGATTAGAATCCATCTTCAATTTTTTTTCCCTTGTTTCTTGACTTATTCCAATTGAATCCGAGATGGCTTCTAACCTTGAAGAATGCTCATACACGACCAAAATTTTACTAGATGGTTCAATGGAGTCTATATTGGGACCCGCATTATTTGAAGTTTTGACATTTGAAATATTGTTTTTCTTGTGTAAATTTTCTCCTTTTTTTTGTTGAAAACCTTTGATTTGTTGGTTTGTCTCCGAGTTCTTTCCTTCATATTTAAATTGTGTTTCTAAGATTTCAGTTTCCATTATTTCCTCTTCCTCACTTGGGACATCATTTGTGGAAAGGATTTCAAACATATTAGCAAATGACTTTGATTGATCCTTCATTACTAGTTTTTTCTTAGTGTTCTTCTTCTTAGGTATTTGGAAACATGCTGAGTTTATATCTTCTTTCTTTTGATCAGGAATTTTATTTGGGCAAGCACTGGCCAAATGACCATATTCATGGCAAATTCTACAACGAAAAGGAATGTTCTCATAGTCCACTACTTGCTCCCAAGTGTCTTCCCCAAATTGTAATGTGATCTTTTTAGGTAGGGGTTTGTCAAAATCCATTAAAACACAAATTCGAGCATAAATAATATGTTCAAAATTTTGAGTACAATCAGCAGTCATCATAAAAGTTCCTAAAGAGTTTCCAATTGAAGAAAAAATAGTAGGATTCCAAAATTCAATAGGGAGGCCAAAGAGTCTAACCCACACGGGAGCTATAGAAGGCATCTCTTCTTTCTCTTTAAATTTAGTATGCCAGGGCTTCATGAAAAGCCCTGCCCTTCCAAAAAACCAAGGACCCCCTTGAAAAGTTTTCTCTCTATCTTCATTATTAGCAAATAAAACAAGAAAATAACCATTTGGATAAATAGAGATTTGTAACTCACCTTTAGTTTTCCAGCTTTTTGCAGCCTAGACTTTGAAAGCAGATAGACTCGGACGAAAACCCATGAACCGACAAATTAGTCCTCTTTTTTCCAAATCTTCAATGCAAGTCTGAATGTTACCCATATCAAGCTTAACAATAGGAGTTCCATCAGCTGCTTTAAGACATCCTAACTCCGTTTTCCCGGGATCAATCTTAGGCATTCTTAGAGGTTTATGAGAAGCCCTAATATTGATATTAGCATTGGGCTGAGGTTGTCCACCACGAAGGGCATCCCTAAAATTCATTTTTGGGACTGAGTCTTTGAAATTCTTACCCTTGATAGGGGTTTTCATAGTAGAATTATTTTGTGGGTGCACCTTAGCACCAGATTCACTTGAGATATGAGCCATTTTTTGATCAACTGCTTGAAACTTATTTCGTGGTCTCTTTAATCCTTGCCCTAGACATCGTGGAAAGGTATGGTTTTCACTTTTCTTTTGTGCAACAAATTGGAAGCCGTTGTCACTCAAGTTCACAGTATGATCTGTTGAAAGATAAATTTCTAACCCATCTTGTATCCCCTGCAACATTTCCTGCTAAAATATTGAGCATAAACCACAAAAATATTGGCCGCTAGGGCCCGAAGGCCCTAAAAACCAACCTCTGGAGCTGCTTGCACTCAACCCAGATGAAACCCTCGCATAGCCGCTTGCCAAATATATCGTTCACACATAGGGATGCACTAGGATCTGTGTTGCTCCAAATGATATGAAAATTGGTGGAGACGTTCTAGGGTTTTTTAGGCATCTACCCTCAAAATTTTAGCTCAATCCGAGTTCGGATGAGTGAGATATGGCCGAAACAAGTTTGGTAGTTTGGGCAGTCCTCCGAAAAATGTCTACGCATGAATTCCAATGCCTCTCAGCTTCAATATTTCATTCAAAATAATTTTGATCCCATTCTGAAGCCATCTCGAATTTATAATAATTATTTAAATTTTTTGTTATATAAGAGTTTTATAATTTTGGATTGTACATAATTTCACATTTTGAAGATAAATCAGACTTCAAGGCTTTGCATGTTTATATTTTTCAGCATTTTGGTCCATTTCTATATTTTATTTTTATTTTTCTAACTCTTCTCTTTTGTAAATTATTTTAAAACTTCGGAAATTAAAATAAAAATAAAAATAAATTAAAATGTCAAAACTAAATACATGGATGTGAAGAATGAGCTTCAATATTTCATTCAAAATAATTTTGATCTCATTTTTTAACGATTAAAATAAAAATAAAAAATTTAAAATACCAAAAATAAATACATGGGTGTGAAGAATGAGCTTCAATATTTCAATCCAAATAATTTCAAACCCAAACCTAGGTGTTTTAGGTGAGTTGGAGAGGAGATGGTAATCCTCCAAGGGAGGTCCTAGGTTTGAATCTCCACCCTAACAAAAAGTTGAATTGGGTACCCAAAATCCAATTGATAATGTTGGTGTGGATAGGGTCGGGCATGACTCCTGGGTGGAATTTTATAATTTCAAAGTTTTAGTTATAGTTAGCAGACCAGGCGCATCTCCTGGGTGACTTTAATAGTGTAGAGCCCCCTGGTTGTGGTCTCTCAGACCAAGGTAGCCCCATAAGAGATATTTTTCTTTAAAAAATAATAATTTTGATCTCATTCCAAAGTTATTTTGAATTTATAAAAATTATTTAATGTTGTTATATGAGAGTTTTATAATTTTGGATTTTACATAATTTTGCATTTCGAAGGTAAATCATATTTCAAGGCTTTATATGTTTATATTTTCAACATTTTTATCAATTTATAGATTTTATTTTTATTTTTCTAACCCTTCTCTTTTGGAAACTTTGGTGATTAAAAAAATTAAAATGCCAAAAATAAATACATGGGTGTGAAGAATGAGCTTCAATATTTCATTCGAAATAATTTTGATTTCATTCTGAAGCCATTTTGAATTTATAAAAATTATTTAAAGGTGTTATATGAGAGTTTTATAACTTCAAATTTTACATAATTTAGCATTTTGAAAGGTAAGTAAGATTTCAAGGCTTTGCACGTTTATATTTTCAGCATTCTTGTTCATTTTTAGATTTTATTTTTATTTTTCTAACCCTTGTCTTTAAAATTTTGATGATTAAAATAAAAATTAAAATGCCAAAAATAAATGCATGGGTGTGAAGAATGAGCTTCAATCTTTCATTCGAAATAATTTCGATCCCATTCCAAAGCTATTTCGAATTTATAAAATTATTTAAAGAAGTTGTTATATGATAGTTTTATAATTTTAGATTTTACACAATCTCGTATTTTGAAGGTAAATCAGATTTCAAGGCTTTGCATATTTATATTTTTTATATTTTTAGCATTCTTGTCCATTTCCATATTTTATTTTTATTTTTCTAACCCCTATTTTATAGATTATTTTAAAATTTATGTGATTAAAATAAAAATTAAAAAAATTAAAATGTAAAAAAAATAATACATTGGTGTGAAGAATGAGCTTCAAAATTTCATTCGAAACAATTTTGACCCCATTTTGAAGTTTTTTTTTTTTTTGAAAAAATGAAAAACTTGTATTAAAACAAGAACCAGATACAAGCGGGAGAGAACACATCCCGAGCCAGAGCCACAAGCAAAACAACAGGGAAGGCGCACCAAGGCAAGACAAAGAACCGCAAGGCACGAGAGAACGGAAGGCACGAAACAGCAACAGGTCGCGAAACCGCGACATGTCGCGAAATCGCAACAGGAAAACCCAACACGGCCACGAAGGCACCAACAGGCGCGAAAACGCGACATGTCGCGAAATCGCGACATGTCGCGAAATCGCGACAGGAAAGGCCACCGACAGCCACCCGCAGAAAGCGTCGCGACATCGCGACAGAAAAAGAAAGCAACTAACAAGCCTCAACAAGGTCGCGAAATCGCGACGGAAAACCACCCAGTCGCAAAGGAGCCAAACATGCCGCGAAATCGCGCAAGAAAAACGCCAGAGACCAGGAGGGCACAACCAGTCGTGAAATCGTGACAAAAACCAGCACAAAGAAGCATCATCACAACAGGTCGCGAAATCGCGACAGTTAACCACCCAGACGCCAGGAAGGCAGGACCTGTCGCGATATCGCAACATGTCGAGGAATCGCGAGGCACGAAAACGCGACAATCGCAATAAGACGCGGGATCGCATCACGCGATAACGCGACATGTCGCTGAATCGCGACCCGCGATAACGCGACATGTCGCGAAAGCGCAACATGTCGCGGAATCGCGACCCGCGATAACGCGACATGTCACGATATCACGACAGAAACCAGCCGGAGACTACAAAGACTCAACCTGTCGCGATATCTCGACAGAAGCCAACCAACAGCCGCAACAGGGCAACATGTCGCGAAATCGCGACAGAAAGAACCCTTAGCAAAAAAACTTTTGCACATTATTTCAGGAATTGATCAAGGCCTTGTCTGATCTCGACATTCTCCACAGGCAAATTGCTATGCAGATGAATCCCAACCTCTCTCTCAGCACCCAACTTAGCAAGGAAATCGGCCGCTTTATTAAGAGATCTACTAGCATAAACAGGAATCACATCCTCAATTTCTTTCCAAAGCTCTAAAATTTGGGCAACCAAAATCTGGAGCCTCCAAGCTTTTAAGGCAAAGTTCCGCATGCAATCAAGAGCACCAACCAAGATTTGAGAATCAGACTCAATGATTATCTTTCTATGGCCATGCTTGATGGCCCAGATGGAAGCAGATTTAATAGCAAAGGCCTCAGCTTCATTGTTAGTGGCATATCCCAGACCTTGCAATTCCCAATATAGCACAGTCCCAGCATGATCACGGCAAATAACACCACTGCCAGCATTGCCCGGATTACCTTTAGCAGCTCCATCAGTATTGATTTTGACCCAGCCTTCTGGGGGAGGTTTCCAACCACTTCTTACCTGTCTCTCCAGATCAGCACCTCTCCCACTCAAAGACCTAGAAGCAGGCTGGTTTTCCTTCTCAACATAGATAGCAACGGTTTCCACAACTTTGCTCCAAATGATCTGCCAAATCCCCTCCACCGAAGAGAAGGTTTCACGAAAAATACGAGCATTTCTTTCCAACCAAACCTGCCACCAAATAAAAAGGAAACCGATCTCCCAGCCAGTACGAAGAGCTTTAGAAATAAATCTACCTCTCTTCCAACTTTCCCATAAATTGGTCCGGGACAGATCTCCAAGCACTTGAAGTTTAAAGTGGGAGAACCAACGTTGCCAAATCTGCTGTGTGAAAGAGCAATCAAACAGAAGATGGTTCACGGTTTCCTCATTCATATAACATAAGACTGACTGGGAAGGACCAATGATGCCTCTAATTCTAAGGTTGTCAAAGGTCAAAATACCATTATGCATCAGTTGCCAAGCAAAGAAGTTCACTTTCGGCCAGCTCTTGGGATGCCAAATCTTCCTCCATTCATGAACAGGAAAAGAGTGTGGGGGGGCTCAGGTAGGATCGAAGCATAGCCCTCCTTCACAGAATAAACCCCAAGGTTCCCAAAGCCCCAAGCAAGCTCATCCTCCTCATCACTCCCAGATAGAAACCTTTCAGCCAAAAGTTTTTCCAGAGTTGGGGCCTACTCCGGGGGATTGGAATAGGCCATTCACCCACTCGCTTAAATTTTTTAACCTTGTATTCCCCCAGAGGGCTGGTAGTAAAGTAGGACTGAATATGAATCCAGCCTTTGACTTCAAGAGCTATTTTAAGCGGAAGCAGATCGGGAAACACTGCAAGAATAGGAGGATGCTGATCCCAAGAGTCAGTCCAGAACCGGACCTTCTCCCCTCTCCCAACTTTCCAGAACAATTGATCTTTGATAATGCAAGAACCAAGCTTGAGCGCCTGCCACACAAGAGAACCATTACCTTCCAGAGGATAGCGGCCCAAGTCATTGGGAGGAACAGTACCCAAGTATTTACTAGAAAGGATTCTGCTGCAGAGAGACGAAGGCTGAGAAATCCACCTCCAAGTACAATTTCCCAACCAGGGCCCGATTGTTAAACTTGGAGCTTCTCAAGCCCAGCCCACCTTTTTCCTTGGGCTGGGTGACCTTATCCCAACCAACCAAGGCCCATTTCCTCTCTCCATTGGCACCTTCCCAAAGAAAACTTCTAGCCGCTTTGTCCAACTCTTTCCAGATTGAGGGAGGGGCGGCCAGAATTGAAAATTTGTAAATAGGCATAGCCTGAATAACAGACTTCAAAAAAGTTAATCGGCCCCCATAGCTTAACCATCTATGGGACCAATGATTCATTCTCTCTTTGATGCCATCAAGCAGGTCCTTCCAGAAATCAGCTGTCAGTTTTTTAAAGTGCAGAGGAACCCCCAAATAAACAACAGGAAGGGAGGTCCGAGTGAAGCCCAGAATCTCCATAACTCTCTCTTGCGACCTTTGATCAAGGTTGAAGAAGACCACTTTTGATTTTGAATCATTGATGGCTTGATTAGAAGCCCGAAGGTAGACGTTAAGAGTATCTTTGATTCCTCTTGCTTCTCTGAGACTGGCAACTCCCACCAAGCCCGTATCATCCACAAACTGTAAATGAGTCAAAACTTCGGTTCCAATTTTAATTCCTGTAATCTGTCCTTGACGTCTTCTTCTCAGGAAGAGTCTGCCAAGACCTTCAGCCAAGATAAGGAAGAGATAAGGAGAGCAGGGATCTCCTTGACGGAGACCTCGAGAGGCTCCAAAAGGTGGCGAGGGAAGCCCCTTAATTAAAACAGAGTATGAAGGCGTAGAGATACGGCTCATGACCCGAGCAATCCGATCCTGAGAAAAACCAAAGGCTGCCAACATCTTGACCAAGAAACCCCACTCTACTCTGTCATAAGCCTTAGACATATCCAATTTGATGAACATTCCTTTGTTACCGGAATTATGCATAGAATGGATAGCCTCCTGAGCCAAGATCACTCCATCCAAGATCTGTCTTCCTTCAACAAAACCCCCTTGCTCAGGGGAAATTAACTTTTGAAGGAGGGGTTTTAGTCTTTCAGCCATAAGTTTAGAAATAATTTTATAGATCACATTACATAGAGCAATAGGTCTGAAATCAGAAATGAGAGCCCCCCTCTCCTTTCGGAATTAAAGAGATAAAGGTATGATTTAGATCCTTGAGCATTCTTTTGTTAATTCGGGATTCCTCAATGACAGCCAACACGTCCTCCTCCAGGATGTCCCAGAAGGCCTGAAAGAACTCAATAGGGAAACCATCCGGGCCAGGCGACTTTTCTGTGCACATCCCGAAGACTACCTTCTTGAGTTCATCACGATCTATGGGCTTAAGAAGGGACTGATTCTCTTCATGAGAAATAATAGAGGGAATTCCGTCAATGACTTCATTTTGTGCTTCCACATCATGTTGCAGACTTTCCTTGAAGAGGTTTGAGAAGTACTCCATAGAAATGGAGTGCATGTCAAGAAGAGTGTCAAAGGAATTTCCAAACTCATCTTTGAGGAGCTCCATGTTATTCAATTGCCTTCTAGCACAGGCAGAACGATGAAAAAATTTAGTATTTCGTCTCCTTCTAATAGCCAAGTATTTCTGGCTCTCTGTCTCTAGTAGATCTCTTCTTGATTATCAATGTCCTCAACTGCTTTGCGTAAGGCGTCATCCTCAAATTTAAGATGCTCAGAAATAATTCCTTCTCTGAATTGTTTTTGCACCTCATTCCATCTATCCAGCAAGGGGGCCCGTTGGAGCTGGAAATCAGATTTGTTAGTTTGCTTCCACTGTTTCAGTTTACTCTTAACATAGAGAAGCTGTTTGTGAATTTTGAACATAGCTGTTCCAAAAGGGGGACGGCCTTCTTTCCACCACTGTGGAATTTTCCTTCGTAGGTCCTCTTTTTGCAACCAAAAATTTTCAAATTTAAAAGGTTTGTAATACTTTCCTGACATGGTCCCTCCCTCCAGCAAAATGGGAGAGTGATCAGAAACTGGGCCCTCCAAGATCTGGAATTTGATATTCCATCTAACATAAGCTTCCTCCGAGACCAAAAACCTGTCAAGCTTAACCCTCCTATTGTATGGCTCTCTTCTCTTATTAGTCCATGTAAAGTTTGTACCAGGACCTTTGATGTCAACAAGGTTAAAGGCCTGAACGTGGGCAATAAACAGCCTATCCCCTGTATCCAGAACAGGGATGCCACCTTCCTGATCTCTAGCGGATAATTTAGCATTGAAATCCCCAGCTAAAATCCAATCAAGATCTTCCCAGGAGGACCTCATGTTTTGAACAGCTTTCCATTGAGACCGCTGACCTTCGGTGATTCGTGACCCCATAAAAATTTGTAATTAAGACTTGTTCAATTGTAACTATATTCTTGAAAAGAGATGTTAGGACCCCTCTCCGGGCTATATGATCTACTGTTATCCATGCCAAAGGATTCCAAAGAGTAGCAATCCCTCCCGAGGCACCAAGAGCAGCCACTGCCATATGGCCAGCACCCCTCCAGATTCGGCCAACAGTTTTACTCATGAGGTCTAATGACATTTTTGTTTCCTGAATGAGCAGGAAGTCTGTTTTACTTCTTTCTAAAAGTCTTTGAACAGCAGATTGATGGGTTCTACTGTTTAAACCCCTCACATTCCAAGATTGTACAATCATTGGAAACCTTGGGAGCAATACAAATCAATTGTTCTTGCCAGTCCTCCATTGATTAGCTTATCCCCTTGCACTGCGATTAGATCCTTATTGGATTTCCTACCCACCCCTTGGGAATTACTATTTTTCGATCTCTTCTCCACCGTGAAATTCCAAGAGTTGGTCTTTCTCCGAGCTTTTCTCGCAATTCCCATAGAAACATCTTTGATAACGGGTTGGGCTGGGGCGTGGATAACCAGAGTCCCAAGGTTTTCATGGTGCAAAGACTCAGAGGAATCAAAAGCCTGTTCAAGGACAAGGGTTGAGGAAGGAGGAGCATGATTTGGGATAATATTGTCCTCAAGGATCCCATCTGCTCCATCCATAGGTTGGTCTTCTTGATCCACAAGAGATTTGAAGATTTCATACCGATTTGTTGGCTTGGGGAGAGCTTGCTCCTTACCATTTCTCTTTTTGTTTCTTCTCCTCTTCTGCTGTTCAAAGCCATCATTCTGGCCCTCAGACCCAGTGGGAATGACAGATGGTTCCTTGGCCGAAGTGGACTTACCTCCTCGGGAGCGGTTTGACATTCCCTGTGAAGCATCCGCATTGGAGCTCAAGATATTTAGACAAAACCTTGCCAAATGGCCATGCAAATGGCAGACTCTACAACGGAAAGGTAGGGCTTCATAGTCTATCTGTTGTACCCAAGAATGTCCTGCTAGCTCCAATTCCATCTCAGCTGGTAGCGATTGACTAATATCCAATTCTACACAAATTCTTGCATAAACGGCAGTATTTCCTTCAATGGTATCCTTAGAAACTCCCAAAAATCTACCTAGAGAGTTGCCTATCAATTCAAGAATTCGCTCACCCCAAAACTCCATCGGGAGCGCGTACAGTCGGATCCAAACCGGGACAGCCGTGGGTTCAATGCGAGGATCAAAACCCGCTCTCCATGGCTGGACAAATAACCCTGTCGGGCCATGGCTCCTCTTCTCTGATTCAAATGCTCTGTTTCTATCCATTAGGGAAGAAAAACTAATAATGAAATACCCATTGCTAATGGGCCATAAGGAGTACTCACCGATTGGCTCCCAGTTTTGTCTCACCCAGGAATGCAAAAAGTGCAGGGTGGGTCGAATGCCCATGAACTTGCAAATCAGATCATGCGTGGTCCGGTAGTTAATCGTGTCTTCAACCAGCTCTGGTTCGATGACAATTTTCGGTCTTAATGTAGATTGCGGGAGACAACCATTTATTCTGTGCCCAGGAGAGCCCTTGCCCGCATTCTTGGCTAGCAGATGGGAGGCATTGCGTTGAGCTTCAGCAGAGGAAGACGCAGGAGTCTCTCGAAGAATCTCCGCATAAGAGGTATTTTTTCCTTCGCGAGAACCAGGAAGAGACCCCATTGGGCCCTCCCAGAAACCGAAAGATCCTTGTCCAGAGGCCTGCAACAGACCCCAAACACGCTGAAGGAGGTTTCCGAACTGAAACCCTGGAGCCACGGCCGTCGACAGTGCAGAGGAATTCCCGCCAAAATATTATTCTCAAAACTAATTTATAGTGGAAAACACCCCTTTCGAGGTGCCACTTTCAACAGGTTGGGCATAGGAGGAATGGAGCCTTGTCGGCCTCTACCAGCACATAGGACATTCCTAACTATACCATATATCTGCAGGATGGAGACAAGGGGAATGGAACCTGGGTCGGCCTCTACCAGCACCCAGGGCATTTACCATTGCACCACAACAAGCAGATAGACCCCATTTTGAAGTTGTTTTGAATTTATAAGAATTATTTAAAGTTGCTATTATATAAGAGTTTTATAATTTTGGATTCTACATAATTTCACATTTCAAAGGCAAATCATATTTCAAGGCTTTGCATGTTTATATTTTTAGCATTCTATTCTATTTTCGAATTTTATTTTTATTTTTCTAAGCCTTCTCTTTTGTAGATTTTTTTAAAACTTTGGTGATTAAAATAAAAAATAATAATAATAATAATAAAATACCAAAACTAAATACATTGGTGTGAAGAATGAGCTTCAATATTTCATTTGAAATAATTTCAACTCCAAACCCAGGTGTTTTAGGTGAGTTGGAGATGAGAGGGCAATATTCAAAGGGAGGTCTCAGGTTCGAATCTTCACCCTAAAACAAAGTTGAATTGGGTACCCAAAATCCAATTGATAATGTTGGTGCGAGTAGGACCGGGTGTGACTCCCAGGTGAAAGTTTTATAATTTCAAAGTTTTATTTATAGTTCGTAGAGCCAAGCATGACTCCCAGGTGACTTTGATGATGTAGAACCCCCTGGTCATGGTCTCTCAAACCAAGGCAGCTCCATAAGAAGTCTTTCGCTTAAAAAATAATTTTGATCCCATTCCAAAGCCATTTCGAATTTATAAAAATTATTTAAAGTTGTTGTTATATGAGAGTTTTATAATTTTGAATTTTACATAATTTCGCATTTCAAAGGTAAATCAGATTTCAAGGCTTTGCATGTTTATATTTTCAAAATTCTGGTCCATTTTCAGATTTTATTTTTATTTTTCTAACTCTTCTCTTTTATAGATTATTTTAAAACTTCGATGATTAAAATAAAAATAAATTAATTAATTAAAATACCAAAAATAAATACATGGGTGTGAAGAATGAGCTTCAATATTTCATTCAAAATAATTTCGATCCCATTTCGAAGTTATTTCGAATTTATAAAAATTATTTAAAGTTGTTATATGAGAGTTTTATAATTTCGAATTTTACATAATTTTGCATTTCAAAGGTAAATCAGATTTCAAGGCTTTGCATGTTTATATTTTTAGAATTCTTGTCCATTTCCAGATTTTATTTTTATTTTTCTAATCATTCTCTTTTGTAGATTATTTTAAAACTTTGATGATTAAAATAAAAATAAATTAATTAATTAATTAAAATACCAAAAATAAATACATGGGTGTGAAGAATGAGCTTCAATATTTCATTCAAAATAATTTCGATCCCATTTCGAAGCCATTTCGAATTTATAAAAATTATTTAAAGTTGTTATATGAGAGTTTTATAATTTTGAATTTTACATAATTTCGCATTTCGAAGGTAAATCAGATTTCAAGGCTTTGCATGTTTATATTTTTAGAATTCTTGTCCATTTCCAGATTTTATTTTTATTTTTCTAATCTTTCTCTTTTGTAGATTATTTTAAAACTTTGGCAATTAAAATAAAAATTAATTAATTAATTAAAATACCAAAAATAAATACATGGGTGTGAAGAATGAGCTTCAATATTTCATTCAAAACAATTTCGATCCCATTTCGAAGCCATTTCAAATTTATAAAAATTATTTAAACTTGTTGTTATATGAGAGTTTTATAATTTTAGATTTTACATAATTTTGTATTTCGAAGGTAAATAAGATATCAAAGCTTTGCATGTTTATATTTTCAGCATTCTGATATCTTTCTAGTTTTTTTTTTTTAATTTCTAACCTTTCTCTTTTGTAGATTATTTTAAAACTTTGACGATTAAAATAAAAATAAATAAAAAATAAAAATGCCAAAAATAAATGCATGGTTGTGAAGAATGAGCTTCAATATTTTATTTAAAACAATTTTGATCCCATTCCAAAGCCATTTTAAATTTATAAAATTATTTAAAGTTGTTATATGAGAGTTTTATTATTTCAGATTTTACATGATTTTACATTTTGAAGGTAGATCAGATTTCAAGACTTTGCATGTTTATATTTTTTATATTTTTATCATTCTTGTCTATTTCCAAATTTTATTTTTATTTTTCTAATACCTCTTTTGCAGATTATTTTAAAACTTCTGTGATTAAAATAAAAATTAAAATATAAAAAATATATACATGGGTGTGAAGAATGAGCTTCAATATTTCATTCAAAATAATTTTGATCCCATTTTGAAGCCATTTGGAATTTATAAGAATTATTTAAAGTTGTTATATAAGAATTTTATAATTTCGAATTATAGATAATTTCGTATTTTGAAGGTAAATCAGATTTCAAGGCTTTGCATGTTTATGTTTTTAGCATTCTGGTCCATTTATATATTTTTTATTTTTCTAACCCTTCTCTTTTGTAGATTATTTTAAAACTTCGAAAATTAAAATAAAAATTAAAAAAAAAAAAAATGTCAAAAATAAATACATGGGTGTGAAGAATGAGCTTCAATTTTTCATTCGAAACAATTTCGATCCCATTTCGAAGCCATTTTGAATTTATCAAAAAATTATTTTAAGTTGATGTTATATAAGAGTTTTATAATTTCAAATTTTACATAATTTCATATTTTGAAGATAAATCAGATTTCAAGGCTTTGCATATTTATATTTTTAGCATTCTAATCCATTTCTAGATTTTATTTTTAGTTTTCTAACCCTTCTCTTTTGTAGATTGTTTTAAAACTTAGGCAATTAAAATAAAAATTAAAAAAAAAATTAAAATATCAAAAATAAATACATGGGTGTGAAGAATGAGCTTCAATATTTCATTTGAAACAATTTCGATCCCAAACCCAGGTGTTTTAGGTGAGTTGTAGAGGAGAGGACAATCCTCCAAGGGAGGTCCCAAGTATGAATCTCCACCCTAATAAAAAGTTGAATTGGATACCCAAATTCCAATTGATAATGTTGGTGCAAGTAGGGCTAGGCATGACTATCGGGTGAATGTTTTATAATTTCGGAGTTTTAGTTATAGTTAGCAGGGCTAGACGCGACTCTCGAGTGACTTTGACTATGTAGAACCCCCTGGTTGTTATATAAGAGTTTTATAATTTTGGATTTTACATAATTTCATATTTTGAAGGTAAATCAGATTTCAAGGCTTTGCATGTTTATATTTTCAGCATTTTGGTCCATTTCCAAATTTTATTTTTATTTTTCTAACCCTTCTCTTTTGCAGATTATTTTAAAACTTCGATGATTAAAATAAAAATTAAAAAAATAAAAATAAAATGCCAAAAATAAATGCATGGGTGTGAAGAATGAGCTTCAATATTTCATTCAAAACAATTTAGATCCCATTCTGAAGCCATTTCGAATTTATAAAAATTATTTAAAGTTGTTTTTATATGAGAGTTTTATAATTTTATATTTTACATAATTTCATATTTTGAAGGTAAATCAGATTTCAAGGCTTTGCATGTTTATATTTTTAGCATTCTTATCCATTTCAAGATTTTATTTTTATTTTTCTAACCCCTATTTTGTAGATTATTTTAAAACTTATACAATTAAAATTAAAAATTAAAAATAAAATAAAATGCAAAAAATAAATACAATTCTGTGAAGAATGAGCTTCAATATTTCATTTGAAACAATTTTGATCCCATTCTAAAGCCGTTTTGAATTTATAAGAATTATTTAAAGTTTTTATATAAGAGTTTTATAATTTTGGATTTTACATAATTTCGTATTTTGAAGATAAATCAGATTTCAAGGCTTTGCATATTTATATTTTCAACATTCTGGTCTATTTCCAGATTTTATTTTTATTTTTCTAACCCTTCTCTTTTGCAGATTATTTTAAAACTTCGACAATTAAAATAAAAATAAAAATAAATTAAAATACCAAAAATAAATATATGGGTGTGAAGAATGAGCTTCAATATTTCATTCAAAACAATTTTAATCCCATTCTAAAGCCATTTTTAATTTATAAAAAAATATTTAAAGTTGATGTTATATAAAAGTTTTATAATTTCACATTTTACATAATTTCTCATTTCGAAAATAAATCAGATTTCAAGGGTTTGCATATTTATATTTTTAGCATTCTATTCCATTTCTAGATTTTATTTTTATTTTTCTAACTCTTCTCTTTTGTAGATTGTTTTAAAACTTCGACAATTAAAATAAAAATTAAAAAAATTAAAATACCAAAAATTCAATAGTTCATTCAAAACAATTTCAACCCCATTCCAAAGCCATTTTGAATTTATAAAAAATTATTTAAAGTTGATGTTATATGAGAGTTTTATAATTTTGGATTTTACATAATTTTGCATTTCGAAGGTAAATAAAATTTCAAGGCTTTGCATGTTTATATTTTTAGCATTCTGGTCCATTTCCATATTTTATTTTTATTTTTCTAACCCTTCTCTTTTGTAGATTGTTTTAAAACTTTTGCGATTAAAAAAAATAAAAAATTAAAATTAAAATACCAAAAATAAATACATGGGTGTGAAGAATGAGCTTCAATATTTCATT
The DNA here is from genome assembly GCA_028583015.1 of Wollemia nobilis. Taxonomy (NCBI): domain Eukaryota; kingdom Viridiplantae; phylum Streptophyta; class Pinopsida; order Araucariales; family Araucariaceae; genus Wollemia; species Wollemia nobilis. The sequence goes on from JAQPPZ010003581.1 coordinate 466,626, forward strand.
CGAAACAATTTCAACCTCAAATCCAAGTATTTTATTTGAGTTAGAGAGGAGAAAGCAATCCTCTAAGGGAGGTCCCAGGTTTGAATCTCCACCCTAACAAAAAGTTGAATTGGGCACCCAAAAGCCAACTGATAATGTTGGTGCAAGCAGGGTCAGGTGTGACACTCAAGTGAAAGTTTTATAATTTCAAAGTTTTAGTTATAGTTAGCAGGGCCAAGCATGACTCCCAGGTGGATTTGATGATGTACAACCCCCTAGTCATGGTCTCTCAAACTAAGGAAGCCCGTAAAAGGTCTTTCGCTTAAAAATAATAATAATTTCGATCCCATTCCAAAGCCATTTTGAATTTATAAAAATTATTTAATGTTACTGTTATATGAGATTTTTATAATTTCGAATTTTACATAATTTCACGTTTCGAAGATAAATTAGATTTCAAGGCTTTGCATGTTTATATTTTCAGCATTCTGGTCCATTTTTAGATTTTATTTTTATTTTTCTAACCCTTCTCTTTTGTAGATTATTTTAAAACTTTGGTGATTAAAATTAAAATTAAAATTAAAATGCCAAAAATAAATACATGGGTGTAAAGAATGAGCTTCAATATTTCATTCGAAATAATTTTGATCTCATTTCGAAGCCATTTCGAATTTATAAAAATTATTTAAAGTTGTTATATGAGAGTTTTATAATTTCAGATTTTACATAATTTTGCATTTCAAAGGTAAATAAGATTTCAAGGCTTTGCATGTTTATATTTTTAGCATTCTGGTCCATTTTTAGATTTTATTTTTATTTTTCTAACCCTTCTCTTTTGTAGATTATTTTAAAACTTCGACGATTAAAAGTAAAAAAATTAAAATGCCAAAAAAAATGCATGGGTGTGAAGAATGAGCTTCAATATTTCATTCAAAACAATTTCGATCCCATTCCAAAGCCATTTCAAATTTATAAAAATTATTTAAAGTTACTATTATATGAGAGTTTTATAATTTTGGATTTTACATAATTTCATATTTTGAAGGTAAATCAGATTTCAAGGCTTTGCATGTTTATATATATATATTTTTTTGGTAAATAAAAGTCTTCATTAATTACCGGGTTTTGCAGGTTAACCCAAAACCTATTACAATATCCAACCTTCTGTTGAGATTGTAGATCCTAGTCATCCTTGAAACTTTCTTACCAGAACTTGTGTTGAATCCCCTACAACACCTTACTAACAAGGCACACCCATACCTAAACATAACTGTAAACATTACTTACATTGACAGAAATTGAAGTTTGGAACTTTGCACTTGTGAAACCCGTTGCTTGCCCATTTCCTATTCTCTGTCGGAATCCTCCAAGGCTTACACCCTGTTACCTTCATTTCCAATTTGGTATGATTTAGAGGGAAACCCCATAGTTATTACCAGCTCCATGGGGAAAGAACACCCATTCATATTTCTCCTTAACGGGTAGGTTTCTTTTCATGACTAATAATGTTTTCCACTTCACGTGGCACACCTTGTGTCCATGTCACCAAACTACCAACATCAACACCTATGTTGGCTAATTTTTCAGCTGACCTATTGGCCTCACGGTACACGTGACGAGCCCTCCTATTCTGTCTTGCCGCAAAAAGGATCCTCACTTCATGGATGACTCCCTCGATTCTCCATGGAGGTTTTTTGCCATTGGTTAACAAGGTTGATGATGTTCATAGAATCACCTTCAATCATCAAGTTACCTTGAGTTGCTTGGGCTACTTGCAACCCTCTCCAAAGGGCTCTAGCTTCTGCTTCGTTATTAGTTCTGATTCCCAATGGTTCAACGAAGGCCTTGACCAGATTTCCTTGATGATCCCCGATTATTCCTCCAGCTCCAGCTCTTCCCGGGTTCTCCTTGGCTGCACCATCAAAATTTAGTTTAAACCAACCCTCGGGGGTGGCTCCCAAGAAATCCCATTTCTGGGATTGGGCAAAGGAATGGAAGGTTTGTCCTCAATACCTAAGGCCCGAGCTAATTGTTTTTCTTGGGGAGGAATTGAGTGGTTCTCATCCACTAAGGTGCTAAGGTTTTCTTTCGCAAAGACAATAATCCTGTTGAGGATGGTTTTTGGGTTGTGAATGGTATCCTTAAAGGCTCTATGGTTCCTTTCTAGCCAAATCTGCCAGAGAAAATGATGCCAACAGATTTTCCATAGGTACTTAAGTTTTAGGCTAACAAAGGGTTGAGGCCATTGATGGAACACTTCGGATATAAGAGCAGGCTTAACCCACGAGATCCTAAAGGCTTGGAAAAGTTCATCCAGGATGGACTCCGCTATCGGACACTCTAGAAACAAGTGTTGGGTTGTCTCCCATCCTGCCCTGCACATGTAGCAACGGTTAGCAATAACCATACCTTTGGATAACATATTGTCCATAGTGAGGATTTTTCCTTGAATCACCAGCCATGAAAAAAAGGATATTTTAGGAATTAAGCCTTTGATCCAAACCAAACTCGGTTGAAATTGTTGACCTTCCACATTGAGAAGCAAATTATAGGCAGACTTAACTGTGAAGTCACCACTTTCAGCCTCAGCCCAAACAATGTGATCTTCATCCTCTCCAGAGGGAATAATTTGCTGAGTTAAAATGTTATAAAGCTCTTCAGACTTCGCTTCAAAACCCTGTACTCTGATGTGTTTCCACCTGTTGATATTTATATCCCGCCACATATAATTTGCAACCTTCTTCCCAATATGCTGCTCCATATGCTCTTGAATCCTAGCCAAACGAGGATTCTGGGATAACTCCTCAACTCTCACCCACCGATCCTTCCAAAAGTCTATTGTTTGCCCATTTCCTAGAATCCATCTAAGACCTTTCTTGACAAGATCCCTGCTCGTGAGGATTGCCTTCCAAAAAGCAGACCCCCTGCTTGCTAAGTTGTCATTAAGGAAGTTCACACCTTGGAGGTATTTCCTCCTAACTATGGCAGTCCATTCATTATCGACCTTAGTCAATAACCGCCATGCTTGTTTGGCTAACAGAGCTGTATTGAGATGAGCAACTCTCCTCAATCCTAACCCCCCATCAGCTTTAGGTTTGCAAACCTTGTTCCAACCTACTAAATGGATCCTTTTCTTATCCTCAGTCCCTGACTAGAGAAAAATTTTTTGAAGCTGCTCAATTTTGTGATACACCTTGCTGGGAGCTTTGAACACTGATAGGAAGTAAACGGGTATACTTTGAAGTGAAGCCATAGTTAAAACTGCTTTGCCTGCTTGAGATAATAGATGTCCTTTCCAACCTGCTAGCTTTTTTTGGATCCTCTCCGAAACTATGTTCCACATTGATCCTTCAAGTTTCCCCGTAAATAGGGGAAGACCTAAATAGGAGGTGGGAAGGGATGCAATCTGACATTCCATGATCCTTGCTATGTTGTTTTGCCTAGGAATGGGGGTATTGATGAAATAAAGTTTGCTCTTATCAAAATTCACTTTCTATCCAACCGCTTCTTCATACATTATGAGAATATTTTTAATCCTTCTTGCCTCAACCACATAAGCCAAAGTCAGTAGCAATGTATCATCAACAAATTGTTGATGTGTCACCGGGGTAGTTAGCGACGTGGCCTTGATACCTGATATGAGTCCAGCTACCGCTGCTGCCTTAATGGTTCTTCCCAAGGCCTCAACTACAATGATGAACAACATAGGACTTATGGGATCTCCTTGTCTTAGACCACATTTGCTTTGAAAAAAACCTGCAATAGACCCATTAACCAAAACTGAAAAACAAGGCTTAGAAATACACTCTCTTATTAACTTGACCCATTTCATGTTGAAGCCAAATTTTAATAAAACTGCCTCTAGGAATTCCCAATTTATCCTGTCATAAGCTTTGTTCATGTCTAACTTTAAAGCCATGACTAGTTTTTTGGTCTGAGCGGTTGTATGAAGAGCCTCATGAACAGTAATAACTCCATCTAAGATTGATCTTCCTTGTACAGAACTTCCTTGACTTGGATCAATGATAACCGGTAGAACTTTCTTCAAACGGTTGGCTAAAACTTTGGACATAATTTTATAGGATATATTACATAGGCTAACCGGCCTAAAGTCAGCCATAGTCTTGGGGTTGGGGCCTTTAGGGATCAAAGCAATGAAAGTTGAATTGAAACCCCTTGGAATATGATTTGAACTTTGGAACTCCTTGATTGCAGCAATAACTTCTGCTCCAACAATATCCCAACAAACTTGGAAAAACCGTGGTGAAAACCCATCCGGCCCAGGAGCTTTGTCAGGATCCATGTTAAACAAAGCCTCCTTGATCTCTTCATCTAAAAAAGTTGTTGTAAGAGACTCGTTAATCATTTCATCAATGAGTTGTGGAATGAATTGAAGGAGAGAGTCCTTTGCTTGGGCATTACAGCCCGTTCTTCACCCAATAATGAACTAAAAAAATTAACAACCTCGTCCCTGATCTCCTGAATGTTTTGAGTTGAGGATCCATCCACCTTAGTTAAATTTCTAATATTATTGTTGCTTCTATTGCTCAATGTGGTAACATGGAAAAACTTTGAATTAGAGTCCCCTTCCTTTAGCCATAATGCCCTTGATTTTTGCCTCCAATACATCTCCTCACAAGCTAAAATATTATAAAACTCACAAAGGGTTTCCTTCTCTTCAGTCCTTGTCGCCTCATCATAGGTTCCATTTTGGATTTTGCTTTCTATTATTCTCAGTTTTTCCCCCACTGCTCTCTTATTCTCAAAAATATTTCCAAAGACTTCTTTATTCCATATTCTAAGGTTGTTTTTCACCATCTTAAGTTTTTGAGATAGTTTGAAGGAAGCACTTCCCTGGATAGGTTGTTGCCACCATTCCTCTATTCGTTTCTTGAAGTCCGGATGTTTAACCCACATTGATAGAAATCTGAATGGCTTTTTAAAGGAGTTAGCCTGAAATGCCTCCCATAGAATAAGATTATGGTCTGAAGCGCATTTAGGAAGGGCTTGTAACGTTGAATCACCAAACATTGTTGTAGCTTCCTTGGATAAAAAAAACCTGTCCAACCTTTCTTGAATCAACTGACTTCCTATCCTCTTGTTACTCCATGTAAATTTGGCTCCTTTTAGTCTTACATCCATCAATTCATTTGTGTTAATGAATTCATTGAAGTCCTCCATGCTCCTTGAGGGTAACCCAGATCCTCCCTTCTTATCAGATGGGTAAAGGGGGGTATTGAAATCTCCCCCAATCACCCAAGGAATGTCTTTAAAAGCTTGGCTCAAATGCCCCAAAAACTCCCATAGTTCAGACCGCCCTTGGACAGAGGTGGGGGCATAAACATTTGACATAATCCAATTCTTATTAGTATCAAAATCATGAAATAATACGCTTAAGACTCTTTCATTTGCCTGAATAATACTTCCTTCTATTTTAATAGGATCCCATAAGATCATGAGGCCCCCAGATGCTCCTCTCGCCTGTTGAAAGGCCACTTCCCCTTGCTTCCAAATCCTTCTAGCTATAAGTGCTGATTGTGCCGCATCTGTTTTGGTTTCTTGAAGAAAAATGATAGTAGGATTCCAATCCTTCCTTATAGACTTCACCATCCTTTGTTTTGGTGGGCCATTTAGGCCTCTCACATTCCATGAGAGAACCTTCATTTAGACTGTTTGATATTTTTTCCCCGCCCCCTTCCCTGAGCCAAAGGGGGTTTGTCAATTTTGCTATTATCCTGGCCAGGAATAGCTTGTTGTAACAATGTTCTTTGCTTTTCGTTTGCAATTTCTTCATTGATTCTCATTCTATAGTGCTCTGTTGTAGATATTCTCCCTTTCTTTCTTTCACTTCCATAATCTATCGGAGGCTTGGTAGTGCTTCTAGTCTATTTTGGACTGAAATGAGGGGGCATATACTCTGATAGTCTAGGGCTTGAACCTTCTTCCTCATTTTGGGGGTTTTCAATTCCCTCTTCATCCTCAGCCTTGTTTTGGTTCACCTCTCCTATCTGGTTCATAAATTGGGGGCTGGGATCTTTATTACATACCTTATGATTTTTGCCTCCCTCATTATGTTGCTTTCCTTTCTCCTGGATTTTTGCCAGTTCTGTGTTGGCTTGGTCAGCCTGGTTATTCTTAACTTGTCCGTATCCTTCCAAGTTAAGACGCGGTCCTTGAAACTTTGGGATCCCTCTCCCATTAGCTTTCCCCAAAAAATCTTCGCTCGTGGCTTCCTTGTTTGCAGTTATTGTCAGACATTGGGCTTGAAGGTGGCCCTGGGTTTTGCACACGCTACAAAATGTTGGCTTGTTCTCATACTCCATAGGCTAAATCCTTAGAAACTCTCCATATGCTAGTTCCACCTGAGAAGGTAGATCAGAATCCAAGTTTGCATTTACATAGATCCTGGCATGCGTCAGTCTAGTCCTTGCCCGGGTTGAATGGTCTATTGCCACGAGCTCTCCTATCATCTTTGCTATGCCACTAAGCCAGTACTCATTAACAAACTGGGTTGGGAGGTTTGGTAAGTGGACCCAAATGGGTGCTATATTAATGTTCTGCTTCTCAGGGTTGAAATCCTCCCCCCACTTCCTCAGAAAGAGGCTACGCCTTCCTAGAAACCAGGGTCCTCCTATCAAGATGTGCTCTGCATCATCTTTGTTGTTGAGTCTTATCATAAAAAAACCTCTTGACATGGCTACGATTTCTAAGCTTCCTGAAGTTTTCCACTTTGTCGCGGCCCATGAGCGAATAGTCTCAATGTCCGGCCTTCCTCCCAAAAACTTGCCAACTAAGGATGATGCCTCCATATCCAAGAATCTTTCCATAATCTCCACTGGCGTAGTTAACCTATTATTGTTTGGTATTAGGGGCGGTAGTTCACTGACTGGCTCCTTCTTTTTCCCTTTCAACATTTCCAAAAAGGTTGGGCCCTTGTTGCCAGCTCCCGAACCCCAATGGGACCCTTTGTCTGAGGGTTTATCTGGAGGATCTGTACCTTTAGCCTTTTCGAACTGAGCTGACAGGGAATCCTTTTCCTTTCCAGCTACAACATTCTGCCCTACCTCTGGATCTTCTCCTTCCGTTGGTTCAAAATTCCTGCCTGCCATTTTTGCTCCTCCTCTTCCTCCGCTTCCTCCACCGCTCCTCATCTCTCCTTTGCGATAAAAAGCATGTATATATATTGTACCCACATCATTTCCATTACAAACATTATATTTTTATTTTCTAACTCTTCTCTTTTGCAGATTATTTTAAAAATTTGGCGATTAAATTAAAAATAAAATAAAATAAAATACCCAAAATAAATTTACTGGTGTGAAGAATGAGCTTCAATATTTCATTCGAAATAATTTCGATCCCATTTCAAATCCTTTTCGAATTTATAAAAAAATATTTAAAGTTGTTATATGAGAGTTTTATAATTTCATATTTTGAAGGTAAATCAAATTTTAAGGCTTTGAATATTTATATTTTCAGCATTCTAGTCTATTTTCAAATTTTATTTTTATTTTTCTAACCCTTCTTTTTTGTATATTATTTTAAAACTTTGGTGATTAAAATAAAAATAAAAATAATTAAAATACCAAAAATAAATACATGGGTGTGAAGAATGAGCTTCAATATTTTATTTAAAATAATTTTGATCCCATTTTGAAGCCATTTTGAATTTATAAAAACTATTTAAATTTGTTGTTATATGAGAGTTATATAATTTTAAATTTTACTTAATTTTGCATTTCGAAGGTAAATCAGGTTCAAGGCTTTGTATATTTATATTTTTAGCATTTTGCTCCATTTTCAGATTTTATTTTTATTTTTCTAACCCTTTTCTTATATAGATGTTTTTAAAACTTTAGTGATTAAAATAAAAATAAAAAACATTAAAATACCAAAAATAATTACATGGGTGTGAAGAGTGAGCTTCAACCTTTCTTTCGAAATAATTTCAACCCCAAACCCGTTTCAAATTTATAAAGGTTATTTAGAGAAGAAGACATTCCTCTAAGGGAGTTTTCTAGTTTTGGATCTACCCTAACAAAATTTTGTATTGAGCACCCAAAATCCAAGCTTTGATAATGTTTATGCTTTCGGGCATTTTGACTCCGTGAAAATTTCTATAATTTTGAAGTTTTAGTTATATTTAGCGGACCATTCACGACTCTGGGTGATTATAATGAAAATAAAAAATTAGAATACCAAAAATAGTTATGGTGTCTCGGAAGAATGAGCTTCTAAAGGTATTTCATTTAAAAATAAGCAATTTTGATCCCATTCCGAAGCCATGTCAAATTTATAAAAATTATTTAAAGTTGTTATATGAGAGTTTTATAATTTTGGATTTTACATAATTTCACATTTCAAAGGTAAATCAGATTTCAAAGCTTTGCATGTTTATATTTTTAGCATTTTGGTTCATTTCTAAATTTTATTTTTAATTTTCTCACCCTTTTATTTTGCATATTATTTTAAAAATTTAGTGATTAAAATAAAAATAAAAAAACATTAAAATGCAAAAAACATATACATGGGTGTGAAGAGTGAGCTTCAATCTTTCATTCGAAACAATTTTTCTCATTCCGAAGCCATTTTGAATTTATAAAAATTATTTAAATTTATTGTTATATGAGAGTTTTATAATTTCAAATTTTACATAATTTCACATTTTGAAGGTAAATAAGATTTCAAGGCTTTATATATTTATATTTTCAGCATTCCGGTCCATTTTCAATTTTATTTTTTATTTTTCTAACCCTTCTCTTTTGTAGATTATTTTAAAAGTTTGGTGATTAAAAAAAATAAATAATGCCACAAATAAATGCATGGGTGTCAATAATGAGTTTCAATCTTTCATTCGAAATAATTTTGATAAATTCAAAAATTATTATTAATCAAGTCTACTATAGTGGTCTTCATTCTTGTCGCGATTTCGCAACACTTTCTCTTCTCGACAGTAGGCTTCCACTTTCGTCGCGATTTCGTGACTCATTTTCCATTTCGGCTGTGGTCTTCATTCTTGTCGCGATTTCGTGACTCTTCTTCTCGTCCGGCTCCAACCTAGCAACTTGTCGCGATATCGCGACACCTTTCAACATGTCGCGATATCGCGACATCACCATTTTGGTCGTGATTTTGCGACACCTTCCCTAGTGCGAAGGTTTTCCAACTCTCTATTACTTTCTTCTTGGACCACCTCGGTCGGTATGGATTTCTTGTAATCTCTCTTGTACAAGGTTCAGGGACCTTTCAACACCCTTTCTACCAATCAAAAAAAAAAAGTCTACTATAGCATGCATGAAGCTATACTATTTTGATGTGTTACAATGCATGAAACTTTATCTCCAATATATAACTTTACATGACTTCAATATTATGACTATTGCTCTCATAAAACACCCAAGATATGATTCCTTTCATATTCCTCACATTTTGATAAAACTCTCACGACTCTTCACTTTACATCATGCCATATTTCATGCAACACTTCATTCATTCACTTGACACTTTGCACACTCACACCTGCACACTTCTCACTAGCACACCTTGCACACTTTATTACATAACACATTGACACATACATAAGACAAATATTTAACACACTCCCTAATCTAATAAATCACTCCCAAAACTAATCACACCCTAAACTATTGCATGACCAAATAATGTAATATATCCAACATTCTCATGGCCAAAAGATGAGGGCCCTAGGCCCCTATTTATAGTAATATGTTACCCCTAAGTTACCTAAAGTGAGAAACAATTACTCTTAGTAATAGCAAATATTTGAGGTCATATTTTACATACCCATTATTATTCCTTTAGTAGACCTAGAAGGATTCCAAAATGATTTAGTGTGCCATTACATTCTAAAATATCACTTTCTAGAAGATTTGTCATGGGATCCATGTATTCAAATTTATCCCTATGGCCATCTGAGTGGTTCATTCCAATTGGCGAGGAAATCACTTACTTTTACAAGTGGATTGATAAATTTTACTAAGAGAATCACTCCCTAGATCCAATCAAATTTTTTTATTAGTGAATTGCTCCTTGGATCCAACTGGCCTCTTTTGCAAGTGAATTGACATCTACTTCATAGCCAAATTTTAAGAGTGTTTGGAGGTGCTTGTTGTGTAATTTCTCTATTTCATGCTCCTTTAAAATTTATAAATCCTAAGGTATTCCCATATTTATGGAAAATCCATAGGGCACCAAACTCGATTGGTGTAAAATCCCAAATCCTATATTTATCCTTGGGTATGGAGTCTACAAAATTTGGACCTCTATGACAAAACTATCAAATTTTAGCTCTCATTGTTTAGTCTTCTATGAAATCAATATCAACAACTTTTTCCATTTTGTATAACTTAGAAATTAGATTGAGGCTAGGTATTTGACATCCATAATTAGGTCTTCGAAAGGATTTTCTAAAAGCTTATTCTATTTTCCAACTAGTTCCTATAGCTTGATATACATTAGCTCCAATTTCTCATAGGTTTGAGTTACATCCCCTTGGTAGAATTGGATTTTCTTCTCCTTGAATATAGCATTATAGATTTGAAATTTCTTTGTAGTACTTGAATTTGAAAGCATAGATTTGTTTGATTAATACAATGAAGTATTAATATGACTAGTAATATTAATACTTGAAACATTAATAAACTCATCATAGAAGGAGACTCATTGCATTGCATCATGGCTCAAAGGAACCTCTGTGCCTCCCTGGGCCCTTGTTTCCATCTTCGATGAATGCAAGACACTAATGGGTGTTTATCCAGAATTAATCATTCAACATCAATACCGAGAAGGAAACAAAGTTGCGGATTGGCTTGCTAATAAGGGAGTTGACGCAACAGACATTCAGGTTTGGAGATATTCCTTCCCAATCGGCCTAAGGGACGTTTCTTCAAGTTCCAATGTTTGCACAATGTGAGTGGGTTACTGGTCTTCGGGTTTTTCGACTGCGTTTTTGCATCATTTTTCTAAGTTGGCTGCAAAATCTCAGCTTGCCACATTATCATGAAATTTCATTTTTGCTCAGGCCGCGAGGTTGCTTCTTGTCGCGATATCGTGACACCTTTCTCTCCCTCTGGTGCGGTCTTCCAACTTGTCACGATATCGCGACACTTTTTCTCTCCGGGTGCTTTTTTGCAAACTTGTTGCGATATCGCGACACTTTTTCCCTTCGGGTGCTTTTTCGCAAACTTGTCGCGATATCGCGACACTTTTGGCCTTCAGGTGCTTTTTCGCAAACTTGTCGCGATATCGCGACACTTTTGGCCTTCAGGCGCGGTCTTGCTTTTTGTCGCGATTTCGTGACACCTTTTCTCTCTCCAACGGTGGTCTTCCATTCGATCGCGATATCGCGACAAGTTTTCTCTCCAATGGCGGTCTTCCATTCTGTCGCGACACTTTTTCTCTCTGGGTGCCTTGTCACGATATCGCGATATCTTTGATCCTTAATATTTTGGTTTCTTGTTGTGATAGCACCCTATAGAACCCATCTGAGGCACTTTGTGAGGATCATGTTGTTATCGTGGAAGGTAGACGTAGGCTTCTGAGCACCTTGAGTTGTTATTTACCTATTTTATATCTACTAGTTATGTTGTTTTGTGCATGGGTGTTGAGTCTTTGGGCATCCACCCAAGCTAGTTTTGTTTTAATAGAGCTTTGGTTCCTTGCATTCTCAAGACTAGTTTGGACCTCGGTTCATCTCGTCTAGATTGTTGTGCTATCTCTAGTATGGAGGTGAAGGTGGATCCTTTGTGCTAGCATATTTTAGTCTATAGATATTTTATGTTACAGAGTAGTAGCCAATTTAAGCTCTATGGTGGTTAATTTTTAAGTGTTTGAGATTTTTGGTGTTTAATATTCTCTTTTGTATGTTCAAATTTGTACCTTGATAAGCATAGAGAAGAAATATAATGTTTTTATTAATGTTTTCTTGAGTAGAGGTTTCATTACTTCTTTGAAATGGAAAGTAAATATCTATTTAAGAACTCTCAATCGATGGATCCTTTGTGAAGAAAATATGAATGTGTGAAGATTTGATGTGGGCATTGGATATAAAGGAAGACTTGGGTGTCATTTGAAAATGTAGTTGGTGGTGATGTTATTGCTCCCTATGCTCATTGTAAATAATGCTTTCCTTAAAAATCGCCTAGTAAAGGTTTTCGTCGAAATCCTTGACCATACTTCAATCTTCCATGGAGAAATTAAAAATGTTCATGGACTCGATAAATTTCCAAAACATGACAATAGCTTAGATTGATGAATTATTGTATTTCACTATATTGTTCATTTATTTTTTTGTTTTCCACAGTTAGTTGTGTCCTCTTCAGGTTTCCCTGTTGCATACTTTGAAGTTTGTCTTTTATTATATTAGGAGGTATTGTATTTACATTCTAAGAAGGGCTAGATTGATTTAGAGTTGCTCTGTTCATGCATGTATAAGATTACGTATGCTCCTAGAGCAATCAAAATTAAAATGAAATAACTACTGTATCTATTTCCAACACTGCTAAGAATGAAGACACAAAGGAAGCATAAAAAATATTTTGGATTAATCAAAAGTGTAAACTAGAAGAAGAATTGATATACGAATCATGGTCTCGTAGTGAGGAGAGAATTATGAGGAGCTAGTTTGTACCATAATTTTATTTTTAGTTGTTGTGGATCAAGGTTCATAGTTTTTGATGTGGTCTTATTTTTTAGCCAAAGAATTATTAGCTTACACCAATTGAAATCCCTTTGGTGTGAGTTATATTTTCCACTCCACTGTTCATCGTGCCTGATTATATTTTCTCCATTAAGACTCTCTATTCACCATCGTGCACTATGCTAAAATCGCTTATGAGTGGTATTTTGGTTATTTGTTCTATCCAACTGCATTCCCCCAAGTTTTATCACTTGTGTAGGCTTTTTCCTAGGGATGTCTCATCTAGTCTACTTCTTTTATGGGTGTGAGTACAGTTTTAAACCATGTCTATGTGGGATTCTATTGCTGAGATAACTATGACATTCATAACCCTTTCTTGGGCAGTGTTCGTCTTCCCTGTCTAGTGTTCACAAAGACTACCAGGCGAACGATGGAAATATTGTAGCAAAAATTAGTTCCAATTTGGAAGTTTAAATAGGTGACGACCAAGGCAGAGGGTGTTCATCTAAGAGCATCATGCAGGATACATCCTCTCCTATATTACAAAAAATATATATGTCCTACCACATTGTTGCCCTTTGAAAACCTAAATCTTCTATTTTTTAGCAATGTTGTCAATGTGTAATTATTTTTGGCTAGTGGAATTTGTAATTCCTGTGGGAGGATAGCCAATAGTTGTATTGAATAATTTAAATTCTTCTAAAATATTCAAAGGTGGATTATCTTCTCCTTGAATCTTTTTAGCTATGATATCTCGCATTTTGAAATGTTTCTCTACTTGCTCCTCTTGCCTGTTCACATAGGTTGTTGATATATGTAATAAGGGATGAAGTCTACTTTTATCAAAGGTGGTATTTTGTAAACACTCCTACGACGATGGTATATACTGGACTTTCCCTATGCTTTCTAATATAGCTTTCTCTTCTTCTTCATTAGAAGAAGTAGAGGGATTATCTTTCGTATCCACGAGATTCTCATCCAAGTGTTCATGTGAGTGTAATAATATTGGGGCACTTCTCATGTACGCAAAGGGTTTGTAGGTATTTCTCATGTATGCGATGCCACTCTAACATTTCCAGACTATGCTCCCCATATTGTTAAGAAATTTATTGACTTTGTTAATCAATTCCACATGCTCTTGCCATGGTATGGCTTTGATACCAAATGTTAGAACCTTGCGGTTCTAAATAAATATTTAATAAATAAATAAAATAAATATCATTAAATTATAAAGAATCACTTTTTAGGGTTTGAATCACTTTGCCACTTATAATGGGTTTCCCTCCTTAAAAACATCAAATAATAAATTTCTTTTTCCTTCCATTCTTTGATATGGCTTTCGCTCATATCATATATAGACTTTTCAATCATGACTTTTCAATTATGACTTTTCAATAACAATGATTTTTTTTTGGAAAACATCCCAAAAGGGATGTCACTTTCAGGTAAGACCTAAGGAGGCAAGGGTATTCATTTCACCAAAATTTCCCAAGGCACGAACCTAGCCTACCACCTTTGACATACTTAAGGAGCAAACAAACACACAATAATATTAAAAATAATAATAAATAAAAATAATAAAATAAAATAAAAAACATGCTCCTTGAGTGTGTCAAAAATATAAAGCACAACCAAACATAGACACAATAAGATAAAAAACAAAAAAAACACAGCACAAACCACATATAAAAAATACAAGAACAACAAAACAAAACACAAACATGACAAAAACAACTGAACACTACAAAGACATAACCAACAAAAACATGAAAAACAAAAACAACCAAAACCTAAAAAATTAAAAAATAAAAATAAAAATAAAAAAACAACCAACAACAAACAATAAACAAAAACAAAAAACATAGAAAACATTCACACACAAAAACATGAATTAACACAAACATACAAAAACACAAGAACAAGAACAAAAAAAACACAAGAACAATAACAAAAAACAAAAAACAAAAAAACATAAGAACAACACAAAGAACACAAAAACAAAACAAAACAAAAAAACACACACACCTCAAAAAACTAAACAAAAAACAAAAAAGGAAAAAGAAAAAAA